>CM041550.1:725000-990000 GCA_023238725.1 Scortum barcoo
TTCTCTGCAATTCTTTTTATTCAGTAACGGCACAAAATCACAAAACTCTGTTCAATTCAAAGCCACTGAAGTAAACCATCAGATCACTGTTAAAATGTACAGCAGTCAGTGAACGCACCACTGTTCAAATGGACCCGATTTGAGCTGGTGAGTTCAGCACAAAACGAGCCAATAAACATGATCAAAGCAGAGCCACCACCTCAAGATTGTTTTGTGCTTATTGTTACGATAAAGTTTAATGAGAAATAATAATGAGGTAAAATTAGGATCAGATGAAATGCGCACACACACAGGCTCTGAACAGCGTGTGTGTGACAGGTGTGAAGAGCTACTGAGCGTCAACAGAAACACATGATGTAATCTGTGCATCAGAGACCAATGATTCATCAGTTTGTGTTTTACAGATCTGTACGTCTGTGATGACTTTCAGACACAACATGATGTAACTGAAACATTCAGCCAAACCTCACACACACACACACACACACACACATTTGTCTCACATTTGCTCTTTGCATTAGTGGCATTAAGCATGTTTAGGTTTGATTATTTAAAGTGATTTTGTCTTAATACACAGCTCAGCACTGTGTGTGTGTGTGGACTGGCCTGTAACACTCATGTTTTTCCTATAATATGACATATATGATTATAATAATAACTTTATTAACAGAGGAAGGTTGAGTCACTAAAGTCATCGCGGAGTCGTGAAAGACGACATTTGGCTTCCTGTGGGCCATCAGGCTGAACTCCTGCAGCAGTCTGTCTGATGCTGCCGCTGAATTTAAGGCAGCGTTTCCATCAGAATTTAGTTCAACATAATCAAGGACTCTTGTGCCAACTTTATTTCCTCGGAGAGACACTCAACTGTTTCCCCCTTAAAAAGAGGATAAGGAGATAATTAAAGGTTAGCTCCATGGTAAAACCCCCAAACCTGCTAATTAAGTTTAAATTAAGATAGAAAAAAAGTCAGATATGGAAGCCGATGCTTGCAATTTTTGCACTGCAATTATCTCAAAATAAGGAGATAATGAAGGTGTTATCAGTAGAAACCAGAGTGTGTTTCCTCTTGTTCCTTGTGATGTTTCTGTTTATCTCCAGTTAGTCTCCATCAGCAGGTGTCTGTAGGCTCTGTGGAGATGCTGTGGGGGTCATTATGTACAGTCGGGACAGCAAACAGGATGAGCTTAATAATGTCTTCATTATTTCTATATAATATATATAACGGCTTTATTTGAGCAGCTGCTGGCTGAAGCAGAGAGATGGGTCAACCTCTCATCTTTGGAGACTATAAAACCAGATTGTCTGCTCCAATGAAGAAACTGCAGCAAAGCAAACTCCACATTTAGGCCTTAATTATTGATCAGTTATGGATCCTCCCTGACAGTCATCACAGTGATCTTGAAGGTTGAAATCGGCTGTGAACAAATGAACCACACAATAACGACATTTAAAAATCATGTCCGCTCTCTCCTGTAGTCAGAGGAGACGATATTTCCTTGAAGAGGAAATGATTTCCTTTTTCCTGTATTGATTTCAGTGTGCACACCGCAGCAGCCTCGGGTAGTCAGCTGACAGGTTACATAGAGGCAAAGCATCATGGGAGTAAAGTAAATAAATAGACTTAGACTTAGACTAGACTTTATCGATCCCTTTGGGATAACTCCCTCAGGGAAATTTAAGATAGAAAAATTTAAATAGAATTACTGTTCATAGAATATGTCGTCATATTGGCCTGTAGCTGAACGACTGTTGAACGACAAATGATCCAAACAGCGTTTTCTCTGAATGAGTCTGTCACATGTGTGATCACCGTATTCATCACAATGAGTGTTTGGTCATTGTGATGATGGTCTCCTATGCAGTGGTCTGCTGGGGAGGGGGCTGTTCTGAGCGGGACAAGAAGAGGCTCAACAGACTGATTAAAAGAGCCAGCTCAGTCTGTGGCTGCCCCCTGGACTCCATCGAGGTGATGGGGGAGAGGAGGGCTCTGGCCAAACTGTCCACCATCATGGACAACACCTCCCACCCTCTGCATCAGACTGTGGGGGCCTTAAGCAGCTCCTTCAGCAACAGACTCAGACATCCAAGGTGTAGGAAGGAGCTTCCACAGGTCCTTCATCCCAAACACCATCAGACTGTTTAATGCTGCACTATAAACCTTTGTCATTGTAACAAACACTTCCATACCACAGTAGGACTGATGTTTACTGATGTTTCATCATTGCACTGATGTTTACTGATGTTTACTGATGTCCTAGCTATGCACTTTATGGTCCTTTTTTCATTCCACTCATTTACTATACTGTTAATTCATATCTGCTACATATCCATATTCACCTGTGCAATAACACCTCACCACAGCACATCTAACTGGGTGAGGCTGTGTATATAAATACTGTTTCTGTTTCTTTCTTTTTTTTCTGTTATTATTATTATTATTGTTCACTATTTATTGTAAATACTGTTTTTTGTGTCTTGTGTGTTTTTTCATCTATTATTTAATGTCTCTTTTACTTGTTTTGAGCTGCTGTAACAGTGGAATTTCCCCACTGTGGGATCAATAAAAGATCTTATCTTATCTTTGTTCTCATTCTTCTTTTTCTTATTTCTTCTCTCTGCTTAAACATTATGAAAACGTATGAAATTAGCAAAGGGGTTGCAAATCTCACTGCTACTACTACTCAGACACCTCAAGGTGGCGCTGTAATAATCTAGTTTTCACAGTTGTTGGCTTGAAATCAGTTTGCTGGTCTTCTGCTCAAAAAAGACTAATTTTACTATTTTTGTCTCATTCTTCTCAAAAATCCTATTTTGGTGAACTCCTCAGAACCAGCTGAGCCGACTGCCCCAAACTTTGTCAGGATCGTCTGCGACCTGAAGCCATCAAAGAATCAGTGCATCAATCTGTATAATCTGTAAAGATGTGACATCCGGCTGGGAAATACACCAAAACATCAGCTCTGTGTGATCACCGTCACTCCTCAGCCGTCTGTTGGAAACAGCTTTTTTTACAGTAATAATATGATTTAAGAACTAATTTGACACATTTGTTCGACAATATGAAACACAAAAATACCGAATATCACTAGAAATGTTCAAGCAGTAGAAATAAACAGGATTAGAAGGAGGGAAACGTCCATCCATCCATCCATTTTCATCCGCACTTGATCCAGGGCCGGGTCGCCGAGGCAGCAGTCTGAGCAGAGATGTCCAGACTTCCCTCACCCCAGACACTTCCTCCAGCTCTTCCGGGGGGACTCTGTAGGCGTTCCCAGGCCAGCCGAGAGACATAGTCTCTCCAGCGTGTCCTGGGTCTTTCCAGGGGCTTCCTCCCGGTGGGACATGCCTGGAACACCTCCCTAGGGAGGTTAGGCGTCCAGGGGGCATCCGAAACAGATGCCCAGGCCACCTCAGCTGACTCCTCTCGATTCGAAGGAGCAGCGGCTCTACTCCGAGGCTCCTCCCGAGTGACCGAAGCTTCTCACCCTATCTCTCTAAGGGAGCGCCCAGCCACCCTATGGAGGAAACTCATTTCGGCCGCCAGGCTTGTATGATCTTGTCCTTTCGGTCAGGTGAGGTGGGAACGTGGATTGACCGGGTAAATCGAGAGCTTTGCCTTCGACTCAGCTCCTTCTTCACCACGGTCCGGTACCTGCACCCGACTGCATAACTGCACAACCGCCTGTCAATCTCACGCTCCATCTTTCCCTCACTCATGAACAAGACCCCAAGATACCTTGAACTCCTCCACTTGAGGCAGGACCTCTCCACTCCACCCGGAGAGGGCACGCCACCCTTTTCCTGGTCAAGAACCATGGCCTTCAGATTTGGAGGTGCTGATTCTCATCCCAACTGCTTCACACTCGGCTGCAAACCGCTCCAGTACATGCTGAAGGTCCTGGCTTGATGAAGCTGAAGCCAACAGGACAACATCATCTGCAAAAAGCAGAGATGAAATCCTGTGGTTCCCAAACCGGACTCCCTCCGGAGCCCCTGGCTATGCCTAGAAATCCTGTCCATAAAGATTATGAACAGGACTGGTAACAAAGGGCAACCCTGCTGGAGTCCAACATGCACTGGGAAGAGGTCTGACTTACTGCCGGCAATGCAGAACCAAGCTCCTGCTCCGGTCGTACAGAGACCAAACAGCCCTTACCAAAGGCCCCGGACCCCATACTCATGGAGCACTCCCCACAGAATACCATGAGGAACATGGTCGAATGCCTTCTCCAGATCCACAAAGCACATGTGGACTGGTTGGGCAAACTCCCATAAACCCTCAAGCATCCTGTGGAGGGTATAGAGCTGGTCCAGTGTTCCACGACCAGGACGAAAAATCGCATTGTTCCTCCTAAATCTGAGGTTCGATTATCGGCCGAATTCTCCTCTCCAGTACCCTGGCATAGACCTTCCCGGGGAGGCTGAGAAGTGTGATCCCCTGTAGTTGGAACACACTCTCTGGTCCCCCTTTTTAAAAAGAGGGACCACCACCCCAGTTTGCCACTTCAGAGGTACTGTCCCCTCCCACCTCCATGCAATGCAATGTTGCAGAGGCGTGTCAGCCAAGACAGCCCCACAACATCCAGAGACTTGAGGTACTCAGGGCGGATCTCATCCAACCCCAGGCGCCTTGCCACCGACCATGATGAGCTTGCAAACTACCTCAGTGACTTCGGCTCAGGGTGATGGAAGAGTCCACCTCAGAGTCCCCACCCTCTGCTTCCTCAGTGGAAGGCAAGTCATGTCGGTGGGATTGAGGAGATCCTCGAAGTATTCCTTCCACTGTCCGTCCGACAATGTCCCCAGTTGAGATCAACCTCACCAAACTCCTCCCAGACCCGAGTTTTGCCTCCAGGACAGCCCTGCCGGTGCACCCATCAACTGCGTCAGGAGTCCCACAGGCCAACATGGTCCGATAGGACTCCTTCTTCAGCCTGACGGCATCCCTTACTTCCACCACCGAGGTTCAGGGGTTTGCCGCCACAACAGGCACCAGAGACCTTGCGTCCACAACTTCGAGCTGCCGCAGTTGACAGTGGAGGCAGAGAACATGGTCCACTTTCGGACTCAATGTCCCCAGCCTCCCTCGGAATCTGTGAGAAGCTCTTCCGGAGGTGGGAGTTGAAGACCTCCCTGACAGAGGGCTAAACAGTCCTTATTGGTCTACTGTTCATGATGGGCTTGTGAACCGCTCTTAGCCTGGCCCGTCACCTAGGACCTGTTTGCCATGGGAGACCAGGGGCGTAATGCCCCGACAACATAGCTCCTAGGATCATTTGGGCATACAAATCCCCTCCACCACAGTTAAGGTGGCGGTTCAAGGAGGGGATTAGAAGGAGGGAAACGTGTGACAGAAAAATGTGAAAAATTATGATTAGATAATGACCAGTCAAGTTCAGTTAGGTAATCTGAAAAAAAAAAAAACTGAAAATGAATGACGGACGACAAACATCTTTATCACCACGTTTCTTTGTGACCCCATCAAACAACAAACACTCGACTCCTCTCCAGTTTAACTCCCATCAACATGTGAGCAGTCATTTATTAGCAATGAGCTCAAAGCCTCACTGTGTCATCTGTCGTCATGTTATTGATTATTAGTGATCGATGTGTTCATGTGATCATCACCTTAACATAATCCTTTCAGAGAAAACACTGAACACAACACAATTTAAACATGCAGACTTTAAAGCAGCAGCTAACTCACAGTAAGCTTTAATGATACATCATCATATATTTGTTGGTTATAGTTTTAATTATTAATCAGAATCTGCAAAGTAAATAATTGATCATGTTCATTTTGTGGAGTAAAACAATATAAAGTACCATCAGATTAAAGCTGTATGAGAGTTCAGTACACATATATACTTCATGTCTTTTTCTTTGTGGCGAGCTGGCGGCGTGGTGATATATTTACAGCCTGCAGCAGAGCCTGTGTGTTTACGGGAGGCAGATGTCTCTCTGTCATTCAGAGCTCTGATAATCCAACTGGAAACATCGTCTATTTTTACCTCCTCTCTCTCAGCTGTGTCCTCAGACACTTTCTGTGGCTTCACATTCACGGCTCGGAAACGTCCTGATCTGCACGCCCGAGGCTCAGGTACTGTGATTCTTTCTGCTCTCCACTTTAAACTCCTCCTGTTAGTTTACTGCTCATTATTTCATCAGGGATCAGTTTTAATGTGGTAACAGTGTTGAAAAA
Source organism: Scortum barcoo (assembly GCA_023238725.1). Lineage (NCBI taxonomy): Eukaryota > Metazoa > Chordata > Actinopteri > Centrarchiformes > Terapontidae > Scortum > Scortum barcoo. The sequence goes on from CM041550.1 coordinate 731,203, forward strand.
AATGAAAAGTAAGTAAATCTTTTTTTGCCTGAAACACGTGAGGTCAAACACTTAAAGAAAAACAAAAAAAGTCTTCATCCGTCACAGGTTATCTTTTAAAATGAACCAAATGTTTTAACATTTAAGCTGATTAATGAATTCAGATCATTAAAATATGAAATAACAGCAGGTGTGTTTTTTTTTTTTTTACTTTCACAAGAGTCACTTTTGGGTTACCAGGTTGTGAAAAATGAGCCTGATCCAAACTGAAATCTCTTTATTAAAGACTTTATTAAAGCATTTATTAAACATCTATAACTCCCAAATGTTTCACAGCCTGGAAACCTCAGATTTGTTCTAATGAACTCTCAGGACTGATCCTGAAGCAGTGAATGATACATTAATTGTTAATAAAACAACTCACAGACCTGTTACAAAGAGAGAAGTATTAGAAAGTGTTGCCTGGATAGTTGATGAAGTGGATGAAGGTGGATTTTCGTCATTTCAGATTCAAAAACGAGTCAACAGAGCCGCGGCCTTTAATGAAGACGAACGAATGAGTTTTCAGCACTGAAGTCACCTTAAAGACAAAAAGCTTCAGATTAAAGTGAACAGGAGGAACAGGAAACAGTCTCTTTATACTTGCAGACAAAAAGGATTTCAAAACATTTGATCCAACACGCCATCAGACTTTCTGTCCAGAGACAGGAAATAAAACTAAAAAACAAAATAAAACACTCACACAACTAATCTGGCTTTGAGTTAAACTAAAGTATCACTGAAGGTGCTTTAACAGCTGCTGTCCTCTCAAACAGGAAAAGAACGAAACCTTCACCTGAAGGACAGACAGGAAGTAGGTGTTGAGTTTACAGAATAAATCAACAGGAAGTCAAAGTTTACAACGATCGAGTCGACTGTGGGGGGATAAAAGACGAAGCTTCTGTTCACAATGTAAGACCTGAGCCACAGACAGACACTAACAGGAGAACAGACACTATTAAATTTCAAATTTATTTATTTAAAGCCCAAATTCACAATCACATCGTTTGCCTCTGAGAGGCTTTACAATCTGTACAGTTGTGACACCCTCTGTCCTTAGACCCTCGAACCGAGTCAGGAAAAACTTCAAAAAACCCTTTATGGGAAAAAGAAGAAACCTGAGGAAGAGCCACAGATGAGGGATCCCTCTCCCTGGGACGGACAGACGTGCAATAGATGCCACATGTACAGAGAACATCATCATCAGTCATATATGGAGTTAAACATGGGTCGTAATAAACTGTAGATAAACTGAGTTCATTGGGTTTAGTCCATGTGTGAAGGTATCACAGGTAATGGAAATGAGTCCGTGAGTCCAGGTGCATCTCTAGATGTCCTCATATGGAGCTCTGGGCCACTCGACCTTCTCTCCACAACACAGACACAGATCATGTCCCCACCAGGCCAGTGAACCTCAGACAGATGGACCACAACCAGAATCAGTGAGGAACCTGCAAGACTGGAGAGAACAAAGAGGACCGGGGCTCCGGCAGTAACATGCACTTTACAGGACATAAGAGTATTCACATTTTAACCACTTTAACCACTTTAACACTTTAACCAATTTAACCAATTTAACCAGTTTAACCAGTTTAACCAGTTTAGCCACTTTAACCAAGTTTCTAAAAGTGACTCCAGTTTGCACTACTACCATAATATGAGTAAGGAGGAAGCAGAGGAAGAGGGAGAGGTGCCCGATGCATCATGGGAGCCCCCCGGCAGTCTAAACCTATAGCAGCATAACTAAGGGCGAGCCTGTGCCCACCCTAACTATAAGCTTTATCAAAAAGGAAGGTTTTAAGTCTATTCTTAAACACTGACACTGTGTCTGCCTCTCGGACCCAGACTGGGAGCTGGTTCCAGAGAACAGGGGCCTGATAGCTGAAGGCTCTGCCCCCTAGACTACTTCTGGAAACCCTGGGAACTACAAGTAAGCCTGCGTTTTGGGAGCGCAGCGCTCTAGTCGGTTGATTGATAAGGAGTTATCAATTCATTAAGATATGATGGTGCCAGACCATGTAGAGCCTTATATGTGAGGAGTAGGATTTTAAAATCCACTCTAAATTTTACAGGGAGCCAATGCAGAGAAGCCAATACTGGAGTAATATGGTCTCTTTTCCTGGTTTTAGTCAGCACCCGAGCAGCGGCATTCTGGACCAGCTGTAGAGTCTTTAACGACTTGTTCGGGCAGCCTGATAAAAGTGAATTACAAATAATCCAGCCTGGAAGAGACAAATGCATGGACTAATTTTTCAGCATCGCTTTGGGACAGAAAGTGCCGAATTTTTGCATATACAAAATAAACAGAATTGGACCTAGCACTGAACCTTGTGGAACTCCATGACAGACTTTAGTATGCACAGAGGATTCATTATTAATATGGACAAACTGAGACCGATCTGATAAGTATGATCTGAACCAGTTTAATGCAGACCCTTTAATACCAAGCAGTTTTTCCATTCTCAGCAACAGGATGTGATGGTCAACTGTATCAAAGGCAGCACTGAAGGTCTAACAGGACAAGTACAGACAGAAGCCCTCTATCTGATGACAGATAAAGGGCTAACAGAAGAACAGACGCTAACAGACACACAGACACTAACAGACACTAACAGGAGAACAGACACTAACAACAGACACACTAACAGACACTGACAGAAACAGAACAGACACACGAAGAACAGACACTGACAGGAGACAGACACAGACACTAACAGACACTGAACAGACACAGACACTGACAGAAGAACAGACACTAACAGGAGAACAACAACAGACACTGACAGACAGAACAGACACTAACAGACAGAACAGAGAGAACAGACACTAACAGAGAGAACAGACACTAACAAAAGAACAGACACTAAGGAGAACAGGGAACAGACACTAACTACTAACAGACACTGACAAAGAACAGACACTAAGCAGACACTAACAGACTGAACAGACACTATTGACAGACAGAAACGACACTAACAGAAGAACAGACACAGAACAGGCACACTGACAGGAGAACACTAACAGAGAACACTAACAGAACACTGAAGACAGACACTAACAGGAGACGACACTACAAGACACTGAGAAGAGACAGACACTAACAGGAGAACAGACACTAACAGAGACACTGACAAAACAGACTGACAGAACAGAACAGACACTGACACAGACTGAACAGACACTGAACAGACACTGAAGGAGAACAGACACTAGAACAGAGAACACACTAACAGACACAGACACTGACACAGACAATAACAGACAGAAGAACAGACACTAACAGGAACAGACACTAACAGACAGAAGAACAGACACTAACAAACACAGACAGAAGAACAGACACTAACAGACAGAACAGAACAGACACTAACAGACAGGCAAACAGACACAGACAGAAGACACTACAGACACTAACAGACAGACAGACACTAACAAACGAACAGAACTGACAGAACAGACACAGACACTAACAAACACAGACAGACACTGAGAGACAGCAACAGACACTAACACAGGCAGGAGAACTAACAGACACACTAACAGACAGAAGAACAGACACCAGACACTAAACAGGACACCAACAGGAGAACACACTGTAACAGAGAACAGACACTGACAGGAGAACAGACACTAACAGACAGGAGAACAGACACTAACAGACAGACACTAACAGAGGAACAGACACTAACAGACACTGACACTAGAAGAACACACTAACAGACACTGGAGAACAGACACTAACAGACACAACAGGAGAACAGACACAGACAGGAGAACAGACACTAACACACAGAGAGAGACACTAACGACAGAGAACAGAACTGAACAGACACTGGAGACAGACTGCACTGGCGAAGAGACAGGCACTGACACCCTGACAGAGAGAACAGACACTAACAGACAGACAGAACAGACACTAACAGACAGAGAACAGAACAACAGACAGACAGAAACAGACACAACAGACACTAAGACAGACGCTGACAGGAGAACAGACACTAACAGACGCTGAGAGAACAGACACAGACACAGAACAGACACTAACAGACAGAAGACACAACAGACAGAAGAGGCAGAACAGACACTAACAGACACTGGCAACAGACAGAAGAACAGACACAGGAGACACAGACTAACACACTGACAGGAGAACTAGACAGACAGACACAGACAGACACAACAGACACTGACAGGAGAACAGACACTGACAGACACTAACAGACAGAAGAACAGACACTAACAGACACTGACAGAAGAACAGACACTAACAAACACACTGGAGAACAGACAGACACTAACAGAGAACAGACACGAGCACTGGCACAGACACTAACAGACACTAACAGCAGACACTGACAGGAGAACAGACACTAACAGACACTGAGACAGACACTAACAGACACTGACAGAGAACACACTAACAGACAGCTGAACAGGAGAGACAGACACTAACAGGACAGACACTAACAGACAGACACTAACAGAACTGACAGAAGAACACAACAGAACAGAACAGACACTAACAGACACTGACAGAAGAACAGAACAGACACAGGAAAGGCAGACACTAACAGAGGACACAGACACTGACAGGAGAACAGACACTGCAACAGACACTGACAGAAGACAGACACAAAGACACTGACAGAGAGAACAGACACTAACAGACAGAGAACAGACACAGACAATAACAGACACTGACAGGAGAACAGACACTAACAGACACTAACAGACACTAACAGGAGACAGAAGCAGACACAACAGACAGACACTAACAAGACAGAACAGACACAGGAGCACAGACAGAGGAGAACAGACACTAACAGACACGGAGACAGGCACAGCAGAAGAACTGGAACAGACACACTGAACTGACACAGACAGACACTAACAGAAACAGACACACTAACAGACACTGACAGGAGAACAGACACTAACAGACGACTGACAGGAGAACAGACACTAACAGACGCACACTGACAGAAGAACAGACACTAACAGACAGGAGAACAGACACTAACAGACACTAGACACACAACAGACAGAAGAACAGACACTGACAGAAGAACAGACACTAACAGACACTGACAGACACTAACAGACACTAACGGAGACACTGACTGCAGACACTAGACAGACAGAACGACAGAAGACACAACAGACAGGAGAGCAGACAATAACAGACACTGACAGAGAACAGACACTAACAGACACACAGACACTGACAGGAGAACAGACACTAACAGACAGAGACACAGAACAGAACAGACACTGACAGACAAAAGAGAACAGACACTACAGAAGAACAGACACTGACACTGACAGAAAGAACAGACACTAACAGACACTAACAGCAGACAGGAGAACAGACACTAACAGAGAACAGACACTGAACAGACACTAACAGACGCGGAGACACACGAAGAGAAGAACAGACACTAACACTGAAGACACTAAAGAGGAACAGAACACTAACAGACACTGAAGAAACAGACACTAACAGACACTGAGCAGGAGAACAGACACTAACAGACACTAACAGACACTGACACTAACAAAGGAGAACAGAACAGACACTGACAGAAGAACAGACACTAAGCTGAAGGAGAACAGACACTAACAAACACTGACAGGAGAACAGACAATAACAGACACTGACAGAGAACAGACACTGAAGAAGACACTAGAACAGACACTGAGACACAGACACTGGAGAACAGAACTGACACAGACACTAACAACACACAGACAGGAGAACAGACACAGCTGGAGAACAGACACTAACAGACAGGCTGACAGACACAACACTAACAGACACTGAGAAGAACAGACACTAACAGAACAGCAGACAGAGACACTGACAGGAGAACAGACACTAACAGACACTGAAGAACAGACACACTGACACAGACACTGAGAACAGACAGACAGACACAGAGAACAGACACTAACAGGACAACAGACGCACTGACAGGAGAACAGACACTAACAGACGCACAGACAGAGAACAGACACACTAACAGACAGAACAGACAGAACAGACACTAACAGAACACTGACAGGAGAACAGACACTATATGGCAGACTGGCACAGACACACTGACAGACAGCAAACAGACACTGACAGGAAGCAGACACTGACAGGAGAACAGACACAGGCACTGAGCAGGCACTGTGGAGGAGCAGACACTAACAGACACAGAACAGACACTGACAGGAAGAAGAAGACAGACACTAACAGACACTGAGAACAGACACTGAACAGAAGAACAGACACAAACAGACACTAAGACACTGAGAACAGAACTGAACAGACACTAACAGACACTAACAGGAGAACAGACACTAACAGACACTGACAGAAGAACAGACACTAACAGAACACTGACAGAAGAACAGACACTAACAAACACTGACAGGAGAACAGACACTGACACAGACACTGACAGAACAGACACACTGAACAGACAGACTGACAGACAGAACAGACACAGAGAACAGACACTAACACTGACAGGAGACAGAAACAGACACTAACAGACACTAACAGACACTGACAGAGAACAGACACTAACAGACAGCAGAGAACAGAGACACTAACAGACACTGAGACACTAACAGAAGAACAGACACTAACAGACAGACTGACAGAACAGACACTAACAGAACGAACAGACAGAACAGAACTGCTGTACTAACAGAACACTGACAGGAGAACAGACACTAACAGACACTGACAGAAGAACAGACACAAACAGACACTGACAGAAGAACAGACACAGACACTGACAGGAGAACAGACACTAAGAACAGAGACACACAGACAGACACAACAGACTAACAGAGAACAGACACTAACAGACACTGACAGAGAACAGACACTAACAAACACAGACAGACAGACACACAACAGACAGAACTAACAGAAACAGACACTGACAGGAGAACAGACACTATAACAGACACTGACAGAAACAGAACAGACACTAAGAAACAGACACACAGACACTAACAAACAGACAGAGAACAGACACTAACAGACATGACTGAGAACAGACACTGACACTGAAGAGACAGACAGACACTAACAGAAGAACACACACTAACAGAGACACTAACAGACACTGACAGGAGAACAGACAATAACAGACACTGACAGGAGAACAGACACTAACAGACAGACACTGACACACAGACAGACTAACAGAACAGACACTGACAGAAGAACAGACACTAACAGGACAGACACTAACAAACACAGAGAACAGACACTAACAGACAGACAGAAGAACAGACACTAACAGACACACAGACAGAACCAACAGAGACAGACACTAACACACTAGACAGAGAACAGACACCAACAGGCAGACACTAACAGACACACACTGGCAACAGAGAACAGACACCAACACACTGAACAGACACCAGACACTACAGAGAAGAACAGACACACTAACAGACAGAACAACAGACAGAACTAACAGACACTGACAGAAGAACAGACACAGACAACAGACACTGACAGAAGAACAGACACTGAACAGACACTAACAGACACTGACAGATAACAGACAGAACAGACACTAACAGAAGAACAGACACAACAGACACTGAGACAGAAGACAGACAGACAGACAGAACAGAACAGACACTGACAGAAACAGACACCAACAGACACTGACAGGACACAGACACTGACAGGAGACAGACACTACGAGAACACTGACAGAAGAACAGACACTAACACACTGACAGGAGAACAGACACTAACAACACTGACAGAAGAACAGACACTAACAGGACAGAACAGAGAACAGACACTAACAGAGAACACACTGACAGAAGAACAGACACTAACAGACAGAACAGACAGACACTAACAGACAGACAAGAACAGACTAACAGACACTGACAGGAGAACAGACACTAACAGACACTGAGAGCAGACAGACAGGACAGACACTAACAGAGAACAGACACAGACACTGACAGGAGACACTACAAACAGACACTGACAGGAGAACAGACACTGCAACAGACACTGACAGAAGAACAGACACTAACAGACAGACTGACAGGAGAACAGACACTGACAGGAGAACAGACAGAACAGACACTGACAGGAGAACAGACACTAACAGAAGAACACTGACAGAAGAACAGACACTGACACACAGGAGAACAGAAACAGACACTAACAGACACTGACAGAAGAACAGACACTAACAAACACAGACAGAAGAACAGACACTAACAGACAGAACAGACACTAACAAACACAGACAGAGACAGACACTAACAGACAGACTAACAAACACTGACAGGAGAACAGACACTAACAGAAGAACAGACACTAACAGACAGAAGAACAGACACTAACAGACACTGACACTAACAGACAGACACCAACAGACACTGACACAGAAGAACAGACACTAACAGACACTAACAGACACTGACAGGAGAACAGACACTAACAGACACTGACAGGAGAACAGACACTAACAGACAGAAGAAGGCAGACACTAACAGGAGAACAGACACCAACAGACACTGACAGGAGAACAGACACTAACAGACACTAACAGACAGACAGAAGAACAGACACTAACAGGAACACACTAACAGACAGACAGAACAGACACTAACAGACACTAACAGACACACAAACACTGACAGAAACAGACACAACAGACACTAAGAAGAACAGACACCAACAGACACTGACAGAACAGACACAACAGAAGAACAGACACTGACAGAAGAACAGACACTAAACAGACACTGACAGAAGAACAGACACCAACAGACACTGACAGAAGAACAGACACTGAAGGAGAACACACCAACAGACACTAACAGGAGACAACACTGACAGAGAACAGACACCAACAGACACTGAGAAGAACAGACACTGACAGACAGACAGACAGACAGAACAGACACTACAGGAGAACACAGACACTGACAAAGAACAGACACTAACAGACACTGACAGGAGAACAGACACTAACAGACACTAAGAACAGACAGACACTGAACAGAACAGACACTGACAGGAGACACTGACAGACACTAACAGACACTGACAGAAGAACAGACACTAACAGACAGAAGAACAGACACTAACAGACAGAACAGACACTGAACAGACACTGACAGGAGAACAGACACCAACAGACACTGACAGAAGAACAGACACTAACAACAGACACTGACAGGAGAACAGACAATAACAGACACTGACAGAAGAACAGACACAAACAGACACTGACAGAAGAACAGACACTAACAGACACTGACAGAAGAACAGAACAACAGACACTAACAGACACTAACAGACAGACAGAAACAGACACTGGCAACAGACACTAACAGACACTGACAGAGAAACAGACACTGACAAACACCGATGACAGACACTAACAGACACTGACAGGAGAACAGACACTAACAGAAGAACAGACACTAACAGAACACACAGACAGAAGAACAGACACTAACAGACACTAAAACAGACACCAAACAGACAGAACTACACTAACAGAACCGAACAGACACTGACAGGAGAACAGACACCAACAGACACTGACAGAAGAACAGACACTAACAGACACTGACAGAAGAACAGACACTAACAGGAGAAGGAGAACAGACACTAACAAGAACAGACACACAGACACTAACAGAGAACAGACACTGACAGGACACTGAACAGACACAAACAGACACTGACAGAAGAACAGACACAAACAGACACAGACACTAACAGACAGACAATAACAGACACTGACAGAAGAACAGACACTAACAGACACTAACAGAGAACAGACACTAACAGACAGACAGAGAACAGACACCAACAGACACTAACAGACGCTGAGAACAGACACTAACAGACACTGACAGAAGAACAGACACTAACAGACACTGACAGAAGAACAGACACTAACAGACACTGACAGACAGAAGAACAGACACTGACAGGACACAGACACTGACAGACAGAACAGACACAAACAGACACTGACAGGAAGAACAGACACAAACAGACACTGACAGAAGAACAGACACTCAGACAGAACAGACACAGGAGAACAGACACTAACAGACAGGAGAACAGACACTGAACACTGACAGAGAACAGACACTAACAGACAGACTAACAGACAGAGAACAGACACAGACACTGACAGGAGAACAGACACTAACAGACACTAACAGGAGAACTGTCGAAGTAAAACGTTCACTGAGTTTTTGGTGAAAAGTTTTCAGTGACAGAAATGAACCTTTATTGAAGTTTGAGTTTGTGTTCGATCAGCGTTCACCTGTGTGAGGAGCAGCAGCTCACGTCAGTATTAATGAATTATTATTATTTAGTGCAGCGCCTCCTTCTCATCATTATATTTAGTGATGGTCGCTGTGTGGACCTCCATGTGTGGTCGTAATGACAAACTGCTGCTAAGTCACATCTGAAGACTAAAGCTGATCTTATCAGATATCATCTAAATCTGTTCAGCACTAATCTTAGCTAATGTCATCATTTCAGAGCGAGCAGAGGGAGAGATGCAGCACAGATCAGCTTTAACAAAGCTTACAGATACTACAATGTGAAACTGAGATGCCTGAGAACATCCCCGATCCAGCCTGTGCTGTCTGAGGTTTGAATACTCAAACACGTACTCACTTTGGATCGGATTTTAAAAATCTCTCACATTTTCAGTTTCATTTTTCTCATGTTCTCTGTTTTCTGCAGGAAACTTACAGAAACTGGATGGCAGCAGCTGGTCCGGACTGAAGTTTGGCTTTAACTGTGAGAACTGAGAGAAGATCACTTTAAAACCTGAAGGAAGAGACGAGCTAAACGTGAAGAAGAAAGGAAACAAAAACCTTCTTCTGACAGGTCCTGGATTTATCCTGTCGTCATGACGAGCGGAGACTCTGAGGAAGAATGTGGACAGAAGATGAGAAGATCTGGAGGAGGAAACGAAGCGAACGTGAAGCCTCCTCTGTCCTTCACCACCCTCAGCACCATCGCCGTGCAGGCCGGCCAGACGCTGCTTGTGGTCTCTGTCCTGAAGGTGAGTCCTGACGGGGGGTTGTGATGAGAGGTGGAGGGTTCAGACCGATGGGATGAAGAAGACGTGACGTGGTGAAGAAGGTCACATGACCACAGGAGACATAAACTGACATCAGTGAGCAGAGATTAGAGAGGAACCTGAACCTGATCTATTCACAGTCGATATGAGTTATTTTACATTTCAACTCTACACAGGCTGAACTCAACAAAAAGGAGGAATGAATCAACAAAACACTGATCAATAAAGTTAGAAGTTCTATACAGAGATAAGTTCAAGTTTTCAGCTCACAGTCACTTTTCTGTCCACGTGCCGTTTCCTGTTATAGCACAGGCTATTTACTGAGCAGCAGAGTGTGTGTGTGTGTGTGTGAGACCGTCCAACAGCTGACCCCTCTCACTGTTTTCAAGGTGAGTTTATTTAAAATGTGTTTGTGTGTGTGTAATAGTTTTGAGAATTAGTGTAATTGTTCGTGTGTGTGTGTGTATGTGTGTGGTCACATGACGTGTTGTCCTTTGGGTCGACATGCCAGAGGTACTGTATCACCCTGAGGAATGCAGCACACACACACACACACACACATGCTGGTGTGTGGAGCACAAAACAGTCAAATAAACAGTGTAAAGAGGATTTTCAAAGTTAACCAACCGGCTTCCTAATTAGTGATTATTATTTAATGACATAATCATCATCATCATTATAAACATTAAACCTCCATTTTTATTGTTTAATCATCACTGAACTCGGTGAGTCTGAATCTACACGCAGCTTCAAACCAAACACAGACGTTAATCAGACAGTCCTTTATAAAGACAGACTGTTGATTTCAGTGTGTGTGTGTGTGTGTGTGTGTGTGTGCAGAGTGGGTCTCTGGTCCACCTCCAGCTGGTCCAGGTCCATCCAGGCCTCTGTGAGATCGGACTGAACCAGGAAGAAAACCAGACTCTGATCCAGGAGCAGCAGCAGCTGATGGACAAACTCAAGGTACAAACACAGAGACGCCTCCTCCTCCCTCCTCCTCCTCCTCTCCTCTCCTCTCTCCTCCTCCTCCTCTCCTCCTCCTCCTCCTCTCCTCTCCTTGTCTCCTCACCTCCTCCTCTCCTCCTCTCCTTGTCTCCTCACCTCCTCCTCTCCTCATCTCCGCTCCATGATAACTGACATGTTTACTTTGAGTTTAAGTCACATTGCGACACATCATTAATAATCAATAATCACCTGGAGTCAACGTTTTAAACTAAAGTTAGTAAAGAGGATCTCCACCTCTCCAGTGTTTTAAAATAGTCAGTAGAAGAAAAGGCCTGGATGAGAGAAAGTGATCAACATAAGACACCAGTGTCCCAGTTTAACATCTTATTATTTATGATTTATTCACTTTTCTTCTGTCCTGTCCAGAGTTCTCACACCGTGTTCATCGTCTTTACAATAAAATCTTCATACAATCTTCAATACTCCTTCAGAAACACGAGCTGGAAGTTCTGTCTATGGTGGACAAAAGCCGACAGGCCGATCAGAGGGGGAGGAGGGATGAAGGGATGAAGGAGCAGAGGAGGAGCAGGAAACAGGAGGAGGAGGTGCACAAAGCCATGGTGTCCTCTCTGAAGGAGGGATGGTTTCTGCTCCTCAGCCTGCTCCATCGACGACAGGAGGTCCTGACGCTGGCCGCAGACTTTTACAGCCGAGCGCTCGAGGTGGGAAACTCCCTGAAACAACCTGTGAAACTTTCTGAAGTATAAAGTCTTATTTTCTGATTGTGGGTCTTTTATTATCAGACGCAGTGATATTACTGATTTAAAGTTGAATTACCACAAACAGCTTGTTGTCAGTTGTGTGGCTGTTTTGTCGTGTGTGAAAACTGTCACCATTGATTTTCCATTTACCGTCTCTCACCAGTTTTTCACATGCAAAGAAATAGCAAACAGGAAAACACCAACAGGTCTCTGAGTTTAATCTCCAGACCTCCACAGGCAGTGAGCACAGGATGATGTGCACAGGATCCTTATTTTTAGGATTATGAGTCAAATCAAAGAGTAGCAAAAAGACATCAGCTCATTCAGGGCTCAGCAGAAAAAACAGCCTCTGAGACTACTTGGTTAAAGGGAACTCCATGTCTCTCTTTTTATTTTTATAGATGTAGAACTAATATTTTACTTTACTTACTAATATTTTATTTTATGAACTATTCAGCCTGGGGTTCGATCCCGAGCTGCATTAAAGCTGAACATTGATGTTGATGTTGATGTTGGATGGTGATGTTGGATGTTGGATGTTGGATGTTGATGTTGATGTTGGATGTTGATGTTGATGTTGATGTTGATGATGTGGATGGTGATGTTGGATGTTGATGATGTTGGATGTTGATGTTGATGTTGATGTTGATGTTGGATGTTGGATGTTGATGTTGGATGTTGGATGTTGGATGTTGGATGTTGATGTTGGATGTTGATGTTGATGTTGGATGGTGGATGTTGGATGTTGGATGTGATGTTGATGTTGATGTTGATGATTGATGTGATGTTGATGTTGATGTTGATGTTGATGTTGATGTTGTTGATGTGTGATGTTGATGTTGATGATGTGTTGATGTTGGATGTTGATGATGGATGTTGATGTTGATGTTGGATGTTGATGTTGGTGTTGGATGGTGATGTTGGATGTTGATGTTGATGTTGATGTTGATGTTGGATGTTGATGTTGATGTTGGATGTTGATGGATGTGATGTTGGATGTTGGATGTTGATGTTGGATGTTGGATGTTGATGTTGATGTTGGATGTTGATGTTGATGTTGGATGTTGTGATGTTGGATGTTGGATGTTGGATGTGTGATGTTGGATGTTGATGATGTTGTGATGTTGGATGTTGATGTTGGATGTTGATGTTGATGTTGGATGTTGATGTTGATGTTGATGTTGATGTTGATGTTGATGATGGTGATGTTGGATGTTGATGTTGATGTTGATGTTGGATGTTGGATGTTGGATGTTGGATGTTGGATGTTGATGTTGATGTTGGATGTTGATGTTGGATGTTGGATTGGATGTTGATGTTGATGTTGGATGTTGGATGTTGGATCTTGGATGTTGATGTTGGATGTTGATGATGTTGATGTTGGATGTTGGATGTTGATGTTGATGTGTTGATGTTGGATGTTGGATGTTGGATGTTGATGTTGATGTTGGATGTTGATGTTGTTGGATGTTGGTTGATGGTGATGTTGGCTTGGATGTTGATGTTGGATGTTGATGTTGGATGTTGGATGTTGATGTTGATGTTGGATGTTGGATGTTGATGTTGGATGTTGATGTTGGTGTGATGTTGTTGTTGATGTTGATGTTGGATGGTTGATGTTGGATGTTGATGTTGGATGGTGATGTTGATGTTGGATGTTGGTTGGATGTTGATGTTGATGTTGGATCTTGGATGTTGATGTTGGATGTTGATGTTGATGTTGGATGGTGGATGTTGGATGTTGATGTTGGATGTTGATGTTGATGTTGGATGTTGGATGTTGATGTTGATGTTGGATGTTGGATGTTGGATGTTGGATGTTGGATGTTGGTGTTGATGTTGATGTTGATGTTGGATGTTGATGATGTTGGATGTGATGTTGGATGTTGGATGTTGGATGTTGATGTTGATGTTGATGTTGGTTGGATGTTGGATGTGATGTTGATGTTGGATGTTGATGTTGATGTTGATGTTGATGTTGGATGTTGATGTTGATGATGTTGATGTTGATGTTGATGTTGGATGTTGGATGTTGGATGTTGGATGTTGGATGTTGGATGTTGATGTTGGGTGGTGATGTTGGATGTTGATGTTGGTGGTTGATGTTGGATGTTGGATGATGTTGATGCTGATGTTGGATGTTGGATGTTGATGTTGGATGTTGGATGTTGTTGATGTTGGATGTTGGATGTTGATGTTGATGTTGGATGTTGGATGGTGATGTTGATGTTGATGTTGGATGTTGATGTTGATGTTGGATGGTGATGTTGGATGGAGATGTTGGCTGATGTTGGATGTTGGGCTGTTGATGTTGGATGTTGATGTTGATGTTGGATGTTGGATGTTGATGTTGGATGTTGATGTTGGATGTTGGATGTTGATGTTGGATGTTGGATGGTGATGTTGATGTTGTTCGATGTTGGATGGTGATGTTGGATGTTGATGTTGATTGTTGATGTTGGATGGTGATGTTGGATGTTGATGTTGATGTTGATGTTGGATGTTGATGTTGGATGTTGATGTTGATGTTGTTGATGTTGATGATGTGATGATTGATGTTGGATGTTGGATGTTGATGTTGATGTTGATGTTGGATGTTGGATGTTGATGTTGGATGTGATGGCTGTTGATGTTGGATGTTGATGTTGGATGTTGATGTTGGATGTTGATGTTGGATGTTGATGTTGATGTTGGATGGTGATGTTGGATGGTGATGTTGGATGTTGATGTTGATGTTGGATGGTGATGTTGATTAGTGTTGATGTTGGATGTTGATGGATGCTTGGATGTTGGATGTTGATGTTGGATGTTGATGTTGATGTTGGATGTTGATGTTGGATGTTGATGTTGATGTTGGATGTTGGATTGATGTTGGATGTTGGATGTTGATGTTGGATGTTGGATGTTGGATGTTGATGTTGATGATGTTGGATGTTGATGTTGATGTTGATGTTGGATGTTGATGATGTTGGATGATGTTGTGTGGTGGATGTTGGATGTTGGATGTTGTGATGTTGGATGTGATGTTGGATGATGTTGATGGTGATTGGCTGTTGATGTTGGATGTTGATGTTGATGATGTTGTGATGTTGGATGTTGATGTTGGATGGTGATGTTGGATGTTGGATGGTGATGTTGGATGTTGATGTTGATGTTGATGTTGGATGTTGATGTTGAGTGTTGATGTTGGATGTTGGATGTTGATGTTGATGTGTTGATGTTGGATGTTGGATGGTGATGTTGGATGTTGGATGTTGGATGTTGGATGTTGATGTTGGATGTTGGATGGTGATGTTGGATGTTGGATGGTGATGTTGGTTGTTGGATGTTGATGTTGGATGTTGGATGTTGATGTTGATGTTGGATGTTGATGTTGATGTTGGATGTTGATGTTGATGTTGGTTGATGGTGATGTTGATGATGTTGATGTTGGCTGTTGATGTTGGATGGTGATGTTGGATGTTGATGGTGTTGATGTTGGATGGTGATGTTGGATGTTGATGTTGAGTGTTGGTTGAATGTTGGATGTTGGATGGTTGGATGTTGGATGTTGGATGTTGGATGGTGATGTTGGATGTTGATGTTGGATGGTGATGTTGGGTGTTGATGTTGAGTGTTGATGTTGGATGGTGATGTTGGATGTTGGATGGTGACGTTGGATGTTGATGCTGTAGCTGCAGCTTAGTGTGACTTGACATGTGTTCATGTGTTATTGGGCTGCGGTGACCTCTGACCTCCCTGCAGGCCGTACACAGACGTCCTCTGTGGTTGTCAGCAGCACATGTGTTCCTCAGGCGGTGCTGTGATGGATCTGTGGCGTGCTGCATTAATCCGTGCTCATTGGCTGGCTGTGGCTTTATTAGCAACACCTGCTGCCTGTCGCCTTCATGTAAAACTGTCCAACAATCATCTTCCTGCCTCTATTTTAATCCTCTGTGCTTTCGCAGTGGTTAAACATGTCATTCAGTGATATTTGTGGCCAACAAGCTCGTCAGCGCTCCACCTGTGACTCAGCTGGGTTCAGACAGAGCTCAGAGCAGAAAACCTCGCGAGTTCAGGACTTCAGTGACGCTGCATGTTGTCACAAATAGCTCCAATGCTAACTGCTGCTAAAAGTCACAGTGTCTCCTTTTTTACATTTATATTTTTACACTTTCTATTAAAAAAAAACTGGATCTTCTAAATTCAGACAGTTGGAGCCGTTGGATGGTTGATTGTAATCATATGAGCTCCATGGATGATCTCAACAACTGTCTGAAGGATTGTGATAAATGTGATTCAGATATTCATGTTCCTCTCAGGATGAACTGTTAGAACTTTATTGATCCTCTGACTTTTCATCACCATCAGGTCAACATGTTAACGTGTCCAACCACAGACACTCCCATCAGCCTCAGCTGCACTCTGTAAAGTCTGAGGCTGAGGCTGATGGGATGTTACCTGCTGAAAATCGACATGTCCATCATTAGGCACTGTGTTTTTTAGGGAGGAGACTAATATCCATCCTCTTATCTGACTCTGGGTAAGATTCTCCTAAAACATCACTCTTGATCTCCTGGTTGTGTCTGATCGTGGGGATTTTTCTTCATTCTTGTTTTACTCGACGCCCAATCATCATTTCGCTCTGATCACTTTATTACTTTAGCTATCATCCTCAGAAGTGTGCTGGTGTCTCTGATTCAGCCCTACAGTGCCTAAAATCACCTCAGAACACTGTCTGTCTGCTCAGTACTGACATTTCTACTTACTTTGTACCGGTAGTTATTTCAGGCTTTGTTCTGGGTCCATAAAAGAAAGTTTTTAAACATGCAGCACATGCATTTCCAACTGATATTTTACAAATTCAGTATCATTTGTATTATTTTCTTTCTGGCTGTGCTTCAGTTTTATGTCTAAACTCTGAACATGTCTGAGAAAAATCATTGACACTTTCTGTCTGTGTCTGCAGTTCGCTGTCAGTATCGACACAGTCGAGGATCTGCAGATCGAACCAGAAGACAAACTGAGTGAAGTGCAGCTCAAATACGAGTCCATGAGGAGAGGTACCCTGTGTTAATATGAGTATTATCATTATAGGAGAATTTATACTTTTATACACAGCTGCAGGCAGATTTCTTATGTATAATTTAGTTAAGATTTCTTGCTCTAATTTGCCCCAAGGTTTGAATGTGTTTGTCTGTCTGAATGGTCTGAAACCTTCCCTTACTAAAGGCATGTAAATATGCAAATATATGTATAAAATCTCTAAATGAAAGCATGTTTAGGTGCTAGAGTGTAATGTGAGAGTCAGTGAATCAGTGAAGAAATAAATGAAAATCATTAACACATTACCAAATCTTTATCAATTTATTATAATTTCAGCACTTTTTAAAAGGGGAGTAAACTGGTTAAAACAGCTTGGAACAGATGTTAAACTTGATTTAAAACAGATGTAAACCACAGATAAACTGGCTGAAAGCAGCAATTTGCTTTTGCTGCAGGTCTGCTGGTATTTGGAACAGATTTAAACTTGTACTGATTTGAGTTTGGACTGGCTTTGATTAGTTCACATGTTTAAAGTTACTTAAACAGGTTTGAACCGGATTAAATGAGATACAGGTTTACTGTGGGATGAGTGTTCAGTAAGTGTAAATGTAACACATAAAAACTATTTAATCTCTCTGTGACTTTCACTTGTCTGTGTTTTTTATTTCAGATCTTCTGGGAAAGTCTCTGCAGGTTTTAAGCAGCAGCAGCATTTTGCTGCAGGAACTCAGACAGCTGCAGAGGACCGAGGCCCTCCAGAGGAGAGGAGGAGTACTGCAAGACGAAGAGCAGAAGGCTCAGGAGGAGGTGAAAGTGTCTCAGCTGCACAACATCTAACAATTCGAGGCCAGATTTACTTAGACAGCATCATATGTGTGCTGGGTTTGCAGCCGAAATCTACTCATTTACTGAACAGCAGCTCTGGACCCAAGTGTCACTTCACTGATTGAAGTCAGCTAACAGATGAAGATTAAATTTGTTGTGTCTTCATCTGACTCATCTGACATATTCAGCTGTGAAAGGATAATAACTTTATTGATAATCGACTTTAAACTGAAGTTTAATGAACACAAATTAAACTCCACTTTTCGTTTGTCTCACAGTGATCATGTGTTGTACTCATTAACAGTTTCTAAACGTCTTGCTGTCACTGACTTCCTGTGGTTTAACCTTTAACCCTGCTGCAGTGATGTAGAAGTGTACTGAGTACAGTGTGACATCACGGGTGGGTGTAGTTACAGGTGCAAACACAGAGCACAGTGTAATGATCCCTGACGTTTGTATGGACTGATGCTGATGCTACGTCCTCTCTCCAGAGCTCCCAGAGTTCCTGGTGTAGCAGGGGGGCATCGCTGAGGCTGGAGGAGCTGGTGGAGATGCTGCAGGATCGAAGGAGGAGGGCGGACCAGGCGCTCAGACTGAAGCTTCAGCGGGCAGAGAATGACATCATAATTCACGAGAAAAAGGAAGAGTCCAGCCGGGCCGGTCCTGAAGTAAGAAACAAACACAGTTACAACAGTTTTCTGAGATCTCATCTGATCTTTTATGTTTCTGCTGTTACACTGTCATAATGTGTTCAGAGCTCACACACATGCAGTGACGCTTTAATGAGACTCAAACTGTGAGGAAAAAGAAGCTGAAGGAAGTTTCCACACATGCAAACATACATTCAGCTCACACATACAAAGGTTAACTCTGATTTCAGACGGTTGGACAGTTTGTGTCTGTGACTGAAGTGTTAAAAGTTTCAGGCAGTTTTCTGCTCTGAATATGGAGTCAAAACTTGACTAAGCTTCTTTTTTCTCACAGACTTTGTGGAAATGTTAATTTTTATATTCTACAAATCTTTTCTGCACATTAACAAACTTCAGTTTCTCCTGCAGTGTGTTTTCAGACTGATAAACACCCACAGGCTTTGAAATGATTTCTGCACATCATCTCACACACTCACAGTCTCACTCAGCCTTATCTAAGGCCCTGATCTGTGATCAGCACTCAGCCGGTCTGAGTCCAGGAGCTACCTGAGCGATCAGCTGCTGGTTTGGTCAGTCAGGTCCTGATTTAGATCTGGTTTTCTGTCAGACTTCTCCAGCAGACACACTGACTGCATTACATGTAAAATACTGTGTGTTATATACTGACAGTCGTCCGTCTGTCAGCGTCCGTCTTGAGTTCATCTTATAAATATAAATCCAGGCTGCAGTAACATTCTCGACTTTTTGATGACTGGATTTAAAAAATATTCTAGACGGCTGATAACTGATATCGAGCAGATTAACTGAATGAAAGAAAAACCTCTAAAGACTGAAGAGAAGAAGGCATATCAACGAGTGTCTCCTTCTGCAGGAGGAACCAAAAACTAAAATGATCGATTCAGACATATTTTGTTCATTTTAAGGTGAATATTTTTATCACAAACTCTGATGTCCTTTATTAAATGATCATGTGTAAATTAGAAAATAAGAAAATGTAATGACACACGTTCATGTAACAACTCATTTGTCTCTGTTATGTTCTGGTCTCATGAATCAAATCAATCAATCACGTCATGTTATTGTTGTTATTTATTGTTTATGTTTGTTTGTTTGTTGTTTGAAACAAACCTGATGAGCTTCAAATCACTAAAACTTACAGGAGGCTTCATTCATGCATCTGTATTTATGATAAAGTTATTTAGAGTACTTTTACTTTTGCTACCTTAAGTACATACGTTTGTACCACTACTCACGTAAGATTTTGAAGGAAGGATATTCACTTTTTTCAGGTGTTTATCTACAGAGTATTTCTACAGTGTCGTATTTCTCTGTTTAACATCTGAGTGCTTCCACAGTTTACTTCTGTGCAAATTTAAAGAAATGAAACAATGACGTGAAGATCAATGAAAGAAACGTAACATCTCATTCTTCACCACAGAGCTGGAGTCTGACAGTGGACGAGATCCTGGACCAAAACCTGCAGTCTGGATCCACATCAGCTAAGAGTACAAACCTGAAGTCAGACCTGCAGCCTGGATCCAGAGCCCACCCAGAACCTGAATACAGATTAGATGTGAACCCTGAATCTAGATCAGAGCCAACCAGAGACAAACACCCTGGATCTAGAACAGAGGAAACCATAAACTTTGAGTCAGGATCCAGATCAGATCTGCAATCCAGTTTCAGATTAGAGTTTTATTCTAGATCTAGACCAGAGGAGACGAGGAACCTGCAGTCTGGGTTCAAATTAGACCTGATGACTGGATCTAGATCAGACCTGAAATCAAATTCTAAATCAGAGGAAACCAGAGACCTGCAGCCAGGATCTACTTTAGACCATACACCAGGACCGAGATCAGATCTGAAGCAGGAATCCAAACTAAATATGAAGCCTAGATCAGAACAAACAGGAGACAAGGGATCTGGATTAAAATCAGATGAGACCAGAAACCATGAGTCAGGATCCAGGTTAGATTTAAAGCCTGAATCCGGTTCAGACCTGAAGCCTTTATCTATATCAGAGGAAACCAAAGACCTGCAGCCTGAATCTAGATCAGAGGATACCAAAGACTTCCAGTCAAAATTTAAATCAAAAGTGAAGGCAGGATCTGGATTAAATCTGAAACCTGCATCTGGATCAAAAGAGTCAATAAACTTGCACATAGGATCCACTTCAGATCTAAAGTCTGAATCCACATCAAATCTGAAGTCTGGATCTATATTAGAGCAAACCGAAGTTGCAAAGTTTAGATCAAAATCAGGGGAATCCACTGAGCCCCCACATGGATCCAGGTCAGATTCACATTCAGATTCCAGATCAGAGGAGACCAGCAACATCCAGTTGGGCTTCAGATCAGACATGCAGCCAGGATCCAGATTAAATCTTAAGTCTGCATCTGGATCAGATAAGATCAGAGACCAGGAGTTTGGATCACTGGAGAGAAAATACCTGCACCCAGGATCCAGTACAGATCTGAACCCAGAATCAAGATCAGAGCAAACCAGAGCCCTACCACCTGAATCCAGATCACAGGAGACCACAAATCTACAGCCTAAATCCAGATCAGAGGAGAGTAAAAACCTGAATTCTGGATCCAGATCAGAGGAGACCAGAACCCGACATTCTGAATCCACATCAGAGATCAAAGAGCTGCGACTTGAATCGACACCAGATGTGCAGCCTCAGTCCAGATCAGAGCAGACCAAACACTGTCAGTCTGGTTCCAGATCAGTTCTGGACTCTGAATCCAGATCAGATGTGGAGCTAAGATCTGGATCAGAGCTGCAGCATGGATCTGGATCAGAGGTAACTGGTTGGTCAGCTGTCTGTGTTCAGTTCCACAGTGAAGGTAAACCTGTACAGTTTGTCCTGCAGGTGGCGCTGTAGGGCCGTTCAGGGACTTCATCCTCTGGAGAGCTGGATGGAGATCTGGTCTGTAGCTTCTGTCTGTATATTCATCATTTAAACTGCTGTTTTTTCTCAGGCTGAAGACTTTAGAGTGTCTGAATTGAGCAGGAAACAGGAAGTGACCAAACAGCATCGAGCTGCTACAACAACCAGGTGGGGAAACCTGACGAGTGCTCGTAATACTAAACAAGTACTGCGGAAACATCCAGTACTTTGGTGTTTTTGTAGCTCACCACCTCCACGTTCTCACCTGTCCGACCCGAGACCAGACTTTCTGAACGGTTATCAGTTTATCTAACAGTCGGCTCTGTTTCTGAAGCAGATGAGAGATTTTATGATTTCATTTGTGTAATCTGTAAACAAAAAGATGCTTCACAAATTGTATCAAGTGTCAAAGCTTCATCAGACAAATATTTGCAGCAGAGTGCAGAAGAAATTTGTAACATGAAATCTGTTCATGTTCTCATGTTTCATCATGTTTCTCTCCTTTGTTAGCAGGAAAACTGAAGATCTGGGAAATGACAACCAGCAAGCGCTCCTGACCAATCAGAGGCGACAGCTGCTGTCGTCATGTGAGCACCTCGTGGAAAAGGTCTTTACAGCAGCTTCACCTCACTTTCTGTTAATATGGAGGAAATCACACAGCATAGTCAACAGCACATGTGTGTGTGTGTGTTGCAGGTCTGGAGTTGGGTGCAGGAGAGCAGCAGTGTTATATCGAACAGCTCTGAACCAGGACAGAAGCTCTCTGAGGCTGAAGACACTCTGAACACACACCTGCAGCTGCACACACAGGCTGAGGTACACACGCGCACACACACACACATATTTTTTTTCACAAAAAAAATCCTGCATTGCTGTAAAAAAAAGCAGTAAAACGATGTATTAATGAGTAAACAAACAACTGTGGGGCTGCTAATGTGTAACTCACATATACCTGAAATGTATGGAAAGGACTAAAAAACATCAACTTAAAGATTTTGTCCAGTTTTTAAAAATGTCTTTTCTTTTCTGTTCTCTGCCTCAACACCAAACAAAGACAGAAAGTAAAACCCACAAACTCAAGCCTCATATTCCACTTATGTCTTGTAAGCTGCCACTCTCGTATGTTTCCACCATTACAGGCTGAAGTGTTTATTCAGATCATAAAGTTTAATGATATGATGATATACGATATAATAAGAATATTTATTTAATCTGTTGAACAAACACCTCTGCCTGTGGATTTGTTTATAGGTCATCTGATGTATCAGGTATCTATCGAGTATCTGATAAAGGTCATTTTCACAGCTGTTGTTTGGTTCACTGCTATGGACCAAGTTCAGAAGTTGTTTTTTTAATGATCAGAGGTTTATCAGAAGTATGATGTCTCATTCATTCATCGCTGGATCAGCATGAAACGCTCACTGTTGAATCATCAGCACAAAACAAAAAGCTGCTTTCACAGTCTGCAACAATCTGCACTTTAAATGAATTCTCTTTCTGAAGTGATCATTTCATGTTTGTCTCCAGTCTGCAGGTCAGGATGTGGAGAACATGAAACAGATCGTGGATCAGATCAGAGCTTTGCATTCAGACTTCACCAGCACCACCAGTCCTCCCAGTGATCCCATCAGGCAGCCGTCCTCTCTGAAAGCTCTGACGGAGCAGCTGAAGAGAGGCAGCCTGACCAGGCGGACCAGACCTGATGCTGACCCAGCTGGTCCGCTGAGTCCTGAACTGGCTGCTCGAGTTGATTTGGTCCTGAAGGAGCTGCAGAGTCTCAACAGGAAGATCGACTCAAACCTGCAGCTGCTGTGTCCCTATGTCACTTTCCTCAGGACAGCTCAGCAGGTCTGAGTCTGATGTGGTGTCCCGTCAGAGAGGTCCATCAGATCTGTGTCTATTTAAAGCACTCAGAGACGACCTGCTGCCGCTCAGGCCTTCATGTGATCAGGGATCTGCTTCACTTAACCCTAAAAATCACTGAGGCCTTTAATATCAAATGGATATTAGTGTTATTTAACTAAAAACTAAAATAGACTTAAACAACAAATAGTTGTGTAACAGTTCACACACCATATTTTAGTTTGGGAAAGTAAGCCACCAGTAACATAAAATCCTAACTAACAGTGGATCAACCCTTTGCCTTCAGGTATTTTCTACCTGTGATTTCTGGCTGTATTGACCCTGTGAGTTGGTGCTGTATTGACCCAGTTTGGGGCAGTTTTGACTGACTGATTTTAGTCCTGCATAGTCTCATAGTCTTTACTAACATTACAGAAGTACTAACTGTAAAAGTACGTTTTCATTTGGATGCCACAGGAACAAAGTCAGCATTTGATCCTTAAACATTTAACATCTCCCGTCACTCTTGCAGAGATCCTGTAGGAACATGTAGAGTTTGACAGAGAGGTCGATGACGGAGGTGAAGCTCACTGTGCTGTTGGTGCTCCTGTTGTCCAGGTGGAGCAGGAGATGGAAGAACTGAAGGAGATCTACAGAGAGAGACCACAGAAAGAGGAGGAGGAGGAGGAGATGAGGGCTGAGATTAATCACATCAGGACAAACACGTCACTGGTGAAGAAGAAGCAGGATGACGTCTGCTGGCAGGAAACACTGCAGAACTTCCTCACCTGTGAAGAACTGGGAAATAACTTCATCAATGCTGTTACCATGGTAACCAGACTGTCAGGAGATTTGAGTTCAGGTTAAACCATTCATGATGAGATGACATTGGTACAGTTTAAATTGAATCGTGTAGAATAATTGTGTCATTAAAAAGTGTAATGTTTCTGTGCCAGGTGTCGGTTGCAGGGCTGAACCTGCAATCATTGGTGTCGGTGGTGCAGCAGATGGTGGAGCGACTCAGCAGAACCAAACAGGAGGTGAACAAGCTGCTGAGTCAACAGGAAATCCAGATCCAGAAGCAGCAAGAGTACTGCAGGAAATACCGGAAGAGACTGCTGAAGGTACCAACTACACTGTGTAGAAAAGTGATGTTACAAGGGGAAGTCTAATCTAAAAGTAACTTGTACTTACCTTTAAAATAAATGCAGTGAAGTGAAAATGCATGTTGTCATATAAAATATAGTTATGAAGTACATATCCCTCAAAATTATATTTCACTACAGCACTTTGGTAAATGTCCTTAGTTTCCACCACTGTTTTCAGGCGGTGCAGGACATGATCTGTGTCTCTGAGCTGCTGGACTCCTGCACACTCATGGATCTGGGTTCAGACCTCCAGACCTCCAAGCTGGTGGAGCACTTCAGCCAGGCCAGACCACATTTTATTGTGAGTGTTGTGACTTAACAGCTCTGGGGCCACTGGGACTCCTGGGTCCACTTTGACTGTGGGGAAAACATGGACTGTTTACTTTTGGACTGCTGAAGGGAGTTTTTGGACCATCGGATGCTTTGACTGCAGGGTCTAGAGGTAGTTTAGGAGCCCTTATGGTTGTGGTTCTGGACCACTGGGACTCCTGGGACTGATGTGATTGTTGGGATCATTGGGTAAATTAATGTGTGTGGCTGCTAAATTATTGGGACTTAAAGAGTCTGACTCTTTGGACTCCTAGACTCAGTAATCTTTTTGGAAACAAAGAGGGTAAAATTCATATAAATCCAACTACTGATGAAACAGTGACCCACAACAAACATGAACCCATGAATCCAGTGTGAATAGTTTATCTTCAAACTTCAGACTCTTTTTCTTTCTTCAGCAACTCGACACTGAGGTGGAGTACGTGGTGAAGAGCTGGGAGACTCTAAGAGGAGTCCAGGACAGGCTGGAGGTGACAGAGTTGAAGGGAAGAGCTGTGAAAGAGGAGGATCTGTCGGAGCTGCTCAAGCTCCAGGAGAAAGTGAAGAACAAGATCCAACAGAGCGAGTCGATCCTGGATCTGACCAGCAGTTTCCACATCACATCCAAACAGGTCAGCAGGGAGAAAACACACTTCAAAAAACATACAAGTAAATCTGCTGACAGTTTCCAGTTTCCAAAAATACCAATCTTTCTCCGGTCGCAGCTTTATTAGAAACTCAGTATTTTTGTTTTTTGGATTGTTGGTCAGACAAGAAATTAATTCACCATTGTCTGCCATGTTATTAACAGTTTACAAGAAAAATGATTGGCAGATTAATTAATAGTGAAAGTCAGTTAGTGAAAAGCTGCTAGCTGGAGTCTTGTTGAAACCTCTGTTAATAATGACTGAGTACTTTACTGTAACGTACTGCCTGTATGTTGTTTTCCTCGTGTCAGTTATAAGAATCCAAAACATTTCCAAGTAAATCTGCTGACAGTTTCCAGGTAGATAAATACTCAGTTAGTGTAACAGTCTTGTCATTTTAGTTGTTTTCTTTGTGTCCAGCTGGAGGTGCTGCTCTGTTCAGACCCTGCGAGTCCTTCAACTGGTTCATGTGGATCCACTGAGGCTGAGCTGAGTCGACACAAACAGGAACAGCAGCATATTCAAAGTCTGTTTAAAACGACTTCAACACTGAAGACAGACATCTGCACCGCCATCAGCCAGAGTGTATGAATACACACACACAGAAAATTACTATCCTAAATGCATTTACTTAAATACTGTATTTGTACAATTGTGGAGTTACTACATTACTATGGGACTGCCATTTTATGCTGCTTTATAATTTCTACTCAACTACATTTCAGATGAAAGGTCGTACTTTTTACTCTGCCAGTTACTTTACAGAAGAGTTTATATTTTATAAGGTCATCATATGTTTTTATATAATATGATGGGAAAGATTAAACCTCTTACAGTAAATCAGTGTGTAGTTTTACTGCTGATACTTTAACTATATGAAGCTGAGAGTACTTGTGTTATTTTACTTGAGTAAGATTTTAGCACTTTTATTTGTAATGGAGTATTTGTAACATGCAGTATTAGTACTGAAGTGATGTAGGTGAACTCTTTGTTTGAAGGGCTGGACGTGTTTCAGAGTCGAGCAGCTGGAGGCTCGTCTTCGCTGTCTGGACTCTCTTTGTGTCTCGTGGCTGAATGAAGCAGCTCGACGTGAGGAGAAGCTCCGTGGCGACCTGCTGACCTGCCTGCTCCACGATGACATCAGCCAGGTGAGGTCACAAGTCTCAGGTGTGGCTACCATTCAGTGGACAGGTAAGTCCTGATGCAGAGCTGTTGCTTGATCAGGATGTTGTTATTCATCAGTACAACCAGCAGAGGGAGCTGCTGTCAGGCATCTGTCAGACTATAAATATCAAGAAGGTCTACAAAATAGCCTGCATCTGAAACTGGATGGATCAGATCCATCCATCCATCCATGCATTTTCTGTACCACTTATCCTGTCTCACAGAGTTGTGGGGTCAATCAGATTTATCTTAATTTTATTATTGATTAATAAAATGTTTTATTTTATGTATGTAATTTCCAAATAATATCCTTATAATCTCATGGGGTGTTTCCTGGTAATGGTTGAAAACTATTAAACTATTATAAAACTAAAACTATAAAACTATTATATTGAAATTAATTCAAATAAAAACATTTAATTATGTATTGATTACTGGATATATATAAATTAATGTATGTATGTATGTATAAATGAAATACTGTCTGTGTCCAAAAATCGGCACCAAATTATAAGTGCTTCGGAAATTATTAGGAAAATAAAGATCTGAGAAAGTGTTATTAAAAAGCTTTGCAATCAGTATCTTAAGTTTTATTCTAATTGAGTGTCCATTAGATTGTAAATATTCTGTCTATAAATTAAACTTACACTTTTGACATCTTGAACTTAAATTTAGATGAATTTCATGTTCTTCATTCTTCAGGTTGAGTTATAGTTTTTTAATTGTGAAACTTTTCTAGCAGGCTCGACTTGGATACTCTGCTGTGAAGTACGCACTCGCTCTGTTTCATCAGAGTCTAAATATAACTGAAGTCACTGGGACACATTTAGATTTTATTGGGGTTCATGAAGTCCCTCAGCTCCCTGCAGTCTCTGCATGGCACCATAAACTGGACCTGATGGTTCTTACAGTGATTCTTGGCTGATATTAGCGGCATTAGCAGAAGCAGAGTTGTGGTGGGTTTGAATGTTTAAGTGACCTCAGCTGCAGTTCCTCTAATGTCCACTAGATGCTGCTCCAAAAAAATCTACATTGAAGTTAATGGCAAACTCCCATGTTTGCTCAGTGAAAAGAAAGATCTTTGCATCTCTCAGATTTATCAATTGTGCACGTTGAGTTAACACCAAACGATGACATGAACAGTGTTGTTGACCAATGTCACAGGTCAGACTGTAATGGGACTGTTACAGTATAAAGTCTAAATAGTATAATAGCAGAAGTAACACAGTATAAATGCTTCTGTCAGATAAACACACTGTTCGCTTGTGAGCTATTCAGTTAGCCAGTTAGCTTGGTCAGATCACCGTGTCACCAGCTTCCTGTCATTGGATGGCCTGCTCATCCCGTCCCAGTAACACCCAGGCTCCGCCCCTCTTTGTGTAATATCTGACTCCAGTAAAATATGGTGGTGAGTAAACATGTTGGCGCCCTCTGTAGGTAACATTTGACAGGATTCACTGGTGTTACTGGTTCAGTCTGATGTGTCACTGAGCAGCTGTCGGGAGAAGATAGAATGAGAGAGTCAGCTGGACGGGTCCGAAATACAGGCCGAGTCAGCCAGCGGGTATTTCCCATCATGCACCTGGTGCTGCAAGTCACTAGTGGTCACTAGTGAGACTCACTGCTGCACAAACACTCGTCACAACTAAGATTTAGTTTGAGGCGAATTAACACTCTTCATCAGTGTGTCAGAGAGAATGATCTCTCCTGAACATTACTGATAACATTTAGGATGAAGTATTCCACGATCAGGAACTAAGATCTTTTTTACACATTCTGACAAGAAGTAAGTACATTTATATCACATTACATTTAGAAAATAAGTCACCCTGTAAGCAGGTTCTCTCTTCAATGAGTATCCAGTTTATCACATTTCATCCCCTTGTCTTGAGGACTTAGGGCATACTAATGTAATCTTCATAATAAGTATGACCTAAAATTGAATACAAAGTGAGTTCCAACTTCATAGTATCTAGATTCTGTGTACTTGAATGCCCCAAAATGCATTGCATTGGTAAATAATTCTGAATGACGATAAGAGAAGGTAAAACAGGGGCTGGTTCCTCAGGACCAGGACGTTAAAGTACAGTTAAAGCAGAGGTTCACATATGAAATGTGATGTGATGCAGCAATAGTGTGAACAGTCGGTGGGTAATTCCATAGTTAATGCGTAGTATGCAGTACCTTAACATGAGATATGATACCATTAGCAAGTCTACCACAAACACTCAATCAGAGGGATGAGGGGGTAGCTCGAGGGTAAAGAGAACGACTGTGACCCTTTGACTTGTTGTGTCCACACTGTGCCTGAAGTGCCTGAAGAGATCATACGTCAGTATGTTGGTGGTCACGAAGGTGAAGAGGTATTTTTTTAAAGAGTGGGGCTTGTTGTTTAGGACAGGATCTATTTTTGTCGATCGGTGGGTGGATTGTGCTCACTATAGACATTCAAAGTATTTTTACTTCTCATATGGGATCACCGAAGTTACAATCCTTCATCAGAGTCTGCCAGCTGACCTCTGAAAGATATTTAAATTAAGTTTGTGTACAAAGTGTTCACTGTGGTACTTCATATTATAGTTATGAGGCTGCTCTGGGTCATTTTATGATACCTAAAGGTCATCTTGCTGGTAGGTCATAGCATGCTGGGGTACATTATCTCTTTTAGATATGACAAGATGCCATTGGGTTCTTTGTGGTCTTTGTGGTAGGCTACATCATGGTTTCATCCAAAACACCTGTTCAACTCACCTTTACTCATATGGTTCAGGGGTTCAAGCTGAAACCTTCTAGAGTACTTCCTGATACTGCGGGACAACTCCTGATATTTTCTGGTTCTTTCTCGTACTCTGCAGTGGGTACTTTATGGTCCTGAGAAGAAAGACAAAGACACTTCATAGATATCTGTGGCTTTGTGGTAGTTCTTGGTACTGTATAGTCCTTTTTTGGGTATCTTGGTCTTTGGAGTTAGTTCAATGTACTTCTGGTTCTTCTGGGATATTTTATGGTTCTCTTCGGTATTTTATAGTGCTTTGTGTTAATCTTTTGGGCTAGTTCACAATCATCTTTGGGGCTCAGTGGTTAGCCCATACTATGGCACAGTTTATAGTACTTACTGGTAATCATTTTGGGGGTTATTAATGATTTACTGTTGTACATTTGAACGTCTGTAGAAGTTCAACATTTATTTTGTGGTACTCCCTGGCACTACTTGATAATTCATCTGAGGTACCTCCTGCTTCTCAGCATTATTTCAAGGCACTTCATGATGAACTAACTCTAATACCTTCTGGTATCTTCTGGTAGTTATGGCTAATCTTCCATGTGTCATTTGTTATTTTAGTGCTCCTTTTGCTTGCTCAATCCAGGGTTTCCTCAGACAACTTTAGAAACAACAACCTCACTCCTCTTCCACTTTGGAAAAACAGAGCGACCTCCAGAGCCTCTGATTTCAGCTGCTTCATCTGTTCAACAAACAGACTTCACTGACTCTGCTGCTCACCCTCAGCTGTCCTCAGCTGAAAGATCGGCCATCTGACACCGCAGAAATGTCCCTCTGGTTTTAAGCCCTCCTGGTCTAAAAATAATCTTATCAAAGATCCGTCTTCATACAGTTACATCAACTCCAAGCTGACCAAACAGCAGCTACAACAGCTCCGACCAAAGATAAATTAAATAATGTATACAATAAGATAAAACTATTTTTAGCCATGCAGACAGTAGGGATGAAATATCTCAACAACTATGTGATGGTCGAGTTTGATCTGGAGGACCAGCCAGCCAACCTTACCATACATTCAGCCATGAGGCTTGCGCGGCTAAAAATAGAAAACCTTTGTTGCTTACAGCTTCAAAGAACAGCAAAAGCTGCGGAGATCGTCTTGTGGGTCTCTGTTTTTTTATACAACTATGAAATAAATACATTTGGGGTTTGCCATTATTAGACCAAGTAAGACACCTTAACATTGAATCTCTTGCTAAGGAAAACTGTAATTGCTCTTTGCAGATATTTTGGCATTTTACTATTTAAAAAAAATCATATATTGACTCATCAGGAGTGAAGTACAGATGGATGATAAATTACAGCAAAAAGTGTGTCAGTGAGGTGTTGGTCCTCCTCCAGAGCAGCTTCATTGATTCTCCAAGTGTGTGAACTCTCCTGGAGGGATGAACACACATTCTTCCAAAGATATTCCCTCATTTGTGGTGTTTGATGATGGAGGTGGAGAGTGCTGTCTAACACATCACTCCAAAAGCCAAAAGTGAACCACCTATGTGAAAGCATCTGCATTCGTTATGTTTCTACACTCAGTTCAGGTTTTTCCTTTAATTTGTCTCTTGTCTGTCTTTGCCAGTTGCACCACAAATCTAACTACGTTCAGATGGATGTGTGTTTGGATGATTTGTATGTAAAACCAGCTGCTGGACTTGCAGGTATCTGATGTTTCATTTTTCAGCTCTGTGACTCCTTTAAGGATCTGAAGAAACATTTCAGCAACCTGAAGTTTAACTATGTGAAGAGGAACAACAGGACGAGGAACATGAAGGCCGTCAGGAACCAGCTGCAGCAGGTGGAGCTGAATGAGGAGAAGCTGGAGGTGAGTCCAGCTGCTGATCTGGTCTTATGATGAGGACACAGTGAATTATCTATCCAAAAAAGGAAAAAATGCAAAAAGAAAGAGCCACGCTGGGATGTTGTGGTTATAGTAACACCTGACACCTCTGCAGTTGAACAAGAAACAGGTATTTTAATTTAAAAATTTATCAGAAAAATCAGTTTCCATCAGGGTCTCTATATTTCATGGCAACTTTTCCACTTCATCCCAGCATACAAATTATTTTGCATTATTTGTGGGTTTTCTGGTGTTTCCACTTGGTTTGTTTTTGAAAAAAATTGCATAAAAACAGGTGGAAGAAAAAGTTCCTGAATTAAACAACTGGTTGATTTTGACTATATACATTCAATAAATTATATGAATAACTTAATTTTTATTCAGATTCAGATTTCCTTTATTAGTCCCACAGCGGGGAAATTTACAGCAAAGCGTAACAGCAGCAAAGACACACAGTGGGAAAATAGTCAGTAAGAAATGTAAGACATGAAATAAAATAAAATAAAATGAAATAAAAGGTAAAATAATCCAAGATAAATAATTATAACTGTAACTGTAAGTAAACCTGTACATAGTACAGAGGGAGTGTGCCTGAGAGTATACATATGAGAAATATATAATATCTCAGGGAGTGTAAAAAACAGTGAAATAGTGTTGAATAATGAACAGAAGTGTATTGTTGTTGCACAGTTTATTGTTTATTGTCTATTATCTGCAGATTAGCGGGCATTTTGTTTGTTGTGTAGTCTGACAGCAGCAGGCAGGAAGGACCTGCGGTACCTCTCCTTCACACAGCGTGGATGGAGCAGCCGCTCACTGAAGGAGCTGCCCAGAGCTGTCAGACTGTCCTGTAGAGGGGGGACGTGTTGTTTAACAGGGACGACAGCTTAGCCATCATCCTCTTGTTTCCCACCACCTCCACTGAGTCCAGAGGGCATCCCAGGACAGAGCTGGCCCTCCTCACCAGTCTGTCCATTCTCCTCCTGTCCCTGTCCGTGATGCTGCTGGCCCAGCAGACTATCCCGTAAAAGATAAATATAGAATATATCCCATATATATATATCCCATAAAAGGTCCTGAGGAGAGTCCCTGCACTCCAAAAGACCTCAGCCTCCTGAGCAGGAACAGTCTGTTGTTGCCCTTCTTGACAAGGGCGTCTGTGTTGTGTGACCAGTCCAGACTGTCATTTAGGTGAACACCCAGGTACTTGTAGGACTTCACAGTGTCGATGTCCGTTCCCTGGATGCTCACCGGTGCTGGCGGAGAGTGGCTACGTCTTATACTTGCGAAGAGAGAGGAGGTCTGTCATGCTCTGCTCTGTCTGACCTGCAGGTGCTCAGAAAACGTCTGCAGGGTGTGACGGCCCGGCTGGGGTCAGAGGTCAGGGACGGAGGTGCAGCCCGGGAAGTGGAGGACACCATCAATGAGCTGCAGAGGCAGATGGGAGAGTTTGGGCGAAGTGTCAGCGAACACCAAAAAACACTGGAGATGACCTGTAGACTGCAGCAAGCCATGGAGGAGGTGATATGAATGCTTCCAGTTTGTCTTTATATGTTATTATTTTCTAAAATGTGAGATTATTTATTATAGTATTTACAGTAAGTGGGTTGAATCCAGACAGAGTTTACACACGTGTGTATGAACATATGATTTACATTATGTTTATGTGTTGTTCTGTATGAGCAGTATCAGTCGTGGTGCGAGGAGGCGAGCGCGACCATCGCTCGCGTCGGGAAGTTTTCCTCCGAGTGTCGCAGCACAGAAGCTGTTTCTGTTCTCTACCAACAATTTGAGAAGTTTGTGTGGCCAACAGTTCCTCAGCAGGAGGAGAGGATCAGTCAGATCACTGAGCTGGCAGTCAGACTACATGGTCAGTTTTTCACCTGATGGTTATCCACAGTCCTCAGTCATGTGCCCGGTGTATTCACTTCAACGATTGCTTAACACTATTGATTATAAAAAAGTGGATATTGTCAGGCTGTAGAGTTTACAGAATTAAACTGTCCATACTTTGGTTGGTTTGGTCAGTTTAGTGACTTAGTGGTAGAAGCTGAATGTTTAAATTATTCATTACT
Organism: Scortum barcoo; assembly: GCA_023238725.1. Lineage (NCBI taxonomy): Eukaryota > Metazoa > Chordata > Actinopteri > Centrarchiformes > Terapontidae > Scortum > Scortum barcoo. The sequence continues at coordinate 765,220 of CM041550.1, forward strand.
TCTTTTAGATATTTTTTAACCATTTATCCAACATATTTATCTATTTATTTAAACTATATGTACACATTACATTATCTACAGATTGAGCTGTTTTCCATTGCTTTTAGCTATTTATTTTTGGCTAACTCTTTTGACTTCTCCACAGGCTTATTGCTGTTATAATGCTTATATGCACACATTAGACAATCACCAAATAACAATAAAAATGTGTGTGTAGCATGGAGGGGCTGTAACTCCTATCCTGTTATGGCTGTCAACAAATCATACCTTCCTCCATAGTTCAAACACATGCTCATCCATTGACTGTGTGTGTGTGTGTGTGTGTGTGTTATTAATTCCAGGAGTGGATGAGGGGCAGCGGTACATCGAGAAGACGGTCAGTAAACACTCAGAGGTGGTGGAGTCTATCAGAGAGCTGAGTGACGGACTGATGAAGTTGGAGGCCAAACTGAAGGTATCACAAGACAAAACACACACATAAACACAGACATACACTGATACACACACCTGGATGAGTTTTGGTTAGTTGGTTAGTTTTGAGTGTGATTAAATTCACTCTGATATCTCTGTGGTGTTTCAGCTGGAGAGTCTCAAACAGCAGCAGAGCGGCAGAGAGAAAGAAATAAAGGAGGAGGAAAAGATAAAGCGAAGGACGGAGAATGAGACGGAAGAGAAGAAGTTGAAGGAAAACAGAAAGATGAAAAAGAAAGAGAAGAAAGATAACCGCAGCACACAGGAAGCAGCTGACATGGTAAAAATAATAACAAACTTTTATTAAATGCAAACTGAAAAACTTGTGATAAGACAAATTTATTGACTCCTGCAGTGCCTGTTGAAAACATCTGTTTGTACTCCAGCTGTCTGACTCCTTCCATTCATAGTTAGATGGTTTAAAAACTGCTGCAATAATAATATTACATATTATTTATATGATATCATAATCCTAAGATATTATTAAAATATTGATGCTCGCCTGAACCTGTCCTTAATTTCAGTACGAGCTGAAGGAGACAGGCCACACCCCCGCAGAGCATGATGGGAAGGAAGTTCCCATGAAGAGGCAGACTGCAGCCAATAGGAAGCCTCCGTTACAGAAGAGCCGCAGTCAGGAGGCAGACAGGCAGACAGACAGACAGGCAGACAGACGGACAGACAGCAGGTACACTGACGATCAGGCATTCCTGCTCCCCAAAAGATGACCCCTTTCATTTTAATCTCATGACCTTTCCTCTCATTTACGTGATCTTGTGGCCTTTTCTCCTCCAGTTATTTGTTTCTTTGGTAAAAATTCCTGTATTATTTCAGGATGTAACAGGTATAAATATAAATATATCTATATATAAAACTTCATGCTGCTAACATGGCTAATTAAAACTATAAAATAAATTAGAACATATAAGAAAGACCATAAGAATGTAAACACTGAAACAATGAAAGTAATGTCATCTTTTGTTTGTTCACAGAAGCAGAAAAACACTTCATTGTCTGTCCCAAACACTGACTTTATAAATAAAGGTCCATTGTGTCGCCTCTGCTTCGGCCACAGACAGCAGCTGTACAGCGAGAGGTTCACCTCCACCTCCACCCACACCTTTAGCCTCTCCTGCTCCCCGGTGGAGGCCAACCGACGGGTCCACGCCATACACAGCCAATTACAGCCTGTCGCCAGTGAGCCTCAGGCCATGACCCCTCCCTCAGTGACAGGCTCATCATTCTCTGACATCCAGAGGGCGTTTCAAAGGAAGGAGGTGCAAGGAACTAGACAGCAGGTGGTCTCTGATTCTGCAAACATGGCCCAACCTCAGGTTAATTATAAGAGTTAATTTCACATCTGGTTCGTTTACATGCTGCTACTACATCACATATTCTAAAAAACACTGGTTTTATTTGCATGTCTAAGCTGAATTTGAAACTTAAATCTCCACAAACTACCAGAAACTTGTGTTCTACTTTTTTTGTTGTCTACTATTAGCTTAGCTGAAATGCTAGCCACATCGGTGAGTGTACAAAGAGTAAATATAATTAGTCGGATATATGCATATGTATATGCAGAAAGAAACTTAGTGTTCAAACATCATTGGTCCTGTGGCAGTGAGCAGTACATTCATGAGGAGTGATTCATCAGTCTAATACTGCTTTTTACCCAGGATGCATCAGCAGGACACCTGTCAGAGGCGGAGCTTCAGCAACAGGAAGCGATGACCGAGGATTCTCTCTCCAGTGATGAATACGAGTGTGCATCACCTGATGACATTTCACTCCCGCCGCTGGCAGAGACACCAGAGTCCAACATTATTCAGTCAGATGTTGAAGAAAGCTTCTGTTTCTGCTCCCACAGTGTCCATATCAACCAGTACAGCCACCAGTCAGACCATAATTGGACTAGTACTGCTACTGGTGCAGTCCGACAACAGAAAGAGTCCAGCCAGAGTTGTCCAACTCCTCCCACCTGCCTTCACAGCAGCAGCAGGTCTGTATTAGGATAAAGCACAGAGCAGAAGCCGATGACTCCCAAGACTTTTTATTTTACAAAGCAACATTTTGGTTTCAATCTAACAGAGATCTTTGTCAGTTATTGTCGAATAAACAAGTTTTGTGGATATCCACACTCCACACTCGTAACACAATCAGCCATGCTGACTATATAATTTAAGTAACACCAGAAATCAGGAAACATCTAGTCAAGGAATATGTAAAACAAGACCAGACAAAGCACATGATACTTCTGGTGTGGTTTATATATATATATATATATATATATATATATATATAAATATTGTGGTTTGATATCCAACCGCACTAGCGGATAAGGATTTAGAAGGACAATGAGGACCCGCAACAAAAAGCCACATTTGAACTCTGAAAGAGTTTCTTGGTATGAGTCGTAGCCCTCTAATCCATCAGGAGAAGTTTGTTCTTCTGTTTTTTTAAGATTAGATTAGAGTCTAGCCAAGATGGCGGCGCGTGCACAACGCGAGGCTCAGCGTCTCTTCAGATTTTGCAAGCTGGCGGCGGCATATTCCTGCTCATTTCGGGTCTGTTCGTTCAGAACAGCTTCTCTTTTACACCCTACACCCGACAAGAGCTTCTGGATATTGGATTGCAAAACTCCGACTGTTTTTTCAGCAACCTTCGTCTCATCCCAGAGCTCAGAAGAACACCCGACGCTACGCAGGCTACCCGGCCGACCGGAAGTGCTCGCAGGCGGCGTAAGAGACCGTAAACAAAGGCGGGGGAAGCGCGGAGGGATGAGAGCTAAGCTAAAGCTAACACCACACCGGCTTTCTCTACCCAGCATTTTCCTCGCTAATGTGCGGTCACTGGCGAACAAAATGGATGAGTTACGACTTCGGATCACCCACAACAAGAGAATTATGGACTGTAATGTCATGATATTCACAGAAACATGGCTTACACAGCGGAATTCCCGACAATGCTATCGAGCTAGCCAGGACGCCACACTCTCCGGGCAGACAGAGCAGCAGCTGACTCCGGCAAGACAAGAGGCGGAGGACTGTGCATTTATGTCAACAAGGCTTGGTGCACGAACTCTGTCATTGTTGGAAGACACTGCTCAACTAACCTGGAGTTTCTCATGGTTAAGTGTAGACCGTTCTATCTGCCGAGGGAGTTCACCTCGACTATAATAACTGCTGCTTATATTCCCCCAGGATGCGGATGCTAAAGCTGCCATGAACGGACTGTATGAGGCTATTAGCAAACAAACAAACAAACTGCATATCCAGAGGCTGCATTTATTGTGGCGGGTGACTTTAACCACTCCAACCTCAAGACAGTACTTCCCAAATTCCACCAGCATGTCTCCTGCCAAACCAGAGGGGACAAAACTTTGGACCATGTTTATACAAACATTGTTGGAGCCTACACAGCAACCCCCCTCCCCCATCTGGGACAGTCTGATCACCTTTCTTTGTTTCTCATGCCCAAGTACTCACCACTCATCAACCGTGTGAAACCATCAGTGGGAGGACCATCAAAGTGTGGCCAGCGGGGGTGGATTCTCTACTCCAGGACAGGTTTAGAGACACAGACTGGAGTCAGTTTGCCTCTCAGGCTACCCTTGGCTCTCACACAAACATTGACTCCTACTCACACTCTGTACTGGAATACATCACCACCACAATTGACAGTGTCACCACGGAAAGACAGATCACCACATACCCTAATCAGAAGCCATGGATGAATAAGGAAGTGCGGCTTCTGCTGAAGGCGCGTATGTAACAGTGCCTTTAGATCAAGGTGACGCACTTACTGGCCTACTGTACATCCAGGGCAGACCTGAAGAGGGGCATCAAAAAGGCCAAGCAAGCCTACAAGCTGAAGGTGGAGGAATACTTTGTCTACTCTGACCCCCGGCGCATGTGGCAGGGCATCCAGGCCATCACCGACTACAAACCCAGCAACTCCACACAGACAGTCATGAATGTGTCCTTCCTCAACGAGCTGAATGACTTCTACGCCCGTTTTGACAAGGACAACAAGGACATGACTATCAAACCCAAACCCTCTGATTATCACCAGACCCTCACACTCTCCCCCACAGACGTTCAAAATGCACTGAGCCAAATCAACGCACGCAAGCTGCTGGCCCTGATGGCATTCCGGGACGTGTGCTCAGAGCTTGTGCTGAGCAGCTTGCAGGGGTCTTTACGGACATCTTCAACCTGTCACTTGCCCAGACAGCAGTACCAGCGTGCTTCAAGACCACCTCCATTGTGCCAGTGCTGAAACACTCCTCTCCGACGTGCCTGAATGACTACCGCAGCCCGTAGCACTCACACCCATTGTGATGAAGTGCTTTGAGCGGCTGGTCCTGGCACACCTCAAGACATGCCTGCCCCCACACTGGACCCACACCAATTTGCCTACCGAAGCAATAGGAGCACAGAGGATGCTGTATCTACAGCGCTGCACTGTGTACTCTCACACCTGGAGAACAAGAACACTTACATGCAAGAATGCTGTTTGTTGATTTCAGCTCTGGCATTCAACACAGTTATTCCCTCCAAGCTAATCACTAAACTTGGGGATCTTGGAATCAGTACCCCCCTCCGCTACTGGATTATGGACTTTCTGACCAACAGACCTCAGCATGTCAAGTCAGGCCACAACTGCTCCTCCACCATCACACTCAACACTGGCGCACCACAGGGCTGTGTGCTGAGCCCGTTCCTCTACTCCCTCTTCACCCATGACTGCAGGCCTATGTATGGATCCAACTCCATCACAAAGTTTGCAGATGACATCACGGTGATTGGACTCATCAGTGATAATGATGAGTCACACTACAGGGCAGAGGTCGAGCACTTAGCTACATGGTGTGCTGACAATAACCTGCTCCTTAACACCAACAAAACTAAGGAGCTCATTGTGGACTTCAGGAAGGTGAAAAGGGAGACACATGATCCCATCCACATCAACGGCATGGCTGTTGAACGATGTCTCCAGTTTCAAGTTCCTGGGGATCCACATCTCAGAGAACCTTTCATGGACTGCAAACACCTCCAGCCTGATTAAGAAGGCCCATCAGCGCCTGTTCTTCTTGAGGACACTGAAGAAGAACCACCTGTCCACTGCCATTCTGGGCAACTTTTACCGGTGTGCGATAGAGAGTATCCTAACCAACTGCATCACAGTCTGGTATGGGAACTGCTCTGTCGCGGACCGCAAGGCACTGCAGAGGGTGGTGAAAACCGCCCACGCATCACAAAGAAGACTCCACTTCCTGCCACTGCCATAGAGGACGTCCAGAAGAAGCGATGTCTACGAAGGGCACGTAGCATTCTTAAGGACTCCTCTCATCCTGGACATACTCTTTTTCAACTACTGCCCTCCAGGAAGCGTTACAGGAGCCTCCAGAACTAAAACCAGCAGGTTTAGGAACAGCTTTTTCCCTACAGCTGTTTCTCTACTTGAACTCTGTCCCCCTCTGATCCCCCACACCCTCCCACACCCCAAACTCCTCCACACCCCTACATTGCCCACTGTCATTGCGCCCCTGTTGTCCCACCACATAATTGTGTATACATACCTGTATATAGTGTTCACATCCATCTCTGTTCTTGTACATACTTGTTCATATTCATATCCATCCTTTCACTGTATCTGTATATTAATATAGCCCTTCTGTATATTAGTATAGCACACCTGTATATATATATTGTTCATATCATATCTATATAGTTTCTGTATACTAGATACCTTACTTACTTCTGTACATACTGTTCATACTCTACATACTATTTATAATGCACTTGCTGCTTCTTTGCACTTCTGATTAGATGCTAAACTGCATTTCGTTACTCTGTATTTATACATGTGTAATGACAATAAAGTTGAATCTAATCTAATCTAATAATTCTTTATTAGTCCCACAGGATGAAATTTATTTTGTGTGCGTTACAGGTTCAGGACAGAGTCCAGTTCATTTGTCCACAGTCCACTGACAGTTCCTGCTCCAGGCCAGCTCTCCAGCACTGTATGCAGCATCCTGAGGACTGGAGAGACCAACACATCCAACATCCCCCAGAGTGCTGACCCCTCGCTGAGCAGCTCTGAACCCAGCTCTGGATCTAACCCAGTCAACAAGAACAGCACTCCAGACAGTTGTTCCAACAAGGACAACAATATCCCTGAGAAGTGCAGCCCTTCAAAAACTGAGCCCTTATTAAAGGGGCACACCAGTCTGTATAGACAGCCTCAGAGGAGTGTCAGTATCCAGGGTAAGATCACCCAAAATGTTGCCTTCAAAGGTCAGACCTTGCCACAGATTGATCCATTCCCCCAGGACAGAGGGTTTGCTCAGAGCCTCAGTCTGACAGAGTCTTTTGTTCACAAAGACAGAACTCAAAATACTGGGCTCCTAAAATCCTGTGCAACTTGTCCTCCAACCAGCAGAGCCATCCCTGAAGACAGCAATCTACCAAAGTCTAATCTGGATTCCAGGGAAGGTCTTGATCAGGATATACCTTCCAGCAGAGAAATATCCTCAGTCTCGATGCCCCAAAGCAGCAGCTTTACCACAACCACCACTGTCAACCAACAAACTGTTAACTGTCGGTCCCTCTCTCCAAACAGCCATCACAGTGTGCCACAGGCTAACAGCAATCTCAGGTCACAGCAAGAAAGCTCCTTCTCCAGGAGCAGCAGAGGTCTAGCCGAAGTCCATGCTTCCATTCTTCCACAGCCAAACAGTATCAGCAACATTAGTATATCCAGCAGCACCATCACCAGCAGTAATAAAATCAGCAGCAAGCAGACCCAGCAGACAGTCTTCTCCCTCCATGAATCCTTAACCTCCTCCTGTACCCAGCAGTGTGTGCATGACCCCGGCATGACCCCCAGCAGCCCTGCCAAGTCTGTTGCTCTTCCTCAGCCCAAAGTACAGACCCAATTGGCTCAACAGGCTAATCTGCATGTCACCCCCCTTTCCTCTCCAACTCATCTACTAACTCCAGACCAAGACCCGAACATTTGTCAGCCCATGGCCATCCGTGAGGAGATCAGGCTTACTCCTCAGATCCAAGGGCCTCCCCTTCCTGCTCCTCCTCTCCTTCCCCAGGCCCAGGCAGAGTCTCTTCCCCAGGGAAAAGCCTCTAAACCTGGCCCTCCCTGTTTCACCAGGCCCCTGTCTAGAGCTACCATCATGGAGGGCTCTCCAGTGACTCTAGAGGTGGAGGTGACGGGACACCCAGAGCCCACGCTCACCTGTTGGGTAGCATATAACCAGCTCCACAATAACACACAAGCTTCATGAGATTAACAACACAACTCACCTTGGTGCACCCTTTACACCTGCAGTAACAAGAGCCATGCAGCTGGAGTAGGACTACATTTGGCTCATATTTACACCTGGCATCAAGGTGTGTCCCACTATACAGTTTGTCTCCCTCACATACTAATGTAGTGACAGTTAACGTCTCACATTAAGACTTAAGATCCTCACTTAAGATCAGGGCCCATCTTTCATGCTGATTTGGTTATTAATCTTGCATATGTGCAAAAATGTTTGAAACGTGACCTTTTTTTCAGTTTTCATGCAACATTCAGTAGCTTTATGAGTTACAAAGCTGCTCCATCAACACACATGGTAATGCAGGTGTAAGGAAGTCCATTTTACTTGTGTAATAAACTCTCCAAATCCTCCTCAACACATGATGATCATTTAAACCTCCTGTCAAGAGTAAATACAATTCTAGCTAGTGTTAGCTTAGCTGTAAAGGTAAGGTTGTACTAGATGTGTCCCTGCAGCTTACCATCAGTTAATGCTGAATTATCTGTTCTGCACATACTTGACTGTATGCTTAAAGCAAAATAGTAAAGAAAAAAAAATAGAAAAAGATAACGTTAAAATGCTAACAAGCTATATATCCATGCTTTTCACAAGAAGTTTTACTAACATTAGCTGGAATATACTAACTAATAGCTTGCTCACCATGTCCAATTTGTATTCCAGCGATACCACGATTTTTCATTCATTCATTTAATTCATTTCAACTCAAAATCTTAACAATGTGCTGAGTGGTTCTGTACAAAGCTGATTGGTTGATCCAGCCTCTGTCAAAAGGTTAACAATACCCAAAAGTATAAAGAGAACTTTCTTGTGAAAGTCTCTGAATGGGACCTGTACAAACTGATTTTATATTCAGACATAGCAGCCGTCAGCTGATATTGAACAGCGACTCATCAGTAAACAGCAGCTGGGAAACTGACCCAGGGAGCTGGTGTGATAAAACTGTTTATTCTGGCACCTGGAGATGTTGCTGACTTCCAGGTTGAAATCGAACCTTTAAGTTTTGATGGACATTGAATGCCATTTTTTGTGTTGGATCCCATTTTAACTAACTGAATCACCAGTTCAGCTCAAGACTTTGCCACCATGGAACTTAGTGTAAACTCTCTCACGTTTGCATTCAGAAGTGACAGTTTGTGTGTTAATGTAATATTGCAGTTTGCTAACAACATTTCATCATTCGAAGTCACAGATTCTTTCTGTCCTGATTTTTAATAGTTAATCGTTCATTAATGTTGTTTACTAGTTAACAGTGTGTTCTGTAATATTTTTTGTCGTTTGTGTGCACAGTAACATGACAAGGAAGTGAAGATAGCACTGAAACCTAAAATACAAACCAACACACTATTTTAGACATCATCCAAATCTTTAGGTTGGCTGCTGATGGGATCCTTTCACAGAACAGGACTTTCGAATATTTGTAGTATCAGAGCTGTTGTCAGGGGGCTTCATGTGTAGCGCCCCCCCCGACTGAGGGTGAGGCTGCTGACTGACCTCCTGTCATCATGGTCGCTTCAGGTTTAAAGATGGAGAGCTGTCAGCCACCGGCCCGGGCCGAGAGCTGGCCTGTGAGGACGGGAAACACTTCCTGTTAGTCCCGGATTCGTCGGACTCAGATGGTGTATTATACAAGGACGCGGCAGCCGAACATCACGACTCACTGCAGGTGGCCGGTAACAACTGCAGCAGCAGCGACGGTGAGAAGTGGCTGGTGGCCGAAGTGTTTGACATCATCAGTGTGGAATGGCAGACCTGGTTCTGTTCACTCTGTGTCCTGCTGTGGCTGCTCTGCCTGATATTACTGTAAAGTGGAGCTTTTCATTACCTGAACTTTACCTGAACCTGTAAGACTTTGGTTTGTGTTTCCACTGTGTGTTATATACCTGAACTTTTAAATGTACATCATTAAAAGAGCTGACACAGAGACACTACTGGCTTATACTGACTCTCCTTCATGTTTACTCGTAATGCCTTTGAAGCATCAGCGTCATTCAGAGATGAAGAGTTCAGTTTGCAGAAGCAGCTCTTATCAGCTGACCGATCACAAGAGCTGGTGGAGTCTCTCATTCCTCCATCACAAGACACAAAGACGACGCCAAAGACACTGGAAAGAAAACAGACTGAAGAACGCAGCATGACCACTTCTACATGATTTAGACAAATATCTCTACAGTCTGAACATTACTGAGAAATGTTATTAAAGGTTCAGTTGGTAACATTTTCAAACTCTACTTTTAGTCATATTCACTCAAACTGACAAGAGAATATGAGACAGATCATCTGTGATAATAATCAGCCTCCTCTGACCCGCCTTCTGCTGCCTCTAAAGCCATTTGTTAAAATCCACCGTGCCCGAGTCAAAACAACCAATCAGAGCAGGAGGAGTGTCTGACAGTTTGTGAACAACCAATCAGAGCAGGAGGAGGAGTGTCTGACAGTTCGTCCCGGTCAGCGTAGCAGCTCTCGTGGTGACGCTCAAACTCTTCCGGGTCACTGCAGGGGTCACGAGCTGGTTTGTTTACTAAACGAGGAGCAGCAGAGAGAAAAGTGAGCCTCCCTCCTCTGACAACTACTACTGCTGATACTGAGAGAGAAGAAACAGAAGATGAGCAGAGAAGAAAAGAAGCTAAAGAAAAAGGATCTGACCGAGCCGGAGATTAAACGAGAGGAAACACCTGGAGAGAGCTGAAAGATTCACACTGATGGAGAGTCAGACACATTTCTGCTGACAGGTGAATTATCTCTGTTTGATTTATGTTTGAATTCCTGTAAAAACTAACCACAAAATAAGACGTGTTACAGAAACAGTCCGCGGTGAATCTCCTGTTGAAGCAGAGCTAACGTTAGCTTCCCGAGGCTAATGCTAAGTGCTAACAGTTAGCTTTGTTTTATCTGAAAGTTGTTAAAAATCTCTTTGTGAAGTGTCCAGACAGTCATATCGGTTTGATGTTGGTCCTGATCTCGATGTGTGTCTGTGCTCTCACAGCTAAATGTTCAGAAGTTCACTGCTCAGTTAATATGATTCACACTTTATTAGTTTCTCTGATCAAACAAACATCTAAACTCTGAAATACGTGTGTGCTCGTTGTTTTATCGAACAGATATTACTGTAGATTACTTTTCATGTCGAAAACATTTAATTTCTGCTCGTTTGTTAACCAGCAGTGTTCACGTCAGTAATGTGCAGCTGATTTCAGGATGTGAAATATTAAAATAATTCAGTGAAAATCACCGCTGCAGCTTCTTCAAATGTGTGTAAACCTGCTGATGATAAAAACTGCCAGCTGACAGATGTTTAGTTTAGATTTATTTATCATTTTCTAGCAGACTGATAAATTATGTGCTGTGTGCTTTCTTGCAGATATCAGACAGGTTCTTTATCTAAAACATCAACACATCCCAACCTGTGCAGAGTTGTCGGAGAGTCTCTCAGATCAGTAAGAATATAATTGTGAACTAATAGTGATTTAACAGACTCGGCTGTGTTCAGCATCACTGACTTGTATTTTACTTGTGATGAATGTTTGTCAAATGTTACTTTTATATGTTGAGATGTCAGAGCATCAATAATTATGTGGTTGAATTGTTAGTTAGTTAGAACAGAGTAAAAGTCAAATGCAAAATGAGCCAAGTAAACGCCAATTTTAACAGAATCCAGGTCAGTGTTATGTTGAACAGACAAGTTAATATTTAGTGTTTATTTGCTTATCATGTATAATTTCATTTTTCTTACTCTGTGTTACTTTTATTATTATTATTATATTCAGGGATTTTAATTTGGATTATTTTAAAACAAGATGTATTCATTCATAAATGAAACTGTCTGATCACATATTCATTTCTTTATTTTCTCTCCTCAGGTCTGACAGAGGCTTTGTTATTGCACTTTGAAGAATCAAGAATCCTGTTTTCATCACTAATCAAAGTTTATTTTGTTGACCATAAATGTTCATTTTTAATCTGCAGTAATTTACCTTTTCTGTCATTCCTCTGCAAAATAAAGCTTGTTAATATTTCTGAAGTGTTATTAATTTTTAAATAAGTCATAAGACATTATTTCTGAGACATTCATGTGTAGTGTTGTTGACTCTTTGGTTTGACTTGTTCCAAATGAAGGTTGTAGTGTTGTAAAATTGTCCAAACATATTTCAGTAATACAGTTTAACAGCAAAGTGGTGTATTTGTTTTAACATTCAATGCATTTAGACACAAATCACTGTAGAAAACACACTTTATTGGATAATAAATAATTACATTACTTGAATATGTTAAAATACACATTTTGAAGCTATATAATAAAGATCGATGCACAGCTCAGCACTCAGACTGTTTAAAGACGTCCTCAGCGCCGAGCTCCTCCGGTGTTTGGCCCAGCGGACTCTCTCTGCCGGCCTTCTTCTTCTTCTTCTATCTCCTAACCTGGAAACTGTTTTGCCAGAGTACAGGTAAATAATAATAATAATAAAAATGGTCTAAAAAGTAAAAATAAGAAGTGTCTAAAGTAACAAGATAAGGAGTACACAGGAGTTGCTGCATAAAGAGAAACACGTCACAAAGTTCGACTGTTTATCGGTAAATAAACAGGTAATGAACCAAACATGTAGCTAACGTACAGTCAGACTAAAGTCACTGTAAAGCCTGTTATATCTCTCTGACAGAGATTAGTTCATGTTTCTTACCTTTGTGTCCTCTGTGTGTGTTTTCACCTGGCCGGGATGTACCTGCCTGTCGCGCATGTTCACGTTAGACCTGTGTGGGGGAGGGAGGGGCCTTAAAGCTGAACTGCTTCAGATATACAGGTAGAGAGAGGCTCTGCTCAGTGCTGCCAACTACACCTTTAAAGCAGAAACCTACTGCAACACTGTAGGTACAGTTTATATGGAGGATGGAGGTATAAAACAAACACGTATGTCCCAGACTGCATGAAAAACAATGAAAACAGAGACAGCAGACGAAGATATGGATAGTAAATTTAATGTAGTGGAAAAGGCCTGTAACACACTCTCTCTCTCTGATTGGTCTGATTCTTGTTTGGATTTTAACTGAGGATTATTTCTTTCAAATAAAATGAATCATGGATCATGTGTGGCCTCCTGTTTTTAGTCTGTTATGCAGCCAGATGGAAGTTAAAAATGTTTTATTCCAGTCAGCAGGTGTGAGGAGCAGTCAGGACGCAGGTCAAACTGCAGTGACAGAAGTACTTAAACTACTGAACATGTGGCATTAAGAGTCCATGAAAACAGTCCAAATATTTGATTGAAATAGATAAAAATGTAAAAGATCAGCTGGAAAAGTTAAAAGGTGAATGACTGAAGGTGTCGACTGTTTCACTTAACTATACTACACAAAACAGGTGGCTTAGAGAACAAACACAGACCGACAAACTGACGGAGGAAAAGGATTATAAACAGACTGACTGATCATGAAGTGAGGACAGGTGAGACGATCACAGACAGGTGTGATAGATCAGGGACACACACACAGACATCAATAGAAATGCACACTATAACAGACACTCACACACTCTCACACACACGAAATGTAACTTCAGCTGGTTTTACATTTAAACATTTTAAAGCTTCAGATCATTAAACTACAGATTCACCGTCAGATTTCAAAGATTTGTCACTGCTCTGCTCGAAATTAATATTAATGTTCATGGAGATGTTCTTATATATGTGTCACTATACATAAAATAAAGATTTGATTATTGAAATTATTTCACAATCGATACAGTTAGCTAGTTTAAATACACTAATTTAATATTAACAAAGCCTTGTATTTTATAAGAATCATGTTTTTATATTTATAATTATATAATATTTTATATTTTAATCATTCTAAAACACAAAGGAACTGGGGGGTCACAATTTACTGTGATTGGAGCTTTTATAAATCCATATGATAAATACACTTCTATATTAGTAAAGTAAACAGTACCTGCAGCTGTCACATGAATCTGAAAATTGATAGCTATTGATAAAGTGATAGAAACATGATTATTTCTCAGACAGACTGAATCAAAATGTCGCTCTGGGGCGTCACTTTGATTGACGTGGGCAGCTGAGCAGTGATCTGATTGGCCGGTCTGGAGCCACCACATGCATGCTGGGAAACTTAAGCAGGCGAGTCAGTGTGATGTCAGAGCAGGTGTGTCTGAGTTACCTGTCCTCACCGAGCTGTGTGTCACTTTATGATTTATGAAGGCAGCAGAGTCAGTATCACACACAAACAATCTGCTGTTAGCTTCTTCATTCTGTGATCAGTCGTTTGGGTCATGAAATGTGAGAACAAAATGTTGATCCAGTCACAGTTAAAGGTCACACTTTAACATAAAGACTTTATTATCACAGAAAACCATCAAATATTCACTTTTAAGAGGATTTATTTAGCACTTCTGTTAAATTATTGATGATCAGAATTGTTGTGCAGACCAAATGAATCATCTGTTCATTAGATCAACACTGGATGAGTTAATGGAGACCTTCTCCTCAGTGTTTCCTCAGATTTGGTAACTTCTCTCTCAGGCTCTTTGTTAAGTAAAGCGGCAGGTGTGATGAGTTGCATAAAATGGCCGCCTGTCCTCCCATGATTCCCTGCAGGGCCGTGAGAGGCTGACCAATGGGACGGCCTGCCCCGTGTGATGTCACAGAGGTATAAAGCCCCCCGCTGCCCACCAGCTGCTCTGAGCAGAGTCAGCGTTCCCGGCCCGGACGCCTCGGCTGGAGGGACTGCTGTCAGGAGGAAAAACAAAACTACACGGCACTGACGGCCTGTAGTTTTGTTTTTTTCTGTGGGGTTCCTTCCAGGCTCAGCTGTTCTCCTTTTGGATTTCTGACCACATTTTCTGGATAAAGAGATTTTGATTTCCTGAAGACAGCCCTCTGGGCATCTCAGGCATCCTTGTGCAGACAAGTAAGTGTCTTTAAAGTTTTCCTGAGCGCTGATTGATGAGCAGCAGCTGACTGAAGCTTTAACACAGATGTTTGTCTCTGAGTCCAGACTCTCTGACACTCTCTCTCATTCAGTTTCAGTCACTTTTCACAAAGTGACACTGACATATTGGAGGCTTTTTGCAGCTTTTCCATGCTGAAGGTTATAATGGGACATCCCAGAATAGCCCCTGATAGCATCAGACTGGACTGTCAGCTGGGCGGCTGATGGCTTTTTAAGGGAATCAGCAGCAGGGATATCAGTTTCTCCTCCAGCTATGTGGCACATGGTGGCTGTCAATCAAACAGAGGTGTGGAGGGGGGTGGGGGGCTGTTATTTTTAGTGGTTGGTGTCCTGTGTTAGATGACACCCCCCCCCGTTATATTATCCAGAGCTGTGTGGGGAGGAAGTGACAGACAGCAGGGACACATCAGTGAGACTTTTATTGTGGAGGAGAGTGAGCAGCTGTTGGTTTGTCTTTTGTTATTTTACTTTGATTTTAGAAATTTAGACATGACGGGGGGCAGATGTGAAATCTGTTTTTAAAAACCATTTGATGTGTCAGAGCTTTGATCCTGCAGCTTTTATTTTATTTTCAAGGAGAGTGAAGTTGTGATAAACCTGAAAGAGGAAAACTGAACAAACAGTGTCTGAACATCTGAACGTCTCCAGGAATACTAATATACTAATACTTGTTAATAGATAGATATACTTTATTGATCCCAAGCTGGGAAATTACCGTGTAGCAGCAGCATTACACAATAACAATACAAAGAAATAAAAAGAAAAAAGAAGAAAAACCTAGACATATTAAAACAATATAAAATGCCATATCAAAATGTATAGAAAATGTATAAATAGCAGTACTGAGTATAATTGCGATACTTTCACACATGGACTAAACCCATGAACTCAGTATATTGATGATGATGATCCCTCATCTGTGGCTCTTCCTCAGGTTTCTTCTTTTTCCCATAAAGGGTTTTTTGAAGTTTTTCCTGACCCAGGTTCGAGGGTCTAAGGACAGAGGGTGTCACAACTGTACAGATTGTAAAGCCCTCCGAGGCAAACAATGTTTTGTGATTTTGGGCTTTAAATAAAAAAAAATTATTTCATTTGATTTTTGAATAAATCCTCAAAATGTGACAAACACTCGCTGACGTTCAGACAATTAGTTGACCTGATTTCAGTGTTGATAAAAAGTCCATGATCCATGATTTAGTGATATTTAGTGTAGATTTGAATACTACATTTGTTTTTGTATTCTAATGAGTGCGTTTTGGTTTCTGCTACAAAATAAACTTCTTTCTTCCTTTCAAACAATTTTTATGATTTGTTATTCACAAGTCAGGTATTTAAAGAAACTGGACTTTATTAAATATATGGAGAACATGGAGAGAGAAAAGATTAAATAAATATGAATAAACAAAATGAGACTAAATGTTCAGCGTAACACAAATAGTCTGTTTTTACTTGAAATTATTTGTATTGTTATTTAACAGGAAAAGATGAAACCTGTTGACAAAATAAAAGAACAACATGAGGAGAAAAGAATGATTAGATTCAGATCCTTTTAAAGTTAAAATTATTATCACAGTGTAAAAACACTAATTATATTGTAAATAAACAAAGTCCACACGTATTGTCAGGAAGATAAAGGAATAAATAAAGTACTTGTACTAATAGTTTAAGTATAGTCAATAGAAATATCATATTATTATACTGAAGGATTGTTTATTATTGGATTATTATTACTGATCCATCAATGTCAGATTTTAATGTCGTAGCAGGTTGAGGTGGCGATCATTTAAACTACTTTTAAAATATTCATCATATTTAATAAACTGCAAAGTAACAGCTGTCAGATAAATGTCAGATCAGTAGATTAGTAATCAGTAAAAATGTAAAAAGTAAAAGTACAAAGAAGCAGAAAATGGAAATACTCACGTAAAGTTTCAGCATTTTGTTGGCTGATTGACTCTTTTACATGCTGACTGTTATTCATGTTGACTCATGCACACATTCATTTGTTGACTGTTACATATATTAATAAGAATTTGTTGAGTGTTTGGCGTCAGGCCTCCCTCACTTCAGTAACATGCAGTCAAGTCTTCAGATTAAGTTTAGCTGTAACTGGATCTGTTCTGTTTTGCGTTCAGGGACTCACTGAAACCTGATTTAGCTGAAGCTCAAACCTGATTATTTCTCCACAACATGAAAGCTGTCAGCTGAACTTCACAGCCTCTAAAGTTGAAGAGAGAAATCACAAACTAAGACTAAGACAAACCACTGAAAACATGTAAGTGTTGGCTGTGTTTAAAGAAGTGCTCTTGCTCATTTCTTTCTTTGCTTTTCGTAGTTTGTACTTTCAGTCAACCAATCGACACCATCATATTCAAACCCTCAGCAATTTAAGTCTGGAAATGACTTTCCTGATTAATTTGAATCAGTTGGTAAATCCACTAATGATCAGTTTGATCTGACAAGGTTTTTGTTAGAAATGTTTTCAGGTGCAAAATAATGACATCTTCATTTTAATAGGTTTTCTGGTGTTTATTAGCTGTGGGTTTTCTGTATTGAGTGAGGGATTCATAATGTAGGAGGGCTGGGACAACTTAAAATGTATGAAATGCATATTCAGGGATTCACCTGATTAATAATTGAGTAAATACACTGAGCGTTAATATTAAGGGTTTTTGATAAGGCTTCTGCATGGAGAGGTGTTTAGATAAAGAAGAAACTCTTCAATTAGTGTTTCAGTAAGACTGCAATTTTGGGTTAATTCTTTAAAAAAATGATCATATTATAATATGTTTCATGTTTCCTTTCAACACAGTTTCACATTTTTTAAGGAGGAAAACTTTTTCACCTTAATAAGCCCTTAAAGTGTTGATAGTCCATTTAAAGTATCTTAATTGGATTAATGCTAGGTACATACCTATCATTAAAATCAAAATTATAATATATGGATACATATCCATTATAATTTTTGGTTTTGTGGTGACTGACAGTTAAAAAGCATCAGTCGGGGGAGAGGGTTAGGGGGTTGTGCCTAACGCTAAAAAATAAAACTTAATCATCTGTTTTTGTTAATATATTTGTTTAGTAATCACAGACATCATTACACAAAATCATTTTCACAATACAACATTTATAGAAACCTCTAATCAGAGCTTGATAACAAAGTTAGGCTAATAAAACAGCTGATTAGTTTTATTATCAATTAATCTTTTTTGGATAACTTAATTGTTTGGTGCAAAAAAATCAGAAAACAGCATAAAATGTTCATCACAGTTTCCCAAAGTCCAAACTGACGCAGTTTATTAATTCGATTTGACCAATCATAACCGAAACATATATAAGCTGTTTTATCAGCGTTTTTGTGTGATTCTCGCATTGAAAATGATTGATAAATGAACAAAATAGTGGAAAATAATATTTTGATTGTTAAGACAACTACTAAATAATAGTGTAATATATATCTATTGGAATCCGTCTTTTCTCAGATGATAATGGCTGCAGGATGTTCAGATCAGTTTCTATAACCTTTAATAAACAAAATGAAACAACTGCTGTCGTAAACAACCTGGAAACAAACAGACACAAACAGGAAACAAACAGACACAAACAGGAAACAGTCAGAGTCACTGAAGACATGGACAGTCTGGATCAATCAAAGCTTATAAAGTTATGCTTCATCACATCAGTGACTCCAGTTTAACCATTTACTGATGATCATTTCATCTTTTTTTGACTGATTAGTAATTTAGTCCATAAAATGAATCCAAATGTCCATTTATGACTCAGACATTGATGGTTGTTCAGTTGCATTCAGGCATTTCTGTCTGTTAAAACATCCCCATCGACTCACATTTCCTGTCTGTCTGAAGTTTTGCTAAAGGTGAGCTGTGGACTCCACAAAGCTGCTGTCACTTAGTTTATATCAAAACGATGACACATAAGTTGTTTTTATTTATTCATGTATTTATTTCAATCTAAACTTGATGATTAAAGTTTGTTTAGCTGAACAAAACACAGCTGGTAAAAATTCAAACTATAAAGCAAAATAGAACAAAATTAATTAGATGTTGTTCTTAAAGTATTTATATATAAATATAAGTATAAATATAAGTATAAGTATTTATATATTAAATAAATATAGAATATATTATTATTGTTGTTATTACAATCATTATTATTGTTGTATTTCAGTTGTTAGATATTATTTCTGCTTCTTTAACATGATATTTATATCTTTATAGACTCTTCTTTGAGCTTGCTTATAATGTCACTCTTTAAAATTTTATTGGACAGTAAAAAGCTCAAATATTCACAGAAACAAACAAAAAAAAACCCCTACTTTCTTACTACTTAATTTCTATAAAATCTAAACAACCTGAACCAAACGGCAGCACCTTGAAGTCAACCTGACACTGAACTGAAACCTGAGAGAGGTTCAGGGTTAAACAGGTGTTTTAATCTGCTCGCAGCTCTGCGGAGGATCAGCTGGTGGTTTATCAGCCAGACCCGACGGAGCCTGGACCTCCTCCAGGGACAGAGCCCCTAAAAATAACCCTGAGGGGATCAAACCTGCGATCAGACCTGCTGCTGCTGATTTATCACAGAGACTCGCTGTCAGCAGGCTGTCAGAGGGCAGCTTCAGGGTTTTATGATGTTTTAAAAGGACTTTTTGAAACATATTTTAACTGCCAAGTGAAGTGCCACAAGGTGAAGTGATCACTAACTTATGAGACCGTTTTAGTTTTTATTAAAATGTTTTAATGTTTTTTAAGAGTTTGGATGTGAGCTGTCATCACTCTGTACCACAAAAAAATATTAAGGTTTGATATCAGCTGTTTTTACTAAATCAGAAATGAAGTTGTTGTTGTTTTTAGTGTTATTAATATTAACATGGATGATGGTGGATATAAATCTGGACAATTTTCTCTAATTGATGGTATCTGATATTTGTATTAATATACACAAATGTTAATACATCTAAACCTGAAGTTTGAAATAGTTTGATAAAACTATTGGTATATATGCCGTGTAAAACTGGCAGAAATGAAGTAGTTTAAAGTTTTCAGTGTTTTCGCAGGGGGCTGTGTGAAGTCTGGTAAGTGACTCCCACAACACTATTAGCAGTTGAGTTGCATTGTGGATAATGTAGTCACCAGATTTTGACAAGGAGGAAGAATGTGAGATTTTTCTTTAACCTGAATCTGTCCAGAAACTTTTACAGTTTTTGTTTGGTACCAAAATGTTTTCAGGCCTAAATTATGGAGACTGGATGGACAGGTGGGATCCTTCAAATCCTTTTTAAAAATGTCACTCTCCTTGTGGCAGCTGTTGTTCTCTGGTTAAATGAAACTGGTCATGGAGTCATCTGTCAATGTATAGATGTTTGATTTTTCAATAATTATAGTTTTATTTTGTAGTTTTAACTGTCAGATTTTCTGTTGCCTGTTGTTCTGGGTCATTATTATTATTATTATTATTATTATTATTATATTTGTTTTATAGTAATATAATGATATATGAAAGTCATATTCTTATATCTGATACCATTTGATCACTATACGTAAATAAAGAAATTAAGAAGATGAAATGGGAGTTAAATGTGTGTGTGTGTGTGTATGTATGTATATGTATGTATGTATGTATATATATATATATATATATATATATATATATATATATATATATATATATATATATATATAAAATCTGCAGTCATTTTTCTGTGAATGTTTTCTGATTTGAGTGACAAACCTACATCTTGTTCTGACCTTTTCTTTTATCATCTTTGTGTGTCTTCAGGGTGCCGACCAACATGTCAACACAGGCGCCGACGTTCACGCAGCCGCTGCAGAGCGTCGTGGCACTTGAGGGTAGTGCCGCGACGTTCGAGGCTCAAGTTAGTGGTGAGGAAGCTTTCTGACCAAACTCAAACCTCAAATCTGAATCCAGAACGTCTCTGTGAGCTGAAATAAAGTTATTTGATTCTCACAATGTCAGCTTTTACATTGCATATTATTCTTACTTAATGGTGTCACAGACCTGCTAAAATTAAGATTAACATACAAGCTAAGAATCAGTGCTAGCTTTATTAATTTTGGAGAGTTATCTGTTTAAAGGATTTTCCAGATGAATTGCCTTGCTCTCCATAAACTTGTCTTCATTAGAGTTGGATAAAAAGTGGACAAAAGCTTAATTTCTGGGTTTCCAGAACAGAGAAGTGTTTAGCCTCATTTAGCACAAAAAACAGGAGGAAACTGCGAACTTTGACCAAACTCTGCTGTCGGCTGAAGCCAGCTGACTGAAGTATGAAGTCCTGACCGTTCCAGGAAATAAACCACCTATTAACAATCAACATTGATCTTTGGTTAATTGTCTCTTTTTTTTGCTTTTTTCCCAGTTTCCCCCTGTTTCCAGCCTTCATACTAAGCTAGGCTAAACGAGTCCTGGTTCTCTTTGTACTGCACACAGATTGAAAACAGGACAGTGTTATGGGCTGTGTGGTTCTCTGGTTGTCTGACAGCAGGCCGGTCTGGTTCTTCTCTCTGCAGGTTCTCCAGTTCCTGAGGTGAGCTGGTTCCGTGATGGCCAGGTTCTTTCCGCCGCCGCTCTGCCCGGCGTTCAGATCTCGTTCAGCGACGGCCGCGCTGTTCTGAGGATCCCTGCTGTGACCGCCGCACACAGCGGAAGATTTTCTGTCAGGGCAACCAACGGAGCTGGACAAGCCACGAGCACCGCCGAACTCCTTGTTACAGGTGAGTCCTCTCACTTCAAATCAGAGGGCTGACAGGTTCAAAGGGTTTCCAGGCCAAAGTCTGTCAGTGAAGTGACAAAATGTTTGGGAAGTTCATCAGACGGCCACAAAGAGACTATGATACTCTATTCTAGACTATTATTATAAATATATAACAAGTATTATAAAGCGCTGATGACAGTGTTGTTAATGATAATATGAATCTTAGCCACGCTCTCAGTTTGAGTCTAAATTTATCTGCTCTCAGCTGAGGGGTGTGGCCTGTTATTTAATCCAGTGATAAAACTGATTTAGATGCAGCTGTTGCAGCATAGCTTTCCTTAAACGGAATCTCATCTTTATTAAGTGATTAACAACTTGAGCCTGAACCAGTGAGGATCTCGTGTGACTCTTCGGTTACAAAACGCCACATGTCAACTAGTTGATAAAAAAAACAATATGTGAAAGAGAGGTCAGAGGTCAGAGTTCATACTCCTGTATTCATCTTTACATCATGCTGGGTCTGTACTTCTGTCCTGGCCTTTACAGCATAGACCTCACTCAGTCCTCATTTGTGATGGATGAATAAATGTGTGAATGAATCAAGAAATGTAGTTTTTGTTGATTGAATGTTGGTTGTTGTTCTCTGGTGTCTTAGTGAGAGGACTGAGTGAACATGTCTGCATTAAAACCAAACAACGAGACGCTTTTTTCTCTCTGCAGCCGAGACTGCGCCTCCAAACTTCCTCCAGAGACTGCAGAGCTCCACGGTGAGACAGGGCAGCCAGGTGAGGCTGGACGTCCGAGTGACGGGAATCCCGTCACCTGTGGTGAAATTCTACAGAGAAGGAGCCGAGATCCAGAGCTCAGCCGACTTCAGGATCCTCCAGGAGGGAGACCTGTACAGTCTGCTGATCGCAGAGGCCTTCCCAGAGGATTCTGGGACGTATTCTGTGACCGCCACAAACAGCAGCGGACGGGCCACATCCACCGCCGAACTTCTGGTTCAGGGTGAGGCCAGCACACAGCTTCATCATCAGCTGTCAACTGAAGATCCACTCAGTATTCCCATGATAGTTAAAATGTGACATACTGACAACACAAAACAAGAATCATCTAGATTTTGTTGTTGGTGGTGTCACATCTGGTTTAACCTAACCATGTGTATTTTTACTGCAGGTGAAGAAGCTGTACCTATGAAGAAAACCAAGACTATTGTGTCCACATCCCAGATGGCAAGTTCCCAGACCAGAGTGCAGAAGGTAAGACGTCCACTCTGTTTGAATGTGATGAATAAAATCTGAAACCCACAATTGGTAAACCTGATTCTCCTCAAAGGCAGGTTACTACACCTGCATGGAAAACCTAGAAATGTTCAACCTTTTGTCATTTTCATCATAGTATCATCAAGTATTTTGTCACTTGTGTCATTTCACAAATGTAATATTTATGGCTGACAACTTTCTGAGAACAAAACCAAACAGATTATGTCCGAGTGGAGTTCTTTTGGTGTTTGCAAACCAACCAATCATTTTACACAACTTTCTAAATAAAGAAAGTAAATCACTCATATACATATCTTCTCCTTGCAGAAGGTGGAGGCGAGTTTCCAAGCCACCACCATGATGGAGATGCATGTAGAAGGAGGAATGATGACTCAGCATTTAGCTCACAAAACCCCACCGAGGATCCCTCCAAAGCCAACTTCCAAATCCCCACCGTCCTTTGTTTCCAAGGTGGCAGGTGGACGCCAGCAGTCCCCTTCACCTGTCAGACACGTGAAAGGGCCGACACCCACACCTGTCAGGTACGACAGCCTCCACCAGCCAGTGTTGTCACAACTGTCATCAAGTCAGTGAAGAAAGATACAGTAAAACGATACGAATGCATGAACATACATGTCAGAGATTTCCTCCTTCTTCTTTTTAAATGCATAAACTCTCTGATTTTACTGTTGTTTGTTACTGTATTGTTATCTTTATTGTTTTTGTCTGCAGACCTGTTTCTCCCTCCACCAGACTGTCAGTTTCTCCCATCAGACCCGTCAAGTCTCCCATCATGACCAGGAAACAGGTGAGAACATTTTTCACCACTAGGTTAAGAACACTTAAACACCCAGCTATCAGCTGTCCAAACTCTGTGTAGCTTTGACATGTTGACTGAAGTAAAGATGAGGTTTGCTCTCTGAGTTTATGCTTTGAATCACACACACTCTTTCTGTCTTGTGAATTATTGGACTTGGAGCTAAGAGAGGCTCTCATGCAGGTATTTGGAGCGTTGAATCTCCTTTACACTGTCAGTACTGTTAGACATCCATGTGCCACCTCCACCCGTGCGGCGACATATTTACGATCCCTTACTGGTTTCCGGCCTGGAGAGGAACAGTGCTAATCAGGACTCATGAAGAGTTGCTTCTCCAGGTGTGACAGATGTGTGAGACATCATGGTGCCTTCCTGTTGCAGGTATCTGCCTCTCCTGAGGTCCTGCCACCCTGGAAGCAGGGAGACTACGTGGCTGAAGCCAGTTACACCAGTATGTCCAGCATGACCAGTGTCAGCAGCGCCACCCAGCTTCATATGGAGAAGCACTGGGAGCAGCAGGTCACCGCCACCAGAGAGGTGAGGATGGTGAACTGACACCTTTAATGCTCACCGGCATGCCAGCTGACTGAAACAGATTCAGTGCTTCCAAACGCACTCATTCAAGGATGTAAGAAACCAAACACGGAGAGCAGCAGAGAGTGTGAACATGAATGTGAGACTTGATGAATGTGTGTCCGAGGTTCACGTGTTCCTGTTGTTTGTGTTAAAAGGGGATTCCACATTTGCTTATTTTGGTTTGATGTTGAATATCTGAATAATGGAATTCTGCCTCACCTTCAGTGAGAGTAAACTGACCAGCGAGTCAGCGGTAATCATCTCCAGTAAACTAGAACTACACTAACTCTGAATGTAATGAAGTGAAACAGGCTTGGCTGAGTGAACTCGTGTTGCTGTGTTGCTGTGCTGTGAATGCGTCAGGACGAATCCCAGGATGATCGAAGCGTGGCGGTGGCTACCGTGGTGGCAGCCGTGGATCAGGCTCGTAGCCAGGGGCTGTCTGAGGCCGGAGTGCAGGTAGACCGCCACTGTTTGCTACCATCACTCCGCTCACACTGTCTCCTCCTTTTCCTTTTTTCACTCTTGATAGCTCCCCAGAGGATGAAGCTGATTCCCTTTCACAGCCCACTGACCTGTCCTCTGTTCATGAAAACATCTGTACTTCATCATGTTTAGATACCGTCAAATCCTTTTTATGGTGCACAGCTTGTCCCACAAACCTGGAGATGGATATTAAATGACTGAAGACAGAGGCACTGTTGTATTTTCTGTTTTAAAGTAAAAGTGAAAACTTTAAACTGAAATAATGCCTTAGTCCACAAATATTGGATGGAAACAAGCAGCAAATATTATTTTCTTTTCATGGGCCAGTGGCACATAAGTCCTGAACTCCTGATGGGGTACGTTTGAAAGTCTCAGATTTGCCTCAGACAGCTTTATAATCTGTACAACATACGACAGCAGCATCCATAGACACTACATTCATAATGCTTAAAAATATGTGTGTAATTGTGACAGTATTAGAGTTTTTGGGAGGTGGATTTTCTCTTTTAATGCAGCGACTGTTGGACGTGCTGTCATTGAATATCTTCACCACATCTTTTCCTCACTGTATCTGTCTTTATAATGAAATGTAGATGAAGTCCATCTTGTCTGCATGTGTCTAAAGTTGCATGTGCATGGCTTCATGACTCAGTGGTGATTGTTTCATTCTGACTATTTTTCCACTCTTGAATACATAATGAGAGAGTATTTTTTCAGTCTTTGGAGATTTTGGTGGAACATCTTCCTCCTGACTTCCTGTCATGGATGTTCTGAGACCTTAGTGCTGCTTTCTGTGCCTCCAGGCTGAAGGGGGGGTAAAAGCCGGGGCGGTGGCCACAGTGGTGGCCGCCGTTGACCTCGCTCGTGTCCGACAGCCTGTGCATGTGGAGGGCGGCCAAGCTGAAGAGGAGGAAGTTGTAGAGGCCGAAATAAGTCAGCAGGCAGCAGTGGCTGCAGAGAAACACGTTGCAATGAAAACGCTGCCTGCTGAACTGCCAGCTGCTGTCGCTGTGACGTCAGAGCAGCACACAGTCCAGGTCTCTCAGGTCGGAGGAGTTTGCTGAATTCATGTTAGATATCTGACAATAAAAACAGAGTCTCATTTTTCTTAACCACTCAATAAACTCTGTTGGTTACTCCAGATTCAGAGAACAACAGAAATCTCCTCCCACGTGGACACTGGTGCCACCCCATCCCCAGTTACACATTTCACAGTCACTAAAGTTTCTGTCCCTAAACATGAACCGAGCCACGAGGTAAGGAGAGGAGCTGCAGGCCCACCGTCGTCATCCAAAATTTTTCATTTCATCTTTAACACATGCACATCTTAACATGCAGTCTCCACTGTTTGGTTATGTGGTGTGATTCACTTTGATTTCCTCCTCACAGTATCACCCATCCTAAAATATTACATAACTTTCTCTCATACGAGGTTATTGCAGCATCACAGCAATCGACTGCACGTATTTGGCCACTGTTTTAGATTTCCCGTTCATGCTTTCACATTGACTTTCAGCCAGAATGATGTGAAATATGGCAGAACGGAGGTCAGATGTCTCTCTGTATACATAAAACTGAATGATCAGGGATGATCATCATCTATGATTTTCTTAGATAAGACGTCATTTTATGTAAAACAGAAAGTTCTAAGACAGCTGGAGTTCATTTAGTTGTTTTGAATTTCTAAGTACTTAATAATTGAACAACTACATAAAAGTGAACAAATAAAATATTGAATACTCAAATGATAAGATCATCTAGAGGATCTTACAGAGAGGGAGTATTAGGAGGATTTAACGTCATTGTTATGGCCCTGCTATGACTCCTTGAAAATGAACTCCTTCTTTCACTAAGAATTACTCACCGGCATTGTTTCCGCTCACTAATCCTCAGCTGATGGTGGACTTTGGAAGCTCTGTTTTATTTTGGACGACGGTTAACGTTGTTCTCGTTGGCTCGGTCAGGTGTCCATCGCTGGCTCTGCTATCGCCACTCTGCAGAAAGAGTTAAGATCGTCCTCTCCCAGAAAGATCATCAAGCCCGTCAAGTCTCCCAGTCCGTCTCGCAAAGCAGCAGTGGAGGTGCGACTTACCCCGGAGCCCCTCCCACCATTTAAAGACACCAGATATCAGAGTCAGTTTGAGTTACAGACGGGCGGAGTTTACGCAGTGAGTGAGGAGGAGTTTGAGGACTGGGAGCCAAAGGTTGGTCCAACCCCCCCGCTGTCATTTCCCCTTTACTTTCCCCAATTTAACACCGTGTGGACTTTCACCTGCGTTTGCCCTTCTTCACCGTAACGCAGCAGCCAATCACATGCTGCCCTTCATCCGCCTCATGAAGAATCCTCCTCTTCTTCTTCCTGTCTTCACCAGTTGACCTTCATCACTCTGTCCTCTCTGCAGGGTTTTTATTTGTTCTAACCAGCTTCCACCCCTCCATCCTCACAGAACGCCTCCGCTGAGAAACCTCGATTCTTTCTGTTTGTTGAGGTTTGACTTGTGTTTTTTTTGTCCTCAGGAGGCGGCTGCAGTGCCCGCAAGACTTCCAGAGCCTGTTGTTCCTCCCACTCTCGTCGCTGTAAGTACTTTTCCTGTCCACTTCCTGCTTCTTTTCTACAAAATATAATCTATGATGGAGTGTGTTGTTTGGTAAAGCTGGTAGCACAGCTCTGTGGATGGAAATGTTGGTTGGTCTGCTACTTTGCTGCAGACTGAAATCTGTGCCCAGATGGATTTTAACAATATTCATGTTCCCGAGGGGATGAGTCCTGCTGACTGACTCCTCTAGCAGCAGTTAGACCAAATGATTAATAAATGAATTTAAAAAAAAATGGCAGAATGATAATGAAAATAATTGTTACTTGCCTAAACAGATGCCTTCAAAACTGGTTAGAAGTTGTCACAGCTAACTAATTAATCATGCAAGTATCCAATAGAGTATTTGATGAAGGAAACATGTTTATGGGGAAAAGTTATATCAAAACCTGAAAGCTTCCAGGTGTCTGATGGTGTCACTTGTTTGCTGTTTAGGGCCTGAAGAACGTGACGGTGATGGAGGGAGAGTCGGTGACCCTGCAGTGTCAGATTAGCGGTCACCCTGCTCCCATCATCATGTGGTTCAGAGAAGACTACAAGATCGAGAGTTCCATCGACTTCCAGATCACCTACAAGGATGGAGTCGCCCGGCTGGTCATTCGTGAGGCGTTTGCCGAAGACAGCGGGCGCTTCACCTGTACGGCCACCAACGAAGCGGGAACCGTCAGCACCTCCAGCTACCTGCTCGTCAAAGGTAATAGTCATATGATAATGACCAAAAGCCTTTTGAGTTGTAGTAACCAGGGTAAAGACATTACATGTAAATTATTATTATTATTTTTGTAGTGAAATATGTCTTATAATCATTCTGAGGCTACAGCTGTTGTTATCTTTGACACAAACTCTCACTTTACCACTAGAATACTTTTGCTGTTGGGGATTAACTTAAGAGAAGCTAGAGGAAGATTTAAATGGTTAACAACATTTATCCTGCACTCATTTCTAACAATAACTTATAGACTCTAAAGATAACCAACTGAAAGTACCATTGATTTTATAATTTTACACGTTAGCTTACCTTCCAATAACTGTTGTGCTGGCCTGAATGTTTAAGATTTTAACATTAAGTCAGTTTTGGACTAATGGCTGTCTGGAAGGAAGATAATCAATCTTACAACTGTAGATTTGAAAAATGCTGATTTTCGGATGTATACAGCACATTTTCAAGTTTGACTCTTTTGTAGTATCAGAGGAAATTGAGAGCAGAGAGGAAACGATTACTGTCACTGAAACTGGAATCACTCAAGAGAAAAGGTGAGGATAAATGTCTTTTATATCCGCATCAGTCCTGATCAGTCACGGTAATATTACATGAAAGTTTCCAGCTGTGGTGTTTGATTGAGCTGTTGGTTTCCTCCAGTGTCGCCATTGAAACAAAGGAACAGATGGCGGCAGAGGTGAGTACAGGAGAGTCTGCCGCTCCCTTCTTCATGAAGAAACCCACCGCCCAGAAGCTGGTGGAGGGAGGAAGTGTCGTCTTTGAATGCCAGGTCGGAGGAAACCCCAAACCTCACATCATCTGGAAGAAGAGCGGAGTGCCGCTCACCACCGGATACAGGTACGATCTCCCATCACACCTGACCCTTTATTACTGTGAGCATATCAAAGCCTTTTCTTTAAAACCTCACATACAGTTGTCATCATGAGCTGGATATATGTGTTTCTCAGTTTCTTTAAATAAAACTATATGTTAATGTTAAACAAATCAGTTATATCACAATTCAGAGAAAATAGATTACTTTCCTTTGCCATCTTATTTCTAAATTTCATAACAGTTTCAGTTCAATCATGAGTCAGCTATTTTTTCATGTTTGATTGATGCTGAGCAGAGCTGTATCATATCATTACGCTGATATCCATCATTATAATGTTTGATCATAAAGTTCATTAACATGTCAGCTAACAATATAATACAGCTACAGTCAAATGCATGAGAAAATAGGTGGTAAATCTTCCTAATGATGGTTATTTGACAAGCTGCAAATGTTAAGCAGCCAGTCTGCTGTGTGCTTCAGGGACTGTACATTAAACTTTTTAGAAATATCTTCCTAATGTTCTCATATAATTGCATTTTAATCATCTGACCATGTTTGTTTGTAAAGAGGTTGTGTTTAGTAACGTGATGTCCTCTTAAGTTTGTTATAAAAATCTTGTCACTCATCATTATGTGTTCTCAGTCCTATTTACAGTATTGGCTGCTGTTCTTTGGATTCTTGAACATCTGTAGGCTTAACTCAAGCTAACTGTATGTTGGCTCGCAAAACTTAAGTGTTCAGATAACATCATAGTGGCTGAACACAACAAACAAAATGCCCGCTAGTCTGCAGACAATGGACAACGAACAATAAACAATAACACAATTTCACTGTTTTTTGCACTCCCTGAGTATATTATATATATTTCTCATATGTATACTCTCAGGCACACTCCCTCTGTACTATGTACAGGTTTACTTACAGTCATAGTTATAATTATTTATCTTGGATAATTTTACCTTTTTATTTCATTTTATTTTATTTTATTTCATGTCTTAAACTCTTATTGACTATTTCCCACTATGTGTCTTCGCTGCTGTTATGTGTATTATGTGCTGTATGTTAATAAAGGAAATCTGAAATCTGAAATCTGAACAGGACAAGACAGTTATTGTTGGTAATGACTGGGCCATTCAGTCTGAATTTCTGACTTTTTGAAGTCGAGACAACAGATTTAAGTGATTGACAGCCATTTTAAAGCTTCATCTTTTCTGCTTGTGATGTTGCCTCCCTCTGTTGATTTGTCAGAACAGAGGTTTAGATACACAGATCTTTTCTGATCTTTATGTTGACAGATGACTGATAAATGTTGCTTTGTTGTTCAGATACAAAGTCTCCTACAAGAAGGAGACTGGAGAATGCAAACTGGAGATCTCCATGACCTTTGCTGATGATGCAGGAGAATACTCCATCTTTGTCAAGAATCAGCACGGAGAAGCTTCGGCCTCTGCCAGCCTGCTGGAGGAAGGTATTGCATCCTTTTCTTTCTCTGTTCAGGGATATAATCATATTTGAAGGCATCTTGTGTGTAAAAAACCATTTGAAAGCATTAAGGAAAGCTGAGTGCCTCACAGATTTTCTGCATCTACTTTTTACAGAGGAATATGAAGTCTATATGAAGCAGCATGACGTGACATACAAAACTGAAGTGACAACAGTGGTGGTTCAAGAGCCCTCCGTGGTCGTGGGCCAATACACCACAGAACAGAGGACGGTGACGACCCCCATGAGCTTTGTCTCAGAAACGGTACTTTCTTTCTAAAAGTCCACAGTTCTGTGATACCAAGACATTGAGGTCTCAGTAGTCGCCATTTCATACCATTTAATGTTAAACATTACAAACTTTTTTTGCAGGAATTTCTCATTTCAGCGTTTGAAGAGAGGATCATCCAGGAGATTGAGCTCCGTATCATGAGGATTACCTACAGAGAGCTGGTGACAGAGGATGGAGAACTGATGGTTACTGCTGCAGAAAACGAGGCAGTTCAGCCGGCCTTCGACACGGTGGTCAAAAACTATAGAATCATGGAGGGAATGGGCGTCACTTTCCACTGCAAGATGGCTGGAAACCCACTGCCAAAGGTACAGAGTTGAAAATCTTGAAAAAATATCAAAATTTAAAACTAAAGTCGGAAATATAGAAAATCAAAGACTAAAGTCGGGTGGTGAATGAATGAATTCTCAGGGTTTGTACAATTTCATAATTTAGATTAGGTATTTAGCCTTTGTGGCTCCCTCTATTGGATATTGATAGTGATTTGCTTGAATCTTACTCATGGTGGCTGTACCATATTGATAATTTTGCAGTTTTGACTCTCTCAGTGGGATGCAATTTGGATTTCTTTTATTGAAAGTTTGACTAATGTACAGAGATTATTTAGAGTATTTAAATTCCATACAATTTTAATCTTGTACTGTACTTCCCCTGAGGCAAATTAAGCCCATATTTTATCAGAAATGTGACTTTGATCCACAAATTTACGAGAAAACAACATAAATATACAGTGTGTAGTAAGAATAGAAGCTTACTAGAAGTGTAATTGATTTTGGGGTCTTCCACATATCGTGGCTGCCAAGAGAAAAATCTTGATTGGATGCAAGTGTAATTATGTATTTGGATACAGCAAATAGGGTTTTTCTGTAATAGAAATTATATTTTTCCATAAGATTACAAACCTTTGCTAGGCCTGATACTAAGAAGTGGTAATTGTGTACAATCTTCTGCCAGATTGCTTGGTACAAAGATGGCCAGCGCATCAGGCCTGGTGGCCGTTACCAGATGGAGGTTCTTCAGGATGGACGAGCCAGCCTTCGTCTGCCTGTGGTGCTACCGGAGGACGAAGGCGTGTACACCGCCTTCGCCTCAAACATGAAGGGAAATGCTGTCAGCTCTGGGAAGCTCTATGTGGAGCCGTCTGGAGCTGTAACACCTCAGAGATACACACCACAGCCGGCGATGCAGAGGATCAGGTGAGGTTAAATCTGCTCAAACAACAGAGAAAAGGGAACTTTCACACTGACCCTGGGTTTGCCTCTACGTGATGGCCATAAGTGCTTTTTTCAAATAGTCACTAGAAAAAGTTAAAACAGTTAATATTATTGTATTATTAATGGATCAAATAACTATTTGTGAACCCAGTAACATGAGTACACTACAATGCAGACTTCCCTTAATTACTTATTATTACTTTTGGCCTTAAAACACCCTACTGTTTAATCTTTACTGTAACACCTTGATACAGATGACTCTGCTCCTCTCTCAGATCCACATCTCCGCATTCTGTGAGCCGCTCACCCGGACGTTCTTCTAGCCGTTCTCCTGGATGTTCTCCTGCCCGCAGACTTGATGAGACAGATGAGGCTCAGCTGGAAAGACTCTACAAGCCTGTGTTTGTCATCAAGCCTTCCTCAATAAAATGCTCTGAGGGGCAGACTGCAAGATTTGACTTAAAGGTTGTTGGCAGACCCATGCCTGAAACATACTGGTTCCACAATGGTAAGCAAAACAAGGTTCAGAAAATTCTAGAAATGCACCTTCATCTGTTCCCTGTCACAGATAAAACTATTTTATCTTCCTCCTTCAGGACAGCAAGTGGTCAATGACTACACTCACAAGATAGTGATTAAAGAGGATGGTATCCAGTCCCTGATCATTGTCCCGGCCATGCCACAAGACTCTGGAGAGTGGACCGTTGTTGCTCAGAACAGAGCTGGACGGACCTCTCTCTCAGTAACTCTCACTGTTGACGGTGAGTCTGTGTGACAACTTAAAATGATTTAAAAAACAAAAAGACCACATACCAGCATTTCAACTCCACTTGGTCTTTCAAGTCCAACAAAAGTTTTATATACTGACCAGCTTTACATCCCACTCCTGGTGGGTGATCTGTTTAATATATGTCATTGTCATGACCAACATCTAGTCTTTGGAGTGAATTCAAAATACAACTTTTGTAGCTTCAAAAATTTAGCACTTTACTTAATGTTGTCGTATTGTGTGTTGTATTTTGTCATCCACAGCTCGAGAAAGCCTGGCGCGCCCACAGTTTGTTGAGAAGCTGAAGAACATCACTGTTAAGCAGGGCACTCTGGTTGAGTTGGCTGTCAGAGCCATCGGAAACCCACTGCCTGACATTGTCTGGCTGAAGAACAGTGACATTATCACCCTACACAAGCACCCACATATCAAGTATGTATCTTTTAATTTCAGCTATAAAGGACTTTGTAATCCTTTGTAATCCTTTTGACACCAGTATGAGTTGTTTAGTAAATATCCTGATTAATATATCTGAATGGGGACTCATTTCAGGATTGACGGAACTAAAGGAGAGGCCAAATTCCAGATCCCATCTGCTTCGGGTACAGACAGCGCCTGGTACACTGCTACCGCCATTAACAAGGCTGGCAGAGACACCACTCGCTGCAGAGTCAATGTTGAGGTGGACTTCGCAGCTCCTCAAGCCGAGAGGAAGCTCATTATTCCCAAAGGAACCTACAAAGCCAAGGAGATTGCAGCTCCCGAGTTAGAGCCGCTTCACTTGCGTTATGGTCAAGAGCAGTGGGAGGAGGGCGACCTTTACGACAAAGAGAAGCAACAGAAACCACAGTTCAAGAAGAAGCTGACCTCTATCAGAATGAAACGTTTTGGTCCAGCTCATTTTGAGTGCAGGCTGACTCCTATTGGCGACCCCACGATGGTTGTGGAGTGGCTGCATGATGGCAAACCTCTGGCAGCTGCCAACAGGTTGCGCATGGTCAATGAATTTGGCTACTGCAGTCTTGACTATGAAGTTGCTTATGCTAGAGACAGCGGTGTCATCACCTGCAGAGCTTCAAACAAGTTTGGAGTAGACCAGACTTCTGCCACGCTGATCGTGAAGGATGAGAAAGGCCTTGTTGAAGAAACACAGCTTCCTGAAGGCAGAAAGGGAGTTCACAGAATAGATGAGATGGAGCGCATTGCTCATGAGGGAGGACCTGCAGGTGTCACTGATGAGGAGTTTGAAAAAACCAAACCTGAGATTGTCCTTCTTCCTGAACCAGCTAGAGTGCTGGAAGGCGATATTGCACGATTCCGCTGCAGAGTGACCGGTTATCCAGCACCTAAGGTTAACTGGTACCTCAACGGACAACTTATCCGCAAAAGCAAGAGATACAGACTTCGTTACGATGGTATTTACTACTTAGAGATTGTTGACGTCAAGTCCTATGACTCAGGAGAGGTTAGGGTGGTTGCAGACAATCCTCTAGGCACAACTGAACACACTGTGAAGCTGGAGATCCAACAGAAAGAGGACTTTAGATCCGTACTGCGTCGTGCTCCAGAACAGAAGGCTGCAGAGCCATCACACGAACCCGGCAGAGTTGGATTCGACGTTGTTAAGGTTGACCGACCTGGTGAGGTTCCACAGGACAGGGAAGTTGTTAAGCTGCGTAAGACACAGAGAATTGTTCATGAGAAAACCTCAGAGGAGTCAGAGGAACTGAGGAGCAAGTTCAAACGTAGAACAGAGGAAGGTTTCTATGAGTCCATCTCTGCTGTAGAGTTCAAGTCTCACAAGAGAGATGACTCCTATGAGGATCTACTGAAGAAGACTAAGGAGGAGCTGCTTCATCACTTGAAAGAGAAAGAGGAAGCTGAGAGGAAGAAGATGGAAGAACAGGGCAAAGTCACCATCCCCACAATTAAACCAGAGAGAGTCCAGCTCTCCCCCAGCATGGAAGCACCTAAGATCCTGGAACGCATTGCAAGCAAGACAGTTGCTCCAATGGATGAAGTTCGATTCAGAGTCAGAGTCGTCGGCAGACCAGAACCTGAGTGCCAGTGGTTCAAGAACGGCATTCAGGTGGAAAAGTCTGACCGTATTTACTGGTACTGGCCTGAAGATCATGTCTGTGACCTGGTGATCAGAGATGTTACAGTAGAGGATTCTGCTAGCATCATGGTTAAAGCCATGAATGTCGCTGGGGAGGCCTCAAGCCATGCCTTCCTGCTTGTGCAAGGTAAATCACCTTCATACCAAATCTCTCCAGTCACAGGCTCATTGTCTAAGTCCTAATTTATGTCAGAACTTTCTCACTTTATGTTTTCTCGTTTCAGCCAAGGCAGCAGTTACCTTTACCCAAAAACTGGAGGATGCTAGTGCAAATGAGAAGGACACCATGGTGACTTTTGAGTGTGAAACCAACGAACCTTTCATCAAAGTCAAATGGCTCAAGAATAACGTGGAGATCTTCTCAGGAGACAAATACAGAATGCACTCAGACAGAAAGGTCCACTTCCTGTCTGTGCTGATGATTGAAATGAAGGATGATGCCGAATACACTTGTGTGATTACAGATGATGAGAGTGTCAGGACGAGCGCCCGGCTCCATGTAGAAGGTAATCTTCACACCCATGTTATTACCAAGTACTTTTTTCTTTCTTGTTATTTGAAGATCTGATAGATAATGGTTCCTGATATTGGTCTGAGTTCAGGTGCTGCCCTGGAGCTCATAAAACAGATGGAAAACATTGAGGTGCCAGAGACCTACGCTGGAGAGTTCGAGGTTGAGCTGTCTCGTGAGGACGTCGAGGGCAGTTGGTTCTTTGGAGACAAGGAGCTTTCTCCCAGCAACAAATACGTCATGTCCTCCCGCCGAGGAAGACACACCCTGTCTGTCAAGGATGTCAGAAAGGGAGACCAGGGGAAATATACCTTTGTATGTGGAGACCTGAGGACCAGCGCCTCACTGAAGATGAAATGTAAGCAGCTTTATAGAGTGGCAAAGTCTCAAAAGTTTATTCATCTACTTTAACTTTTTTCTTTTAATTTTCTTCTTTATTTTAGCAGTATCTGTAGGGTTTCTTAACAGGGGTCTCCCTCTGTGATAGTGTGAGGTCTAGCACCTTTTTATGTAAAACAACGCCTGCTGTCAGCTGTACTGCTGCAAAATTTTAAGTCCTGTCATTGTAGGTTTCCTAGTTACTTAACTTAGTGAACTCTGGGGCTCAAACTTGTAGTTCTGAGTAAAGAGAAGAGATAGTGGGGAAAATGAGTTGAAATCTGCCAACCTAATTGTAGTCCATTTAGAGTTTGTTGCATGCTGTGACTCAGTAATTCATGGCTTTAGTGTAATAACAATGGGATTTTTCTTTAGTGCGGCCGGTGACCCTGTTGCAGCCCTTGACCGACCTCGCAGTGTGTGAGGGTGACATCGCTCAGCTGGAGGTCAAGTTCTCCCAGGAGAATGTTGAGGGAACCTGGATGAAGAACGGCCAGGTCATCTCCGCCTCTGACCGTGTCCACATCGTTATTGACAAACTGGTTCACAAGCTGCTAGTGGAGAATGTCAGCAGAGAAGATGCTGCTTCCTACTCTTTCGTGGTTCCTGCCCAGGACATCTCCACCTCAGGCAAACTCAGTGTTCAAAGTAAGTGTCAGAATTTGCATAAGATATAAGTGATACCCAGCTTGAGCCATCACTAGAACACACTGAACCTCTGCATGTTAGATCATCATATTATTGTCTTTCCTTACAGCTATTGACATTGTAGTGCCACTGAAGGATGTGTCTGCCATTGAAGGCACTAAGGCTGTTCTAGAAGCCAAGATCTCAGCTCAGGATGTCAGCTCAGTCAAATGGTACCACAAGTGACAAACTGCTGATGCCCAGTGACCGAATCCAGATGGTGGCAAAGGGAGCCAAGCAACGTCTGGTCTTCAGCAGGACCTACGCCTCTGATGAAGGATTCTACAAACTGGTGGTTGGCAAGGTCGACACGAGCTGCAGCCTGACTGTTGAAAGTAAGAGTGATTTTATTCTCCCAACATCCAATTTGTAGGTCCCAATTCTAGTTCTATGTTCTAACCATGATGTTGCTTTTACAGAGGTGCACATTGTGAAGCACATGGAGGACAAAGTGTGCTCAGAGTCCCAGAACGTCACCTTTAATGTTGAAGTGTCTCATTCTGGTATCGACCCAGTCTGGACCTTCAGGAACCAGCAGCTCAAACCTGGACCCAAATATAAGATGGAGTCCAAGGGCAAGGCTCACTCTCTGACTGTCATTGATGCCATGAAGGACGAGGAGGGCCAGTACATGTTCCATGCTGGTGAAAAGACATCCAGCGCCAAGCTCACTGTCTCTGGTATGTCTGAACTCTTTAAGCAGTGTTTCTTCAGGTAATGGAAATGCTGCTTTGACCACTACAGAAAAAAATAATAAAAAGAAAACAAAATAAATCATCCGATCCACTTCCTCACTACATACACGGTTTTGCTGTACAACACGTTTGTTACTCTACCTGTGAAGTCTGATTCCATGATTGACTCAATTGCATATGTTACCTTTCAAATTTGCAGCTGTGGTTTTTTTGGCATTTTAATTTACTTTAGTCAGGGTACTAACCATTTCACACAACTCTGCTGTAAAGAATGCAGAAAGATGCTGTCCTACCGAACAACATTACTCTTCTGTGCAGTGAACACAACACGCGGCCTTTCAGTATCGATAATGCTGCAGCCTGAGTACATCAAGTACTTGGCTGTACTTTGTACCAAGTAGTTACCACTAATAGTTTGCTGGTACTTCTCTCATACACCTGGAGATAAACTGCTTCCTTGTGCTGCTGCCAGGTGGAGCCATCACACGACCCTTGCAGGACGTCACTGTGGCGGAGTCTCAGACAGCTGAGTTGGAGTGTGAAGTTGCCAACGCCAACGCTGAGGGCAAGTGGCTGAAGGAGGGTCAGCTGGTGGACTTCAGTGAGAACGTAGTGAGTGAGGTGAAGGGGGCCGTCAGACGCCTCATCATTGTCATCACCAGACCACAGGATGTTGGAGAGTACACCTACCAGGTGGCCAATTCCAAGACCACCGCAAACCTCAGGGTGGAGGGTAAGTACCAGCTTCTCAACAGATGTGTTCAGTGTCCATATTATAATAAAACTAAGTATGTGGTGGTACTTCATGACGGATTACAATAAAAACAAGACAATAAATTTTAGGGGATTTTTGTATTTTTTTTCAAAGTTTTTTAATAATTAATAGTGAAAAAAATAATTAGGTGCAGTCTCAGATAAAAAGACTGAAAAATGCCAGCCACATTTTTATCCAAAAGTACACAGGAAACATCTGGCAAAATGTATGCAGCACAGTACTCACCCACTTTCACTCCTGCTTCATAGATGAAAAAATAAAAAAGAGAAATCCTCAGTATGTTATTTCTTATATTTTATGCTATCTTATAACATAGGTAAATAGTGAATCTTGTGTTTCAATCTGCAGCGGTGAAGATCAAGAAAACTCTGAGGAACCAGACTGTGACAGAGACCCAGGAGGCAGTGTTCACACTGGAGCTCACCCACCCAGACGTGAAAGGATCCCAGTGGATCAAGAACGGCGTAGAGCTGCAGAACAGCGACAAGTACGAGATCACCTCCGAAGGCATGGTTCACACCCTGAAGGTCAAGAACTGCAACACACAGGACGAGTCTGTTTATTCCTTCAAACTGGGAAAACTGTCTGCCAACGCCAGACTCAACGTAGAGAGTGAGTATTTAAGTTGTTACGGGCCATAACCCATAATTATACTGTATTGACACTATTCAATATAGTCATCTACGATTGTGGATTGTATTGTGATAGGATTGTGTTTTGCTATTTTAAAATGTGATAACTTTTATTTGCTACTTGTTTCTGCAGCAATCAAAATTGTAAAGAAGATAAAAGATGTGACATTGTTGTTGGATGGCACCGCCTCCTTCGAGATGAGCCTGTCACACGACAACATCCCCGTCAGGTGGATATTTAAAGGCATGGAGCTGAAGCCGAGTGACAAGTGTAAGATCCTGTCCGAGCGGAAAGCTCATAAACTGATCCTGCAGAACGTCGACAGCAGCAACGCAGGAGAGTACACCGCCATGGTTGGACACCTTCAGTGCAGTGCAACTCTCACTGTTGAAGGTACGTCATGAATTAATAGTAAATATAAGCTAAATAATGAAAAGGTTGCTTAAAAACAATCCATTTGGATAAATTTATTGAGTGATTCTGAAATTCTCTGTAGTTAAAAAAACTGCAGAAAGTTGTGTGTGTATGTGCATAAATATCTTCTCTGACTATTATTTTTTGCATCTGTTCTTTTACAGCTCTGCGAGTCACCAAACCCATGAAGAGCGTGAACATCCCAGAGACCCAGGTAGCCACATTTGAGTGTGAAGTTTCTCACTTCAATGTGCCGTCCACCTGGCTGAAGGACGGCGTGGAGATCGAGATGAGCGAGAAGTTCAGGATTGTTGTTCAGGGGAAACTCCACCAGCTGAAGATCATGAACACCAGCAGGGACGACTCTGCAGAATACACCTTCGTCTGCGGGAACGACCGAGTCTCCGCAACACTCACCGTTAACCGTAGGACTATATTCAGTCAAATTCATTTAAATCTCGCCAAAATTTGTCTCAGGGTGAGACCAAGAACTAAACTACATTACACTTTTTACATAATACAATAAAAAGTACAGCCAAAACCCTGTGTTAGTTAGTTTTGGTTAATCTCTGTATTTCTGTCTCTAGAAGTCAGTTCAGTAAATCTTTTCAGAAGACTTAGTATTCTATTCTATTCTATTCTATTCTGTAGTATTTTTTGTATTTCACCCAATCTGTTCTCTCCTCTCCAGCCATCTTGATCACCTCCATGCTGAAGGACCTGAACGCTCAGGAGAGAGACACAATCACCTTCGAGGTCACTGTCAACTATGAAGGCATCACCTACAAATGGCTGAAGAACGGCGTGGAGGTCAAGTCATCGGACAGATGTCAGGTCCGCAGCCGGCAGCTCACACACTCACTCACCATGCGAAACGTTCACTTTGGAGATGGAGGAGAGTACCAGTTTGTGGCTGGGTCTGCTGCCACTGCTGCTAACCTGTTTGTGGAAGGTAATGTGATGCTTCATACAGTGAACAGGCTTCTAACACAGCTCTGAGAATAACTTACATACTAGCTTATTTTAAATCAAAGTCAGCTGAAAAAAAGTGAAAAGTGGTGGGATGTACCTAGGTACATTCACTCTAGTACTGGGATGTACTTTAAGAGATCTGAATAGTTCTTAACAAATAAAACCAAATGACAAATGCTCAGCTGATGTTTTACAGTGTAGATGTCCACAGACACAGACAGCTCAAACTGAGACATTTAAACTTGGTTCATCCTTATAGGTAATTAATAATTAGTCCAGAGACCAAAAACAAATAACTTTGAGGCCCCAAACTTAAATTCAGCCTGTTTGTGCTTTTCGACAGTGTATTTTCTTGTAGTATTTACATTTCTCTTTTTTGTTTTCAGCTCGTGTGATTGAATTCACCAAGAAAATCAAAGACATAAAGATCACAGAGAAGAAGAAGGCGATTTTTGAATGTGAGGTTTCTGAGCCAAACATTCAGGTTATGTGGATGAAGGATGGTCAGGAGCTGGACATGTCTGAGGAAAGGTATGTCAGTGTATCAACACTCAGTCTTTTTCAACACTTACAGAAACAGAAGCTTTGACTGATTTTCTGTGTTATGTTCACAGGTACACTGTGACAGCAGAGAAGTACATCCACCGCCTGATGATCCAGACGGTTCGGATGTCTGATGCCGGAGAATATTCTGTGGTGGCCGGATCCAGCATCTCCAAGGCGCAGCTGATTGTGGAGGGCCGCGACATCCGGATCTCCGAACCTGCTGAGCGGGAAATCACGGTGAGACAGACTTTTATTTTAACCTAATGATCTAACACACATGTGAGTTTCAAAGTGGACTCAATGTGAGAGTGAAAAGTCCAAAGCAGAATCAGATTTAATTCACAGCAACATTAAACAAAGAAAATCAACACATCTTGAAGCAGTTGAAGCTTTAAATAACGACAAACAGACAAATGCTCCTTTCACAGGTGGGATGAATTTATAGGTAAACGTATGATCATTTCTGATATTTATCATGAAGCAGAAATCTTAAATCTTCCCTTCTTTGCAGGTTCTGGAGAAACACAGAGCGACCTTCGAGTTTGAGGTGAACGAAGACGACGTTGAGGGTCGCTGGATGAGGAACGGAGTGGAGATCCAGTTCTCAGTGGAGGAGAGGTTCAACTACGTCACCATCAGGAAGCTGCACCGCCTCACCATCTCTGAAACCTACAGGAGCGACGCAGGAGAGTACACCTTCATCGCTGGCAAAAACAGGAGCACCACAAACCTCAGAGTCAACAGTAAGTCCTTCAGGAAGATTATCAACACAGAGTGATGGATTATATTATAGAGGTTATATCTGAGGCTGCGACAAATCTGGAAACACATCTACTCTGCTGTTTGTCCACGTCAACATGTTCAACATTTTCAACATTAACAATTACCAAAAATCATTTATATGCGATGGCCGGGAATCAAACCTGGGTGAACTGCTTGGAAGGCAGCTATGCTCACCACTATACCACCATCGCCATCAAATTGATTATTATTGATCTGAATATATATATAAATCTGCACATTATATTCCCTTATCATCAGGTAATTGTTGAAACAAGCCACCATCTTCAGATTACATGTTTTTTCAGACCAGGAGTCCAAAACCTGAAAATGTTTGCTTAATGTATTAAATGCTTTTGATGAATTTTGATTATTAAAGTGTTTGAGACAGTCAAAATGGTGATCTCTGCTGGACAGCATATAAATTGTCTCACTGCTCTGTTATTATAAAAACTCTCCACTTTCAAACAGAGTTTACAGGTTTAAACAAAGCAGGACTCTTCTGATACATGTGTAAACTAACAAGGCATCATTCTTGCTGGTTATCTTTAATTTGTAGTGTTGAGACGAGAGTAACATGACTCATTAGAACCAGTTGACACCAAAATTCACAATAATAGTCCCAAGGATTGTTTTAGTTTTATCTCACTTTGTACTTTTCATTAAAATCTTGAGGACCTCTTTTGTCCCAGCTCATGAATCTTTGTCTGTCTATCTCGTTCAGTCCCGGAGCCCCCTCAGATCATCCGCCACATGGAGCCCCAGTCGGTGGAGGCCGGTAAACCTGCTCGCTTCTCAGTGCAGGTGAGCGGCGTTCCTCAGCCTCAGGTCTTCTGGTATAAAAACTCCCAGGCTCTGTCTCCAGGCTTCAAGTGCAAGTTCCTCCACGACGTTAATGAGCACTCCCTGCTGCTGATCGAAGTCTTCCCCGAAGATGCTGCCGTCTACAACTGCGAGGCCAAAAACGACTACGGCACCGCCACGAGCACTGCGACGCTGAACGTGGAGGGTAAGACAGGATCTTACACCTGTAGAACAAAGATAAATATCAACAGGTAAATATTTCAAATCAACAATGGGACATTTGTGTTTGTGTTGTAGTGTCAGAGGTGGTTTCTCCAGACTCAGCTGCTACCGTCGCTCCTCCGGTCGTCATCTCACCCATCGCCAGCACCTCAGCCCATGAGGGAGCACCGGCTCACTTCCAGTGCAGAGTCCGTGGAGATGGTAAGAAAACAAAACTCTTACTTAAAGCAGCTATAATTTTAACATCAGTGTATGATATTACACTGACGATGTGTTTGTGATCAGCTGAATCTGCAGAGAAAGAGAAAGATATTTCCCTCAGTAGGTGGGGGAGACCAAAAACAGAGCTAAAATAGAGACAATATTGGACTCACATTCATCAACATGTTTTAACAGATGGATGTGGACATTAAAGCTGATGATATGTCAATATACCACTAACACACAGTTAGTCAGTCTGCAACAACTTCTCTCTGAGGTTCTCTCTGCCCTGGGTTTCCTCCAATTTACCTTTTCCTCCAATTTTGTTCTCATGATTGTGTCATTTTATTCCAGCGTTAATGAAGCACAACAACAAAAATTTGAAATCAACACAAAAGATTAGTGTTCATTCTTTAAATGCTGGATGGTGATGACTTTTCCTCTGTGCCTCGTCCAGATGTGAAGATCAGCTGGTTCCACAAGGAGAAGGAGATCAAGCAGTCAGACTTCTTCAGGATGTCTCAGTTTGACGACAGCTGTCAGCTGGAGATCTCCAGGGTTTACCCGGAGGACGAGGGCGAGTACACCTGTGTGGCCACGAACAACGCCGGAACTGCATCCTGTTCTGCCACTCTCACACTGGACAGTAAGTTTGTCACCTCCAAGTAATGTTGTTTTTGTTGTTTTTACCCACTGAGTGTTTGTTGAAATGTTGAAAGTCATTTTCTTCAGCCTTCACAGTCACAAAAATTAGAGAATATCTTTAGTTTGGCTTTCCTTCTTCCTTGATTAGTCACTCATGTAAATGTTTTGTTTTCTCACCTGATGTGGTGGACACAGTGCTGTTCTTTCAATGTTTTACTGTTTCTTTTAACTTTCTTTTTTGACAGTGAAAAGACAAATAATGTTTAGGGTTATATATGTAGCCAACACGCTCACAACAAACTCACACCTGACCAACAAAATCAGGTGCTGGTTTAGAAAGACTGCAGCACAGTTTCAACTCAGGGGGATATGATGAGTGAAAATGTGCTCAGACTCACATTTAAAGCGTGCGTCAGTCAGTCAGAGATTGTTTCAGGTATTTGGACAAATGACTGATGGTTTCATGTTCCTGGTGACACAGTTCATTAGTAGTAGATTTAATTCCACCAAACACAGGTTACAAACTGAATATAACCCAAACTGTGCTGACAAGGATGAATGTAAATATATTAAAGAACATAAAGACAATGAACGTGCTTCCTTTCAGGGCAAAAACAAATGGTGGACAGTCCTGCTGAGTCTCAGTGGCACATCTCCACCAGCCTCACCAGTCTAAAGAAACCCTCCATTGGCCAAAAGCCAGTTTTTGTCCAGCCACTCACGAGCTGCACGGTGCCACATGGGGAGGTGGCGCGCTTTAATGCATGCGTGTCAGGCATGCCAAAGCCAGAGATAAGTTGGTTCCACAACCGGCAGCCAGTTCAGCCCACCAAGAATGTGGTGTTCCACTTCGATGAGGTGACAAACACCGCCATGCTCATCATAGTCGATGCTTTCTCTGAGCATGCAGGCCAGTACACCTGCAGGGCAGCCAATAACGCAGGAGAGGCCGCTTGCTCGGCCATGCTCACCATAACCAAAGAAGAAGAAGGTAACTTCTGGATCCATTGGCTGCAGCCAGATTCCATCTGAAACCATACTCTGAAAGTATGGTTTCATTCTCCTGCAAGATTAATTCACCCTCCTCAAATACCTCTTTATTGTCTAATGACAAAACACCTCAGGGGATGTCCCAAACTGGTCTGCAAAATTAGTATCAGGTTGATTAAAGTGTGCTTTAAATAATAACATAACTTTTTTTGAACTAGGAAAGCTGATTTAAGATTAAAAATGCAGTAATCTGGCCAGATCAGGCAACAATAAAAAAAATTACTAACAACTTACAAATAACATTAAGTGAGACTTAATAAATCACAAGTAACATCTCTAATACAATACTGTAAGCAGATTAATTAATCATTAGAAACTAGTCAAATCGAACTTTTTTGTTGAATTTGCAGGACTTTGACATTCAGTTTTTCTATATCAAAGACATAATAATAATTCAAACTCTGTAGATATTTTAGAAAACACATGTTACACATACATACCAGGTCTGGAATGATGCTATAATAACCAGTTCAACCAAAGATCTAAACAAGGAATAAACAAGGCTTTTTGTTCCTACAAAAGTGCTCCATGAGCAGGGGATCCTTCATTGGATAAATGATGTTTAGCAGCATTGCTACCAAATGATCACAAAAACACCTTCATCACTCCTGCACTATTTATTCATATTTTTATATTTATGTTTATTTGGGCAGCAAACAAAATATCTGTACCACCATAAACCTGATCGGGACATCCCTCAGCCCTCCTCTGGATTTGTCTAACCTCACAGTTCCAGAAATGCAAACGACTTTGTTCATGAATGCACCAGTTTGTTTGAATCCTCTCTTTTGTACTCCACCTTCCTCACCACCCCCCACAGGAACAACCTCTCCACC
Source organism: Scortum barcoo (assembly GCA_023238725.1). Lineage (NCBI taxonomy): Eukaryota > Metazoa > Chordata > Actinopteri > Centrarchiformes > Terapontidae > Scortum > Scortum barcoo. The sequence continues at coordinate 810,015 of CM041550.1, forward strand.
CTCCTCCATCCTCTTCATCCTCACTCTCCTTTCCTGCAGGAAAAGTGTCAAAAAGTGCATGAAACTCACATGTATAACCTCTCTGTTGCACCGCCATCCTCCAGGAAAGATAAAACCCTTCTCTGTCTGACTCATCTGGTGCCTCTGTTATGTGACGTCTCTATTGTTCTATCTTTTGTCTCACCTTTCAGATGTCTGTTTGATTTCTAACCTTAAAATCTAGTTTCTTTAAACTTTTTTGGAAGACACATAAGAATCTAATCTATTTGCTTCATGCATTTAGTTTATGTCATTTGGGTTCATCAAATGAGTAAATTTAAACTATTGTCATGTTTAAGGTAATTAAAGACCATTAAAAGCCATGAACCAATCTTGATGGAAGCCAAAAACAGAAAGTAAATACAGTGTGGCAAAAAAGTATTTAGTCAGCCACCAATTGTGCAAGTTCTCCCACTTTAAAAAGATGAGAGAGGCCTGTAATTTTCATCATAGGTACACTTCAACTATGAGAGACAGAATGGGGGAAAAGAATCCAGGAAATCACATTGTAGGATTTTTAATTGAATTAATTGGTAAATTCCTCGGTAAAATAAGTATTTGGTCACCTACAAACAAGCAAGATTTCTGGCTCTCACAGACCTGTAACTTCTTCTTTAACAGGCTCCTCTGTCCTTCCACTTGTTACCTGTATTAATGGCACCTGTTTGAACTCGTTATCAGTATAAAAGACACCTGTCCACAACCTCAAACAGTCAGACTCCAAACTCCACTATGGCCAAGACCAAAGAGCTGTCAAAGGACACCAGAAACAAAATTGTAGACCTGCACCAGGCTGGGAAGACTGAATCTGCAACAGGTAAGCAGCTTGGTGTGAATCATCAAATCAACTGTGGGAGCAATTATTAGAAAATGGAAGACATACAAGACCACTGATAATCTCCCTCGATCTGGGGCTCCACGCAAGATCTCACCCCGTGGGGTCAAAATGATCACGAGAACGGTGAGCAAAAATCCCAGAACCACACGGGGGGACCTAGTGAATGACCTGCAGAGAGCTGGGACCAAAGTAACAAAGGCTACCATCAGTAACACACTACGCCACCAGCCAGGGACTCAAATCCTGCAGTGCCAGACGCGTGTCCCCCTGCTTAAGCCAGTACATGTCCAGGCCCATCTGAAGTTTGCTAGAGAGCATTTGGATGATCCAGAAGAGGATTGGGAGAATGTCATATGGTCAGATGAAACCAAAATAGAACTTTTTGGTAAAAACTCAACTTGTCGTGTTTGGAGGAGAAAGAATGCTGAGTTGCATCCAAAGAACACCAAACCTACTGTGAAGCATGGGGGTGGAAACATCATGCTTTGGGGCTGTTTTTCTGCAAAGGGACCAGGACGACTGAATCATGTGTAAAGGAAAGAATGAATGGGGCCATGTATCGTGAGATTTTGAGTGAAAACCTCCTTCCATCAGCAAGGGCATTGAAGATGAAACGTGGCTGGGTCTTTCAGCATGACAATGATCCCAAACACACCGCCCGAGGCAACGAAGGAGTGGCTTCGTAAGAAGCATTTCAAGGTCCTGGAGTGGCCTAGCCAGTCTCCAGATCTCAACCCCATAGAAAATCTTTGGAGGGAGTTGAAAGTCCGTGTTGCCCAGCGACAGCCCCAAAACATCACTGCTCTAGAGGAGATCTGCATGGAGGAATGGGCCAAAATACCAGCAACAGTGTGTGAAAACCTTGTGAAGACTTACAGAAAACGTTTGACCTCTGTCATTGCCAACAAAGGGTATATAACAAAAGGTATTGAGTAATGAGTATATGAACTTTTGTTATTGACCAAATACTTATTTTCCACCATAATTTGCAAATAAATTCTTTAAAAATCAGACAATGTGATTTTCTGGATTTTTTTTCATTTTTCATTCTTTTGTCTCTCATAGTTGAAGTGTACCTATGATGAAAATTGGAGACCTCTCATCTTTTAAGTGGGAGAACTTGCACAATTGGTGGCTGACTAAATACTTTTTTGCCCCAATGTACATTTGGGTCCAGCAAAGAAAAACTGAGAGAGACTGAAATTTGAGGAGAGTATCACATCTTTATGAGAACGAATGTGTGAAGGTTTAAGATCTCGCTGGAACTATCCTGCATGGGATCAATGAACTTAGTGTGCTGAGAAAATCTGAATTAATGTCATCTTTCCTTCACAGTGACTCATATGAGGGAGCAGATTGAAGCCAAGATTGAGCAAGAAGTCAAAGGTAAGATCAAATAAAATTTATGACGATCATATATCAAAAACACTAGATTATCACACATGAGAAGAAGGCGCATTGGAAAAGGGACAGTTTAACCACTTTTCTATTTATTTCATTATTTTTTTCACTTCAAAAGTAGTCTGTCAGCAGGTTACTGTGATGCAAGCTTTGGCTCATTGAGGATGTTTTTTAAGTGAAGAACTGAAGCTGAAAATGTGGGTGCATGTGTTATGGATTATGTGGATTATAGCTAGCCTGCGTTCACAGACTGCTTTTAGAGTTGGTAAATATGTCTTTCTGTTGAACTGTCCCTTTAAATGATCTTTGATTTTCACAGTAAGCATGTCGTCTTTCTTTACGTGTCTTGATAGAAAATTACCTTTGTCTGTATATTCTACTTCCTCTTATTCTGACCGTATTCCTTGGTTTCCCCCAGGCGAGCTCTGGTAGAACTTGCTCGTACCAGTTTTTGACACTTGTGGTTTGCATCCAAAAGTTCATTTCGTTTGGCATGAAGGTTCCTCTGATCTTTTCCCAGAAAAGGTGCAGGATATGTATCTTTTAAAGCTTCCAGATTTAAAATGCCCTTTAAAAGATATGGAGGTTCACTGCATCTGGAGCTGAAACCTTCCTCCTGCAAAATATTTCTTAGCCTGGCTTGCAGATAGTGGGATGTGATTCCTGTGGTTTGCACTCTAAATAACACCAGTAAACTATATTAGTTCGAATAAACGCCTTCTCACCCAATTACACAGCTTAATTTGTTTACATTTTGGAACATAAGATATGTTTTGGAGAGCTTTGTCTCTCATTGATTCTTGTGCATCATTTATTTCCTCTTTAAGGATTTTAAGTTGAAGGATTAGAAAGGGCGTTTATTCTCCTGTCTGCAAGTCAGGTAAGGAATATTGTAGTATAAAGCCAAAACAGTTATCAAAACGTAAAATAAGCGAATGTTAGCAGCCTATCTTGGAAATATTATGCCTTTTTAATGGTAATAAAATAATTTATGTTTTGAAGAAATTTCCACAGACGAAGGATCAAAACTTCCTGCAGGTTTCTAGTAAAAAGAATCAAGTCTTGCGTTTATTCGAACAAATATGGTGAGTGAAATTATTTCTTATGGCAATGTGACTCCCAGCATGCATTTAATATTTCCATTAATTCATTCAAATCCCTTTTCCTTTTTTTTTTTTACCCCAGAGGCTGTTTTGTTCTGACAGTTTTCTGTTCTGTTTGCAGAGCTGTTTTACCATGAAAGCCAAGAGGGAACACCGCACAGCAGCACAGAACTCACCAGCACTCGACAGCTGAGAGGAGCCTTCTCCGACACGGAGGACTTCCTCGATCATGGCCTGGTGTCGGCCAATCGCTGCTCCAGTAGAACATCCTCAATCACCTCGTGGACAGAGAACATCAAACCTTCTTTCACCAAGAAACTCAAGTTCCAGTCAGTTGTGGAAGGAGAACCAGTGCAGTTAAAGTGTAAACTGGTTGCTTGCCCTCCACCAACTATCCTCTGGTTTCATAATAATAGATCTATTCCTAAAGAACGTAGACGTAGGATCTGTACTGACAGCAGAATGCACATTCACACCACCAGTCTGGTTATCGATATGATCAAAGAGAAGGACTCGGGCAGTTACAAGGTAATGGCAATAAACACAGAAGGTTCAGCCGAGTCTACAGCATCACTATTGGTGTCACTGAGGGAAGAGCAGTCCGCTAAGTACCTGGGTTTTGTTAGACGCTCTGCCAAAGCCCATGAAAGTATAGACACCATGGCAGAGGAGAGGAAAGAGAGGAAGATTAGGGTCGATCTCAGGTGTGTAGGGTCTCCATTTGACAAGATGTCTAAAGTCCATCAGGGAAGATCTCGATCTAAGACCTCTCTGGTGCGTACTGTATACTTTAAGTCTGGTTCCCATTCAAATGAAAAAGAGTCAGAGAAAGAGTCCAAACGTTTGGAGACAGCTTCTGAGCGTGCCCTGTCTCCTCCACCCATGTTTGACAGATCTCAGCGCTTTAATGACAGATTCAGTGATATTTACTGTGACCGGCACACTGGTGCCCGGTTCAGTGACAAGTTCAGTGACAGATGCAGTGACAGATACAGCGAGAGGTTCAGTGACACTGAGAGCCTTCACAATGAGGTAAGAGCAAAACTTACCACACTCCAAAAAGCTGTCAAACAAAAGAAGAGGTTTTCTATCTCTACCATGTCCTCATCTGAGTTTGACTTAGAATCAGTTGCCAGTGAGTCAAGCTATGCAGATTATGTGGAGAGGCTCAGGGTCAAGCCTGCCTCGCTCCCTGATGTCCAGCATTTCAATCGACCCTTCGATTTGGGGGAGGGTCACAGGGAGTTTCAAGGTAAAAGCTCAAGCAGGGAGCCCTCTCATTCTTGTGTGAGGCACTCATTTGAGCCTCAGTCCAGGACCAGGGCCATCCAATTAATGAGAGGTGAGTTGGTTGATATACTTGTTCCACAGACAGAAATGAAATCAAGAGAAAGATATTCAAAGACAGTGGAGGATAAAACGGTTGAGAGTTCTGTTGAATCTCAGGCAGATGTTAAATTCAAGCAGATGGTAAGTGAACGTCACGGTGTGGTTACTGATCGAGAGGCTAAGGTTGAGCTACGTCACCCTGAAGTCCCATACTCTGAAACTCTAGTGTACCCAGAAACTAAAATATACACTGAAAGCAAGGAATCTGTTAGAACTGCACCCGCTCAAGAGGACGTAACACTCATGGAGTCACCCAGGCCTAAGCCAGTCACATCTAACAGGGAGAAATTCCTAAGTGAAGCAGTAACACCGGGACATATAGCAACAACAGAAACAGCTGAACCCTATGATGAGGAGCATAGAGGGGAGTCTTTGAGGGCTCACTATGAGAAGAGCCTGGAAGCTGAACGGATGGAGTGTGAGGAAAAACTCCTTGCACTGCTGATCAGGAAATGGCAGCAAGGGAGTAGGATATCAGAGGAGGAGACATTTCACCCTGAAACTGATCTGCCTATACCAGCAGAGACACAGTATGTGGAGCCTGCAGGACACATTTACACCCAGCAGGAGGTGGTGGAGAAAACAGCAACTGCAGAAACTGAGGGCATGCCCCCCTCTTTCCATAAATCACCCAAAATGAAAGAGAGGTCAGTAGAATCAGTTGCAACTGTATCAACACCCAAATCACCTACAACAAAAGCTGAAGGAGAAGAAGTGCTTACAAAGTCAGCCACAATGGAAGCCATTTTAGAAGAAATGGTACCGTTCATACCAGTGCAGAAATCCCCCAGAACAAAAGCTAGAGCTGCAGAAGTGAACATAGATGTGTCACCTAGAACAAAAGCAAAGTCAAGGGACAGACTCATAGAGTCACAGAAGCACGTCAAATCTATTAAAGAGAGGTTCCTTAGTGAGAATGTAACATCACGTCACACAGAAACAGAAACTCTTGAGCCATATGAAAAGGAGTGTGCAGAGGAATCTTTGAGGGCTCAGTATGAGAAGAGCCTGGAGGCTGAACGCATGCAGTGTGAGGAAAAACTCCTGGCCTTGCGGATCAAGAAATGGCAGCAAGGCATGCGAATGTCAGAAGAAGAGACACCCCATCCTGAAACTGATCTGCCTATACTGGCAGAGACACAGTACATGGAGCCTGAGGGGCTCATTTTTACCCAGCCAGAGATGGTGGAGAAAAAAGCAACTGCAGACCATGCTACCATGTCAATACCTAAGTCACCTAAAGGAAAAAGTAGAAGAGAACAGGACTCCCCTTCGCCTAAAGCCAGAATGAAAGTCACACCAGGAGAATTGGAAAGTGAGGCATCGGCCATGCTTGTACAAAAATCACCCAGAATAAAAGCTAGAGCTACAGAAGTAGAAGCTAAGTCATCTCCTCGAACAAAACCCAGAGCAGAGAAGATGTTGTTTGAGAAGACAAGAGAAGAGCGTGAGCTCCAGCTGTCAAGGGAAAACATCTCAGAATTAAAGAATGAAAGTGAAAAATTTGTCAGTGAAGAGGAGGCATTGACTCAAAGGATAATGAAATGGCAACAGGAAGTTCTGATGGAACAGGAGCAAGCAGTAAAGCCAGAGTCAGACTTTGTGGAGGACTACACACCAATCCAGGCAGAGAGGCCAAGTGAGGTTGGAAGAAATATCGATGGCAGTTCTGCATCAGAATCAGTTCCCCATCCTGAAGTGGTCCACAGCAGGAAGACTTCACCTGGAAAAACAGCCAAAGAGAAGTTCCTTTTGAGTGAGTCTATTCCTGCTGGTTTCCAAGATCAGCAGGGTGACAGCCTGCAGTGGCCGCCCACTGGTGAACTTCTGACAGAGGGCCGTGAGACCAGGCTGCAGAGAGACAGTGAATACTTTGTAAGTGAGGAGGAAGCACTGGCTCAGCGTATCCTCAACTGGCAACAAGATGTTGTTGAACAAGAGGAAGTAGCTGAACTGGAGTCTGAATGGGCTTTGGACAGTCAATGCAAACAGTCTGGTCCTGGATTGCCATTTGAGTCCCAAGTTCCACCATTTGATAGTGAAACCCATCTTGGTGGCCTCTCCCATGAAACCTCCTCCAGTGACTTTCGACCTTCACATGCAACCCTTAAAGATGGAGGCTTACAAACAAAACAACCTTCACTTCAACAACTTGCTACTGGGTATGATCCATCCTCTCTGCACAAGTCTTCTTCCACAGCAAGGCGTTCTCCTACACATGCCGGTTTACCACACCATATGTGTGTGCCAATTGAAAGTTCTTACAATTTAAAATCTACTTCTGTAAAAGACAGAACAGATCATGAAGCTTCACCAGTTAAGAGATACTATCCAAACCAACGTACTAGTGTGCCTTTTGAAGGATGTGAACTTGCCTCTGCCAGGGATGAGAGTGCTTATAAGGATTCCAGAGAGTTTTCCTTAGACGTGAGATGCTCCCCATGTCGTAGTCCACAGGAGAATCTGGGTGAGGCAGAGCGGAGGCAGAGCAGAGAGTATCCTATGACTGTTGATAAGTCCAGCAGCCAACGCTTCCAGTCAGAGGTAAGAGAAGAGAGAGGGATGAGAGAGGACATAGGAACTACCAGAGACAGTGGCAAATGGAAACAACAGAAGGATTTAGCAGGTGTGAGGAGAGAGGAAAGAAGCAGAGATTCGATAAGGTCTAAAGAGGCTGATGAAATTACTCCAGAAAGCCTTGAACTTGGAGCTATAAAGAAGGAGGAGAGGCAAGTCCAAGAGGAGTCATATGTGAAAGAGGGAGTTTACCAAACTCAAGAGTCTAAGAGGATAAAAGAAGGGGATACAAGTACAGGAGGCTCCCGTCCAGTATTTGTTAAAGAAATATCTTCAATTAAAGTAAAAATTTGTGAGATGTCGGAGTTCACCTGCCAGTTTCAGGGTGACCCTCTACCCACAGTCACCTGGCTAAAAGATGGCCACCCTTTAGACCACAACCCTGACTATGATATCATGACCAAATTGAACAAATCAAAGCTGACTATCTTTTATCCAACAACAGACCATGAGGGGACATATGACTGTGTCATTACCAATAAACATGGAAAATCTATCTGCAGTAGCACTCTTGGGATCTCTGACAAAAAGTCGGTGAAAAAATCTGGGGTCACTCAGGAGGTGGTTGTTACAGAGGAGCTTGAAAAAGGGGAGGAAAACCAAGAGAGTCTGATAGAAGAAGAACTTAAGACCTACATGGATTCAGGAATGACAACGCTACAGGTGCCTCAGGTGGTGATCCACAGGCGCCAGTTCTCAGATGAATCATTTAGCTCTTCACCCGTAGAAATCAGAATTACTGCTCCCACTCCTGTCCCTGGGATGACAGAGGAAAGCACTGACAAACCTCAGGCTTCTATAGAGAAAATTTCAGGTGTGCCAAGCGATGAGGGAGCCTCTCAGACTGTCAAACACAAATTTACTTTCTCCTTTGATGTGGTTGGAGAAGTTCCTCACATCATCAGTGAATTGGAGAGCATCACCTGCTCTGAGGGCAAAACAGCTGTGTTAGAGTGTGTAATCACAGGTGAACCATCCCCAGAAGTCACATGGTATTATGATGACGTTTGCCTTGAAAAAATGTCTGGAAAATACAGAACTGAGGTAATTGATAAAGTGTATAGGCTGTATGTCAACAGTTTTACATACACTGATGCTGGGGTGTACAAATGTGTTGCTAAAAATAAGCTGGGAGAGGTCAAAAGCATCTGTGATGTGTTATCACATCAGTTTTCAGAGGGTGGTGGTGCTATAGAGGATAGTGGTTTTACTACATCTGAAAGAGTGAGGAAGTCTCCTGTTGGCTTAAGTGAGGATGTCAACAGATCTGCAGTATTCCACAAAGCTGCAGTCAGTCCCACTGGAGACAGTGTCATTGAAAGGGAAGATAAACCTCTGAGTTCACAACCTCCATCTGGGATGGCCATCAGAGCTCCTAAATCCAGACCTGATGTCTCAAGAGAACCCCAGGCTATATCTGGCTGTGGTCTACAGGCTTCTGCCGCTGTGATAAAAGTTTCTCAGATTAAACAAGCTTTTGAATCAGACTCAACCATTGCATTACTGACATCGTCCTCTGCTGAGGAGCAGAGAAAGGAAACACTTTTCCCTGAGGAGTTTATACCTGCAGTGGCCATTTCCCTTGACCAACAGGAACCTGTAATTGCATCTGAACTTGACACCATGAATGCAGAAGCTTGTGATAGACTTTCTACTGCTACGACAGCAAATCCAGGTTCTCCCAAAGCTTTACCTGTTAGAGCAGAGCCAGATTTGACTCAAACTATTCATGCTACTGAAAAATCAGTTTCCTCTTATGATCCGCTGGAACCCAAGCCCATTTTGTCCATGGAGGAAAACAGTAAGATCTGTGTGATATCTGGTGATGTTGAAGAGGGAGCAGTTTTACTAGATAGCCAAGGTGCTGTTAAACAGTTTATACAAGAAGTGCAGGAGTCTCCAGAGCTGGTAAGGCCTAAGCCACAAAAACCTGCTTGTTTTCCTGAAAAAATAGAGGCAGGTGAAGTGGAGATGGTGAAGGAGGAGGCTATGCATACATTTGACAGAACTAGTAGCTTCATTCCTTTCCAGTGTGAAAAAATCCCTGCAGTGAAACGCTCAGTTAAAACTTCAGCTACATCTGAAGAAGCTGTTAAACCTAAAAGAATTTCTGAATCTCTCAAAGCTGATAAACAAAGTGCAGCTGCAAGGCCTTCCTCTCTTCAAAGTGAAGCTGAAGTTGTCAGTATGGAAGTCCCAAGTTATGATGAAGAGGTTAGTGTTGTGGATGATTTGACAGAAGTGAAAAAACATATGAAACAAGAGGTTAAAGGAATTAATGAGGGAAGTGTTTTTGTGCCTGGGGTGAAGCATGTGAGTGAGGAGGCCGAACTTGCCCATAAGGAGCTGATTTCAGTCTCAGATCACACCATGGGCAAAGATTACACAGAGGCACCGATTTCCATCCTGGAGCCCTCCTTGGACAGTGGTGTCTTCCTTAGTATTCCTGAGTCCCAGGCCGACTTGACAGAAATAGCAGAGGAAACAGCTGGTGGTATAGTTGAGCCTCATATAGAAATCAGGGGTGAAGATGAGAGGACTGATGTCCATGTGATTCTGGAACCTAAATCATCTATTGTCAAGCCTAAAGTAGACAGCAGAGATGAACCACTTGGTCTGCCTGAGGATGCTGCTGCTGCTGCTACTGCTGAAGGACAGCTTTCATCTATACAGGAAAGAGATAGTTTGGACAAGGCCTCAGCAGATGAAGCTGGGGCAGTGGTAGGAGCAACAGCAGTTGGCTCCATGGAGGAAGAGGAGGTCACTTTTGGTGCTGTGTATGACTACTACAACCCTCCAACGGACTGGGGAAGACCACTATCCCCTGAGTCTGAGATGTCCATAGAGATTGGCAGCACTGTGAGCGAAGAGATCGCAGAGGTAGCTGAGAGGTTCTACACTCCAGGCTCATCTACAGAGGTCTCACAGCCAATTGCAGAGTCCTTCCATACTCCCAAATCTCAAACATCCTTCCACACGCCCAGTTCTGATACACCTGGTGGGTTTATGACCCCTCAGGAATATCCCTTCTCTCCAGTAGAACATAAGAGACCCTCTGGAGACTCCAGTGAGAAGTTCTTCTCACCAGTTCAGTTCCTGACATCTCCTACTGATGAGGGCATTGAAACAACACCTCCTGGAATAAACATGGACGAGAATAGATTCCTTACCAAAGGAAGAGGGTCTTTAGGGCTGGCAACCCTTCAGGAGAAAGTGCAGGGAATCCCTCCTGCCTTCCTCAAACCTCTCATCAAGAAAAGAGTGTTTGAAAATGACTCACTGACATTTTATGCTGAAGTGTTTGGCCTACCTTCCCCTGAGGTGAAGTGGTTCTGCAACAAAAACCAACTGGTAGCAGATGACAGAGTTAAAATGGAGAGAGATGGTGATAGCATCTCGCTAACAATTCATAATGTCACTAAAGCTGATCAGGGAGAGTATATCTGCGAGGCTGTAAACTATGTCGGGGAGGCGAGAAGTGTTGCTTTAGTGGTAATTGTATCACAGGAAGTGAGGTTCATGCCTGCCCCACCTGCTGTCACCCATCAGCATGTGATGGAGTTTGACGTGCAGGAAGATGATTCTTCTCGTTCACCTTCTCCTCAGGAGATTCTGCTCGAAGTAGAATTGGATGAAAATGAGGTGAAAGAATTTGAGAAACAGGTTAAGATCATCACCATTCCTGAGTACACAGCTGACAACAAGAGCATGATCATATCTTTGGATGTGTTACCAAGTATTTATGAGGAAGGCGCAGTGGACTTTGTAACCCAGGAGAATGATGATTTGAAAATAGCTTTTGAGGTCACTGAAATGCCTCCGAGATTCATCAATCCCATCTGTGATATGGAAACACCGGATGGTACCACTGTCATGTTTGAGTGCTCACTGATGGGAATTCCATCTCCCGTTGTGTCCTGGTTTAAAGGTGACAAAAAAATTCCTCACAATAACAAAAAATACCTGCACTATTCTGATGGAGACAACCACTTCTTGAAGATCTGTAAAGTCACAACACAGGATAGCGGAGTGTATACCTGCAGAGCTATTAACATTGTTGGGGAGACTCTGTGTAGGGCCTCTTTGGTAGTGTTAAATGCCAAAGCTTTTTCAGGGAAGACCAGAGGGAGGGAGTTGACCGCTGTGTCTCTTGGAAGCGCCAAGGTCCAGCCACAGAAGTTCGACCTGATGGTTGGCAACACGTCGTTTGATGGTGAACAGGTGTCTGAAATTGAGCTTGAGTTTGAGTTTGAGCAAGAGTTGGATGAATCACAGCGGGCAGTCAGGCTAGTGGCCAACACTGAAAATGAAATGAGTGAACAAGGGGAGAAATATGTTCGCATTAACTTTGATGTGTTTGCTGAGCCAGCAAAAGATGACAAGGTCGAGTTCAAAGGGAAATCCTCTGATATGTGTAGCTTCCAGTTCCAGGTGACTGAGACACCTCCTAAATGTGTCATCCCATTGACAAATGTTACAGCAGCAGTAGGGACACCAGTTATCCTTCAGTGTCTGGTTAGTGGTAAGCCAAACCCCACCGCTGAGTGGTACAAAGATGGAGACCGTGTCACAGACAGCAGGTGTATAATCCAGGAGAAAACTGCAGGCCATTTCAATCTCCTCATTACTAATGTGACCCAGAGTGATGCTGGGGAGTACAAGTGCATAATCCAAAACACAGCTGGTTACATTGAAACTACTGCACTGCTAAAGGTGTTCTAGGGGTTGAGGGGTTCGGGGCTGGTTGCACAAAGATAAACCTTTTATCCAAGTTCTTTTGTTATACGTTGATGAATTAATACTTTAGGCAGATTGTTTTCACAATTTACTAAGATTAAGACAGATTTGAGAAGTAAAATAAAAAAAAATTGGCAAGACAAGGAAACAAACATAATGACAGCAAAAATTAAACAGGAAATGTTTTCATATTTTTGCAGCAGGTGTACTTTGTAGGGACGAGTGGCTAACTTATTTGGCTTAAAGTAGTCTGTTCTCATTTTTGTACTGACTAACCTGTGTTTTACCTGTCAAAAATCAAAGCCAAGACTAGCCTGAAACAGTAGCATTTTAAATAATCTTTGGGCAACCAGCCCATAGTCATGTGGGTAAAAACAGCATGTAAATGTTTGTTGTAGTGTGTCAGTAATGAAAAATGAAACATAAAAACAAACAAAAAAAAAATGGCTGAATACATTTTATTTATTTATTGTAAGTTGTGTAGAATTTCAGGCAACTGTTGTTTTATTTAAATGTTTGGTAAAAAAAAAATCTGGGTTTATGTTTGCTTTTGTTATGTCGCAACATTTTAAAAGTGAAGGTCTTTAACTTTGAAATTCAATGATGACGTTATGAAGTAACGTCTTTACAATTCACTGAACATACACAAAACATTCACCCAATACATATCAGTGACATTTTAAAATCCTTGTTCTTGTTAAATTAATGACAAAGTGTTTGTGAGAAGCTGCAAAGAGCCCGTAATGATGTCACTAAGAAGCCAATTTCTTTATGTGCGACGATTAAATAAAAACATAATTGTTAACATAAATGAATAGCTATATTTAGCTTGGGTGCGACTTTAAGGAATCAATAAATCAGGACAAACACTGATAAATATTGTTTGTGATTTAACAGCTTAGGGAACATGTCACTTTGGTGACATCCCTCTATAATTGAAGTTTGACCAGAAAGCAGGAGTTAAGATGAGTTGACGTGAAATAACACCTTCAGCAGTGAAAACTGCATGCCGTGTATTAGTTGTGGTGTTACAAAACAATTGCGATTAAGTGAGAAAACAAACATTTTTGATGTTTGTTTTTGATATGTTGCTGGAAGAAGTTGAACAATATCAATCAAAAAGGTGAATGTCACTTGGGTTTTGTTTAAAATCAAATAAAAAAATTCAGTCACTGTATCAGAAATATGAAAAGCTTCAAAAGTCAATCCAGAAACTATCAAGAATATATTGTCATATTGCTTACTCATGTTATTGCCTGTGCGATTTAACAATTTTGCAGCAGTATTTTTTGTGTGTGTGTGTAAGAGTTTTTGCTGCGTGTGAATGATGTTTGTAGGATTTTAAAGTAAGCTGGTAATTCATACTAGAAAAATCTGATTGATCGAATTTTAAAAATGAATAATACTGTGAAACTTTTTTAAAATGTTAAATCTAAGTTTTGACGTTTTGTAAATATGTGTAATAATTTTAGGAGTGTATGAGTGACATTTACGTATGAAATAAAATAAGAATTTGCCATTGAGATAGAAAGGTACGGTTTATTTGTACAGACGTCATGTTGGTTTGTCTCAGAGTTTGTATAATAAAATATTTGATGATGTTAAATTGGAGTCTGAGCTTGTTTTTTAGTCTGAGGATATCCCCAAAGACCTGCAAACGTCTTATGTTGCATAGGACATTGTATAATTTCCACTTATTTGCACTACTATCAATATATTATCTGATTTTGGGAGTGATGCCAAAAAAAGTGTAATACGCTGTGCCAAAAATAATGGTGTGTATGTGTGTATGTGTGTGTGTGTGTGTGTGTGTGTGTGTGTGTGTGTGTGTGTACACATACATACATAGACATTTACATGTTCCATGTATTTAAAGAAATTTGAATACATGGAATATTACATTTTCCAAGCTCCAGAGAATTATTTCCCCATTTGTGAAAATAAACTTTTAATTTCTTTTTTTTTTTTTTTATTGGTCAATGTTAGGATTAATCTCTTAATTTTAGCAAATAGGACGTTCTTACATAAATTATACACTGCAAATATTGTCTGTTTATATTAACAAAATGTCATATTTTTCTCACATTTTTTTTTGTTTTTGGTAACAAAAAAAAAATTGAATTTGGTGTTAATATCATAGCTTTTGTGTTGTGTATATTTTTATCAGTCTTGCTCAATATTTTCTGACAGAGTGTAGCACCACCATCACCACTGTGGAAGAACAAGAGGAAACCCACTACATTGGTGTCCAGTTACCACAGAAAACGAAAACAGTTGAACTCAAGCCAGAGTCAAAACGTTACTCTTCCACTTTAGAGAAGAAAAAAGAAAAGCCAGTTTTCCTCAGCCAGCTCTCCCCAGCAGCTTTAACCAGTGGGGAAACAGCCAAGTTTACTGTCAAGGTGTCTGGCTTTCCAAAGCCGACTGTTCAATGGTCTCACAATGGAAAAGCATTAAAGAGCTCCTCTATATACAAGTTTATAGAGGAGAAGGAAGAGTACTCTTTAGTAATCACCCAAGTCACGTCTGAGTATGAGGGCGAGTACTCTTGCACAGCCACCAACAGATTTGGCCAGACAACATGCACCACATATCTTGACGTGAAAAAGCCTGATGTTAGCCAGGCCAAGAGATGGGTTGAGAAGATGTTCAAGGTCACAGGTCAACCTCCTACATTTACATTTCAGATCCAACCTGTGAGGTGCTCAGAAGGAGGAGAGGTTTTTTTCAATTACAAAGCCAGTGGTGATCCTATCCCTGATGTGAAATGGTTCAAGGGAGCATTCCAGATCCAGCCTAGTAGAAACTGCGTTGTTATAGCCAACCCAAATGGATCTGGCTTCATTAATATTAAGAGTGTCAAACAGGAGGATAGTGGCCTGTATACATGTAAGGCCTCCAACCAATTTGGGGAGGCGTCTTGTAGTGCTGAGCTTGTTGTGTTCAGAGAATCAATCTCTGTTTCTCACAAACAGGAACAGCTGACAGTGGTTCAGAAGAAAGGCTATAAGGTCTCAGTCACAGAACAGGCAACAGAGTCTCGCTTGTACCAGGTCAGTCTCCCAGGCCAGGATAGAGCTAGGACAGGTCAGATGGTTTACACCATCGGAACTGAAGACCGGCAGATAATTCCCAGTGAGCAAGTGGGTTCCCTTAGAGAACTTGATATCTCTGCTGCCACTGTTCATCGCGAGCAGCTGACCCACCAGGCAGCAGTGCTTCAGTCTCATAAGATAGAAGAGAGGGTGTCTGTGGTTCCTACCCACCCACCCCAGGTTTCAGCTATTACTGCGAAACAGCTCCATATGGCAGCATTTACATCATCTGTTGAAGAAAGTCAGGACCTCACAGAGCAGCACTGTGATCGCATTCAAAGCCCTGAGGTCATTGAGCTTCAGGCAGCTAGAGAGAAGCAGTCAAAGGTGATGTCAGCTGTTGCTGAGGAGCTCACCCCACTTTCTACTGTTAGCACAGAGCCTCTGGCTGACAGAAAGTCTGCTACTGTCAAGCCCACTTTAGAACCTAAACATCTGGTCAGCGGGCATCAAGTCCAGTCACAACTGTCTGTCCTAAAAGAACAGTCTGAGGATATCCCCAAACCACAGGAGGAGAAGGGTTACAAAGTTAAGGAAGGTGTCAAGATTTTATATTCAGCCCAGTCAGCAGAGAAACAGGTGCTTGCAGAGAGACACACAACTGAATTAGCAACAGCAGATTCTGCGGTGAAGTCTTCTGTTGGAAAAGAACAGAACCAACCTGTCTTGGCCTCAGTGAGCGAGTCTAAACAGACTTTTTCCAAAGAGACCAAGTTCGCCATGCAGAGGCCTGCTGAGGAAACAGCCCATCTTTGTAAGGATAAAATGCTGAAAGCAGCTCTTACTGCTGAAGAGAGGCAAATGCTGCAGGCTGAGCCCACTCAGCAGCTGCCAAGTCTGGACAGTGCCATGTCCATTAATTCACAGGTAGAAGGAGAGCAGTTGTTGCACCTGCAGGTTATCACAGACCAGGACCTCCTTCCATCTGAGAAGAGCTTCACCTGTGAGAAACCAGCACCAGAGCAGGCAGTAACCCGGAAGAGTCCCACTCTGCTGCACACTGTTAGCCAGGAAGAGCAGAAGACAGTAGTTTGTGAGGACACATCAGAGTTTGAGTCCAAGGCTACTACCATAGTCATTGAGCCCCAGAAAGAGGCCCCTACTCTGCTGCATCTCCAGTCAACCCAACCAGTAGAGGCGCTACCCAAAGAGGGTATTCTTGTAATGGAGAAGCCTGACCAGCAGGTGGCTGCACAGAAAAAAGAAAAGACAAGGAGTCATGCAGCCATATTAGAAGAGAGAAGGGAGCTCACAGCAGATTATCATACAGAACTGGATTTGTCTGTGACTGGCATTCAGTCTCAGCTTAGAACTGAGCCCAGGCCTCAAAACATCCTCCAGCTCTCGTACCAGCCCATGCAGCTGCCAAAGGAGACACCAGTTACAACTGATGTCAGACAGCAGCGTGCATTAGTGCAGAAGGAGGATCGCTTGAATGTGATGCATGTCACCACTGTGACAGACGGTCAGGCCTTAGAGGAGGGTCACACTGACAGCCTTATAGCTGTGGATAAATTCACCTGCCAGATAGCTGTTGAGCCAAAAGTTCCCACCGAGCCAATCCAGGTTGAGGAGAAGGAAATCTCCACTGAGAATAGTGCCCTTCTAGAGGCAGCAGAACAAGACTTTGCTGTTCAGATCCAGGAGGGACAGTCAGTCAGGCAGTCAATAGTTATGTATGAGAAGGGAGTGCTGATAGGTGAGTTTTCTCAGGAGATTACAAAGGCTGAGTCCACTAAAGTTAATGTCACCACACAGCCAAAAATGTCACTTATTGTATCAGAATCAAAAGACAGCACAGCTCTTCCCAAAGAGATGACATTTGTGATTCAGATCCCTAAACCTTCCAGTCTGAATATACGGCATCAGCTCAGAGACGCTCTTCAGTCTGCTGTGGCCAGTGACCAGCCAATGTTACTGGCTGATGTCGTAGGAAGGTTACAGGCTATAGAAATACAGGAAGTCAAGGTTCAAAGAGAGCCAATGCGGGCTATGTTTACATACCTGATCACAACAACAGGTGCTCCTATGGAAATCACTCTGGCTTTTGAGGGTAAATATCCTCAAACAGCTGACCTCAGGACTGAACTCCAGGCAGCTTTCCACTCCATAGTGTACCAAGAAGCCCATGTTCTTTCTTCAGAACAGCCGGGCACTATGCAGCTAGACAAACCTCAAAGGGCGCAGGTCTCCTCGACCCGCTCAAAGCAAATGCTATCTTCTATGGTAGAAACAGTGAGCGTGGCAGAGAGTGCAGTGGATTTCAGTGCAGTTAAATCTCAGGCTGCTGCACTCAAGACAGAGTCTAAAATGGCAGTTGAAGCTGCTGCAGCTGAGCAACAGGTTGTGGTGCAGGAATCCAAAGTAGCAAAGATGGAACAGTCCCATATCAAAATTTCCACTGACGCTCACGTAGCTTTGGAGCAGTCAGTGCAGATGTCAAGGCAGGAAGTGAGGTCGGTAAAGGTGAAAAGCCAAGAGAGAGATGAGGGAGCAGCTATTGTTACCACTGCCCTGCCTCCCATCACCATCCCCACTAAACAGGTGGTGGATGTCAGCTTCCAGAAAGAGCACAGGGAGGAGATGTTCAAAGAGGAGATCATGGTATCCAGGCCAGAACAGAGAGAATACCCTGAAGTGGTCACCTCCCTCAAAGACCTATCTATTGAAGAAGATGATAAAATAACCCTTAGAACAACCATTATGAATGTGACAAAGGTAAACTGGTTTTTCAATGGACAATTGGTGAAATCTGGCAAAGAGTTCAAGTGTTCTAAAGACCATGATACATACACATTGGTTATCAACAAAGTTGTCAAGGAGAAGCATCAAGGAGAATATGTTTGTGAGGCTGAGAATGAAGCCGGCAGGACCACAACAACTTCAAGACTCACTGTGGTTTCAAGAGGTTTGATAACATGAACAATCAATGTATCATTCATTCATACCATTTTTTTCTGAAACTGACTAATCATTCACATAAGTTGGTTCATTCAAGAGCTTTGTCCTCACATAAAATTATGCATTTGTCACATGGTCTCTAGCTTCATTTCATAGCTCGGCATGAGCACCCTGAGCAGGGCACTGGATGGTACTAACTCACTATGTTTGTTCCACATCATTGTATGGTCAATAACTGCCTAAAGACCAGAATCCTTACAGCCATACAAGTTTAGCTTAAGGCTTTCTAGTCAATTAGCATCTTGCTTTAATGGTTGTCAGGATCCTTGTCTGGGCAATTTTCATGATCTTTCCATGATCACTTTGGCATGTCGTTGGCAACGGGTTCCTTTGTTTTAAACTCATGATCTGTCACATTTCTTTAGGTTCATTCTATCCACATCTCCAATGTCTCTCTGCATGCTTTCAGGGCTTCAATTTTACACTGCTTCATCTTTCACAAACTTTGTTTTTCCTCCTTTTAGCTGGAACCTTAGCCCCATGAGAATCACATAAAATGATCTTCTCTTAGGCAGGTTTTTGTGAAACCATGGGGCTAATGTTCTTTCCATTTTTCTTCTCCACAGTCACTTCTGAGTTGCCTTCCACCATTTATGTACATTCCACCATTCATGTTCCTGTCAGTTTTTTCACTGAAGTTTAATGGATTCCATTACTAACATTTACCTTTTGATTTGTCCGTGTGTGCCTCAGTGCCACCTGTCTTTAGGCAGAAAATCACACCTCTGGATATAAACGTTGGTGGCCGCGCCAAGTTCGAATGTGAAATTGAGGATGCCCCGAACGTGACCTTCAGATGGTACAAGTCTGGCATTGAAATCAGACAAAGCGAGAAGTATAGGATTCTCAGCCGCAATACCAGTTCCTCCCTGGAGGTCCTCAACCCAGCCAAAGTGGACAGTGCTGAATACACCTGCAAGGCTTCAAACCAGCATGGCACAGACAGCAGCACTGCCTCACTCATTGTCACCGGTAAGACCCCAGTGGGACCTTTTTTAAAATTATATTGGCATATACATGTGTGTTGGAGAGAGAGAGAATTATATACATATTTGCACTGTATTTTACCCTCAGTCATTATGGTGTACTGTGGAGGTGATGGTTTGTTTATTAACTGGATTTGGTGTCATGTTTGGGAAGACAAAATGATGTTGAGGATCACATTTTTAATGTTTAAAACTACATTGATGACCAAGTTGAGATTGCACAGGTTTGTTTATTTTTGATGTTGGTGATTTTTCCACTTAAACCTTGCTCAACTTTTTGTATGTTTTGCCTACTCTCTATAGAAATGTACCCACCGGTATTTGTTTCAAAACCAGACCCAATGACTTTATATGTGGGCAAACAAGCTGTTTTCCAGTGCTCACTTACTGGATCCTCACCCATGGAAGTTGTCTGGCACAAGGACAACATAGCCATCTCATCAGAGGGGAATTACATCATGAAATGTGAAAAGAACAAGTATTCTCTTCACATTAAAAGTCTTGAGCTGACTGACCAGGGAGTGTACCTTTGCAAGGCCTCCAACATTGTCAGCACTGCTACCTTTACCACAGAGCTCAAGGTTATCAACAAGCCCAGCTTTGTTAAGACCATTGAGCCAGTGTCAGCTGCTGTCAATGACCCGCTGAGGCTGGAGTGCCAGGTGGACGAGGACACTGGTGTGACCGTCACCTGGACAAGGGATGGCAAAAAAGTCCACCAGAGCATGGAATGTAAACTGTCCTTTGAGGACAAGGTGGCTGTTGTTGAGATACCCAAGTCCAAACTGAAGGACTCTGGGAAATATGTGTGCACAGCCACAAATGAGGCTGGGAGCTCATCCTGTGAGGCTGTGGTAACAGTTCAAGGTAAGATCTTGGAGATGATCTTTCCATTAGCTTTGATGAAAACATTTATCTACTGAAATGAGCGAGTGGATTATTTCTGACTATTGTTTCCAGCCAACTGCAAGCTCATGCTAACACTATGCACTGCAATCTTCTTGTCTTTTCCCTTGCATTTCTTTGTTGCACTTTTCTGTTGCGGTTATTTTATTATTTTTTTTAGCTCTTTAGACAATGTCTAAAAATCTTGGTGTTGTTAACTAAACACTCCTTTCAGAGCCCCCTGCCTTTGTAAAGAAACTGGAACCTAAGATTACATGGAAACAAGGTATAGCTGCACGCTTACAGTGCACCGTTAAAGGATCACCTGAACTTCACATACACTGGTTCTGGAATGAGAGAGAGCTTAGTGATGGAGAAAAATATAAAATCTCTTTCAAGAATGGAGTTGCTACTTTGGAGATAATGAACCTTCTGGTCATAGACAGTGGAAGTTACACCTGTGAGGTGTCAAATAATGCTGGCAGTGAGAGCTGCAATAGCCTTGTAGCTGTTAAAGGTTTGTCAAATCTTGAATTTATTTCACATTTATGGTTCATTTCAGAAAACCTTTGGTATTAACTGTATACACTGTACTTACTCCTTTGACACCCAGAACCTCCATGCATTAGAAAAGAACTCCAGACAGTAGAGGCCGTGAAGGGATCAACAACTCAGCTGGAGTGTGAGATCACAGGAACGGCTCCTTTTGAAATCAGCTGGTTAAAAAACAATAAAGTCATCACAACTGATCAAAAATATAAAATAATCTCCCAAGATTCTTTGTCTCGGCTGGAGTTCCATACATTTGAAAGTACAGATGTTGGAGATTATCAGTGTGTCATATCCAATGATGTGGGGAAAGTCACCACTAAAGCCCAAATTAAACTTAAAGGTTAGTAAACCTGAGCTCAATAAAACTGTGTTATTGACTGAGGTTTAATCTTGTGCTTTAAAGTCAGTTTTTAACTCCTAATGTGTTCTGTAGAGCCACCAACTTTCTCAAAGAGGGTTGAGAGTGCTACAGCAGTTTTGGGAAATACAGTGAAACTACAGGGAACCATCAAGGGCTCGACTCCCATCACTGTCAAATGGATTAAAGACTCTGAAATACTGAGAGATGATGATCCAAATATCAAGATAATGTTCGAGAACAATGTTGCTACCTTGATGATAACAACAGTGGCCATCAGCCATGGTGGCAAGTATTCGTGCCAAGCTGAGAATGACGCTGGCCAACAAAAATGTGAAACTACCCTGACTGTCCAAGGTCTGATGACATCTTTGATGTAGAGTTACTTGTACAGCTTTTAGTATATACGCTGAGTAAACCCTTATATCTTAATAGTTATTGGGTTTGTCTTATCCCAGAACCTGCCAGAATTATAGAACCTGCAGAGTCAATCAGTGTGACTGCAGGGGAATCAGCCACACTGGAGTGCACAATTTCTGGAAGCCCAGAACTCAAAGTAAAGTGGTTTAAAGATGGGAAGGAAATGATCAGTGGACGTAAATATAAGATGACTCTGAAGGACAATATTGCCACCATGAAGATTCTTACAGCAGAAAGAGGGGATACTTCAGAGTACAAGATGGAAGTGTCGAATAAAGTTGGCAAAGACCAGTGCACATGCTCAGTCACTGTCTTAGGTCAGCTCCTGGTCTCTGTTTCTTAAACATTTGCTAACAAATGAAACTATGACTTAGTTACTACTAATGTTTTACTTCTAAAATGTATAGTTTTAATAGTGTATGATTTCAAGGAAACAAACAAACTATATTCAGACATTTAGGACTTATGTTACACTAAAATGAAATGTTGCAATAGACCTAATTGTGTGTAAATGCAAAATGTGATTTGCTTTTAGATTTTAGTTGAATATTTATTTTCAAAAATAGTATGAAACTGTGTAATGCATGAAATTGTTTTTCTTCAACAACCAGATCGGCTAATGCCTCCAACTTTTACCAAGTTGCTGAAAAGAGTTGATGGTAACATTGATAACGATGTCTCCATGGATTGTAAAGTGTCTGGGTCCCAACCCATGACCATAACTTGGTTCAAGGATGACCAGGAGATCATGTCTGGATCCAAATTTCAGCCTGAATTCAAAGACACCTCTGCTATACTGAGAATTATTCGGCTGGAGAAGGCAGACTCTGGAGTCTATAAATGCAGAGCCACAAATTCAGCTGGCTTTAAAGAAACCAGCGGGACGCTCTATGTCAAAGGTTATGAAAGCTTGGCTTATCTTATGCTTCTATTTGTTGTCTACAATGCTTTAATGATTTCATGCTAACATGAAATGCAAACTTTGTTTTGTTTATGGCCTCCAGAGCCCCCAGTGTTCACAGTGACACCAGAAAACCAGGATGTTATTCCAGGAACCACCGTTTCTTTCAGAGCAGCATTCACTGGAACAGCTCCTTTAGTCGTTAAGTGGTTCAGAGAAGAAAAAGAGATTGTAACTGGAGGCACATTTTTTATAAAGAAAGATGCCTCTTCAAGCTCTTTGGAGCTTCACTCTGTGAAACCCAGTGACTCTGCCAAATACACATGCCAAGTATCCAATGATGCTGGGAAAGTGGATTGCACTGTAGTCCTCTTTGTGAAAGGTGCTTGCCTTCAGTATCGTGTGCAACTGCATGAAAATTTCTTGATATTCTTCAGTGATCTTGATATCTTATTTCATACTAATAAAATGTCTTCTATCTGGTAATCCATGTTAACCTCTTCTCTCAGAACCTCCTGTGTTTGTGAGGAAGCTAGAGGCGACCAAGCTCGTCACCAGCGGCAACTCTGCCAGGCTGGAGTGCAAAGTGTCGGGCAGCCCCGTCATCAGTTTTAAATGGTTCAAGGATGAGATGGAGATCAGCTCTGGTCCTAAATACACAATGGCCTTTACTGACTTAATGCCATCTCTGGAAATAGTGAACTGTATGGTAGAAGATAGTGGAGATTATGTCTGTGTGGCTTCCAGCGAGGCTGGTACTGACCGCTGCAGCAGTACAGTTACTGTTAAAGGTTGGTTTAGTTTAGTTTTCCAAATGTTTCTCTTTTCACTGAAACATCATCTGTTTTCATGAGGCATCATACGTCATACTTCCAGTTAAATGTAATGGCCAATGTAATGTGCTGTCTATTGTTTTCTTCTAGAGCCACCAATGTTTGTGCGTAGCTTGGAGCCCAAAGATGTGGTGAAAGGTTCTGAGATGATGCTGGAGGGCCAAGTCTCTGGTTCTGCCCCTTTCACTGTGTTATTCTATAAAAACACAAAACTGATTAGAAATGACAAA
Organism: Scortum barcoo; assembly: GCA_023238725.1. NCBI lineage: Eukaryota > Metazoa > Chordata > Actinopteri > Centrarchiformes > Terapontidae > Scortum > Scortum barcoo. The sequence goes on from CM041550.1 coordinate 833,320, forward strand.
AGACACAGAATCACTGTGAAAGATGACCTGATAGCCCTGCAGGTGCTGGTAGTAGAGGCAGGAGATGTCGGTTTGTACCAGTGTACTGTTGAGAATGAAGTGGGGAGGGCATCCTGTAATTGTCAAGTAACACTAAAAGGTTGGTTTAGACACTGTGGACTCTTCTTTGATTCAACTTTTCTGCTGCCATTTCAAAACCCTACATTTCAGATATGTTCTGTACCCATATTTGGATAGCCTCGCAAAGCACACAGCTCTGTCTTTGCTGATTGTGATCTGGCAACACTCTTTTTTTTTTTTTTTTAATAAAATACTACAATATTTGTTGCATTTGTGGGGTAGACAGCGTACTTAGACAGGTAGACATTGTAGGCCTAGATAAAAATATTAGTCAGATTCTATTTTATGTATAGTATGCATTCATAATTTAAATTGCTCCCTTGGATCAGGAGTTTGGAGATGCAGCCTTTCACGGCTTATCTCTGATTGGTGCAAAATATGTCAGGCTCAGCTGATCGTGAGTGGATTTGTTCCAGACATAAATCTTGTAGCAAAGACTGAGCTTGGAGATTAAAGTATGTATTTGTGAGGCTAATATTTGGTAGAGATGGCAATAATATAATAATAATCATATGAAATCTTTCCTTGTAGAGCCGCCAACATTTGTACAAAAGCTGGAGAACCTCAGTTCCTTGGTGGGCAGCAAGGTTTCACTAGAGTGTACTCTGAAGGGCTCAGAGCCCATGACTGTGTCCTGGATGAAAGACAACCACGAGCTGAAAGAAGCTGAACACATTCAGATTACATTTGAGAACAAGACTGCTTTGCTGCTCATCACCAATTTACAGGGCAAACATGGTGGCAAGTACTCTTGCCAGGTGCAGAATCAGGCCGGGAGCCAGACGTGCTCTGCTGTACTGACAGTCAAAGGTTGGTTAAGTTACTTGAGAACACTCATTTGTATTATTTATTTTTTATTATCTATTTTTGTACCCAAATTTGAATCTCTCCAATGGTTTGTTCAGGCTATCCTTATCAACTTGTTAAATCATACATGGCCTCAAATAGCCACCAAAGTGTTAAAGCCCAGTGGTAAACTAAGAAAAGGTCCCAGAGTTTACAGTTTGTCAACTTTCAATCAACTGTCTCCATCTAACTTACATGTGTCATAAAGCCTACATGTAATAATGTGTTCAGGCTGCCACCAAGACCAAACAGACTTGTTTGGTCTGATTTGTTTACATCCTGCAGGGAATTTTCATTGCACCCCTTTTTCATTAGTGATGGATTTACCATTGAGCTATGACCACCTCAACACAAATGTAGATTTTTCACACAATCATTTTATGACCTCATGAGTTGATAAGGATTAAATGTATCTTAGAATATTTAGTCTGTTACTGATTTCAGTTCTTGACCCATCACTGTGTACATCAAGTTAGAGATTCTTTGCTTACTGTTGTGTTTGATGTCTCAGAGCCAGCTAAGGTCACAGAGGAGGCCAAGTCTATCAGTGTGACCCAGGGGGATCCGGCTATGCTGGAGGCCAGGTTCCTAGGCACAAAACCTCTGAAGGCCAGATGGCTAAAGGCCGGCAAGGAGCTGACCACAGGCCAGAGATATAAAATACATAGCACAGACACCAGCTCTGTGCTCAAGATTATTAAAACTGAGAAAAGTGATGCTGGTGATTACACCTTTAAGGTTTCAAATGATGTTGGCCAAAGTTCTTGTGAGGCCACACTCAACATTCTCGGTTAGTTCTAAATGTATACCCTAGAACGTAAAATGAATTTTGTTAAATTATGTCTTACTTTGAGTATTGCTTCTCATCTGTTTTTTCTCTATCTATATTAGATCAAATAATTCCACCATCTTTTACAAGAAAACTCAAGCAGACGGAAGGTATCAAAGGGTCATTTGCTCATCTGGAGTGCCTTGTATCTGGCTCCCTGCCAATAACCATACAATGGTACAAAGATGAGAGAGAGATCCAGAGTGATGAGAAACACAAATGCACATTCTTTGAGAATGTTGCTTTTCTGGAAATCTCCAATCTTGACAGTAAAGATAGTGGCAGCTACACCTGCATAGCTAAAAACAAAGCAGGAACTGTCCAGTGCTCTGGGATCTTGTTTGTCAAAGGTTTGAACACTTTTTTGTAGTATTTATCAGTAGGTGCATATGTCTAATCAAGATTTAGCCACACAACTAAAAGGATCTTTGCCATATGTGCAGCTTTCAAAAGAATGAATTTGTCTTTCTTTTCCAGAACCACCATGCATTATTGAAAGGCCTGAATCTATGAGTGTTTTGCCGGGCTCAAAGGTCCAGTTTAATGTACTGGTCTCTGGCACACCGCCATTAATCACCAAATGGTTTAAAAACAAGAAAGAGATTGTATCCAGTGCGGACTGCTATGTGACCAAAGACAACACCTCAAGCTCACTGGAGCTCTTCTTTGTTAAAACTTCAGATTCAGGAGACTATGTCTGTGAAATACAGAATGATGTTGGCTCCACTTCATGCCAGACAACACTCTTTGTCAAAGGTTGCTATTCTTTGTCAAACTGAGTCGATAAATATGTTTCCATCCTCCTGTTCTTATATATATTTGAGTTCATAATTAAAATTCTTTTTCTGTCCCTTGACTTAACAATGACTCTCCACTCCAAGAAAAAAGATTACACACAGATATTTACCACTGCTCTTTATATTTTTATCATGGCCCCATGAAGCTTTGTTATTTTGGAGAGCTTCTGCATACTCAAGTCCAAAATGATGAGAAGACTTATGGAAGGAATAACCCCCTCCTGTAAAAACACAATGGAAAAAAGTAGCAAATTAATTGATTACCTTGGGAAACAGCAATAAAATAACAATAACATGGCAATTACAGGTTGTCTTTTGATCATGTCACCTTGTTTCACCTCTTCAGGATGTTTACAAAACAAATAATGGAATCTGGCTGAATTGCTGAACTTTAAGCAACATTTGGATGGAAACGTACATTGTCAACTTTATAGAGATCAAAGTTTTGCCCTCTTTGTCTGTCAGATGGTTACATTTGTCATTATATTTTGTTTCTTAGAGCCACCTAAGTTCACACGGACCCCAGCTCGTCTGTCCGTGGTCCGTCCCAGCCAGACTAAAGTGTTTGAGTGCCAGGTGACCGGCACACCTGAGATAGACATCTGCTGGTTCAAGGAAGGCTCAGAGATCAGCCCCAGTGATCGGTACAAAATGGCCTTTGTTAACTCTGTGGCCACTCTGGAAGTCTGTGGGGCTGATACCAAGGACAGTGGGCTTTATTACTGTGAGGCTCGCAACGAGGCTGGCAGTGAGAGCTGCAGCATGGAGCTCAAGGTGAAAGGTTAGTTGAGTCAGAAGACAAACACCAAAGATGCCACTTTTTATAGACTGTGGCATTTTCTATTAATTAATGGACAGTTAAAATTCAGTCTCAAAACTCTATGGAAAACGTTGCTCCCAAATGTATAATTAATGCTCACAGAGTGTGTGTGAGTTGCATAAAATGTTTAGAAAAGAATTACCTCTTGAGAAAAATGTAGTTGACAGTTTGTTTTCTCTCATCTCAGAACCACCATCATTTATTAGAGAGCTGGCTCCAGCTGACGTTGTGAAGGGCTCAAATGCCTGTTTTGAGTGTCAAGTTGTTGGAACTGGTCCATTCGAGATAACATGGCACAAAGATGCAAAGGAAATCAAACCCAGTGCCAAACATGGCTTCACCCAGATGAATGGCACTGTTGGTCTAGATGTGCACAAATGTGATGCTGTAGATGTCGGTGAATACCAGTGCACAGTTGCTAACGAGGTGGGAAGCTGTACTTGTAAGACCACGCTTAACCTCAAAGGTTGGTCTAATCAGAATTACAAAAATATGTTTTTTAGAAGTTTTTGATGTTATAACTGTTTACTTCAATATTTCATTGGATTTCTCTATTAGAACCTCCAATATTTACCAAGAGGATTGAGAACACAGCCACTGTTCTGGGTAAAATAGGCAGAGTTTCAGTGTATTGTCAAGGGTTCTCCTACTCTCTCTGTGCAATGGCAAAAAGATGAGAACTGGATTTTGGAGGATCCAAAGATTGAACGAACATTTGAGAATAATGTGGCCACTCTCAGGATTCTTGCCTGTCAGGCAACACACAGCGGGAAATATACCTGCCAGGTGGTAAACGAGGCTGGGCAGGATAAATGCTTTGCCATCCTCACGGTGCAAGGTATGCCCATGCTTAAATATTCATACGTTTCAAATCTTTCCATGAGCTTGACTTGGTTTGAAACCTTAAGAATGTTTGACTTTATTTTGCATTGTAGAGCCTCCTCAGATCACAGAGAAACCTGAGGTGATAAAGGTTACAGTCGGAGATCCAGTCAGTCTGGACTGTAAGGTAACAGGTTCCCCAGAGCTGAAAGTGAAATGGATGAAAGATGGCAGGGAGCTTCAGTCCATCAGGCAGCACAAGCTGATCTTTGAGAACAACATCAGCAGTCTAAAGATTCAGTCTGCTCAGAGAGAGGACGAAGGAGAGTATGTCTTCGAAGTGGCAAACCACATCAGCAGCTGCACCTGCAAAGTCAAAGTGATCGTACTAGGTGTGTGTAAAGGAAAAAATCAATACTCCTTTGGTACATGTTGAGATGTTGAATAAAGTCTAATTATTTTCTTGTTATTCTTTTGGTAACAGAACAAGTAATTGCCCCAAGCTTCATCAAACCCTTGGTAGACATGCAGGAGATATTGGGCTCCTTTGTCCAGATATGTTGCAAAATATCTGGTTCCCTGCCCATCTCTGTGGAATGGCAGAAAGATGGAACCAAAATCTCTAGTGGTGTAAAACACAAACTCATTCAGCAGGACAATTCTGTGTCTGTCGAAATTGAACAGCTGGAGAGATCTGACGCAGGATCCTACTCTTGCAAACTGACCAACGCAGTGGGAAGTTGTGAATGCAGCGGATCCCTCATGGTCAAAGGTTAGACAATGCTTTCTAATGTTCCAACGTTACAACGTGATTGGTCACATAATCAAAGGTGAGTACATCTTTAATCTGGTCCGTCTTGTTCTCTTCAGAACCTCCCAACTTTGTGATGCTGCCTGAGTCCCAGGTGGCAATACCCAATGCCACTGTGCGCTTCAAAGGCACATTTAAGGGAACGCCTCCTTTCACAGTGAAATGGTTCAAGGACGACACTGAGCTCATGACTGGGCCCAGTTGTTTCACTGGGCTGGATGGGCTGTCTTGCTTCTTAGAGCTCTTTTCAGTGGGTGTCACCCAGAGTGGGGTTTACTCTTGCCAAGTCAGTAACGATGCTGGCTCTGTACGCTGTAGTGCAGACTTGACCGTCAAAGGTTGGATTTACATCTTTTAAATCAACTCTTGCGTGGCTGTGTTCATCATGTCCACATCCGCATCCACATTGCTGGCTAATACATGTGATTATCTATAAAATTTCCATCTTTGCAGCACTCATATTTTTTTAAGCTTTTTCAGTGCTTCTCATCAAGACCTGTTTGTTGCCTTTGTGTCGCACCTGCATTTTCAACAGACATCCTGTCTCTGCTCCTAACCCATCACTGTCAGCTTATCTCATCCACTCGCCTCTTGCTAATCATAGCCATCTATTGGTGTCCCTACATGCTTCCACCAGCTAATATATCTGTATTTTGGCTTTCCAGAACCACCTGAGTTTGTACTGAAACTCCCTGCCACTAAGTTTGTGAAGCAGGAAGAGTCACTCCGCCTGGAGTGCAAAGTCAGTGGCACAGCCCCTCTGAAAGTGACCTGGTACAAACATGACACCAAGGTCACAGACGGTGGCAACTACAGGACATCATTTGTTGACTCAGTAGCAGTCCTGGAACTGCTCTCCGCCAGCTTTGATGATGATGGAGTTTATACCTGTGAAGCGCAGAATGATGCTGGCAGTGTCAGCTGCAGCACCACACTTACTGTTAAAGGTCAGCCTCTCACTGACTTTCTAATCATCATTTCTTATTCATGATCTGACTTTCCGATGCACTGACTGTTCAGTGTATTGTTGACATTTTGGTCAAAGTTTTGTTGTATTTCTTAAAGCTGGAACACGTAACATTTTTACATCCTTTTCATATCCATCTAGTGTGGTGGAGTATCGTAACATGCTTAGGCCAGCAACTTTACCTTTTTTTGGGAAATGCAAAAAAAAAGAAAATAGGCTTTACAACTTAGCCAACTTACTTCATACTTTCACAATAACTTTGCCATCTTAGTGGCAGTTACAGTCCACCTCCACAACTCCATTTAAAGCATAGTGGCAACATCCTATCCACAAAATTACCCAAAATTGTTACATCAGATTCCAAAAGTCTGCTTTTTTATATGTAGGTCCGTCATTCTGCCACAACAACTTTGTCATCTACTTTAATCATCCGACAAACTGGCCACTAAAGCTGTAATTTTAACATTCAAAAGTTCTGTTTAAAAACATTCCACCATCTTAGCTGTAGTTTCAACAAATATTTATGACTCCACAGCCTAAAATGTAGCGTCCACTAATTCCACAAATCTGTGTTTTAATTGTGGTTTTATTTTTCCTCACAAAATGTATGCATTATATTAGCTCCATAACAAACTATCAGGTCTGTCATATGGACTATATTTAAAACAAATTCCAGATCAATTCTGACATCTTAACTTTAGTTTCAGTGAATATTCACAATTCTGCAGCCTTGACATGAAGGTCCAACAATCGTTCATAGCAACCTGGCTGATTTAACTGTAATTTTGATAAATATTTACAACTCTGTCTTGATTGCAGTTCCAACCTTTTACAATAACTTTGCCATCTAAACTGTAGTCCCAACAAGCTCTCACAGAAAATATGGCTTTCTTAGCTGCTATAAATAGAAATAAATACATTTTTACTTTACTACTAAACCATCTTAGCTGTAGCTGCAAACTCAACATCCTCAAAATAAAAACATACCACCACCTTAGCTGTTGCTCCAGCAAAACAACTTTGCCACTGTAGAGCATCACAACACATCGAATGTTACAGGTTTCAGCTTTAAGATTTCGTCATGGATTCTTTTCCCGTGTATGCTTCTTAACAGTTTCCTGATCTTTTTATAGATCCCCCATCTTTTGTCAAAGTACCTCAGCCTATTGAGGGGCTGAAGGGTAAGGACGTGAGTCTGTACTGCGAGATGAGCGGTACAGCTCCGTTCCAAATCACCTGGTTCAAAGACAGGAAACCTCTGATGGAGAGCAGGAAGTATAAGATGGTGAGCGAGGGCAGCTCAGCTACCCTACATATCATTGGGATAGAGCCCTCGGATGCCGGCGAATATGAGTGCAAAGTTTCAAACAGTGTAGGAAGTGACACCTGCCAGACATCAGTTAAACTCAGAGGTCAGTAGAATTGCGTTGGTCACAAATGAAAATCACAAGTATTAGATTTTCAAATGACTTTGTCACCTTGCTGACTTTCCCTTTTGCGCTGTTTTTCTCCTCTCTTCAGAGCCACCGTCGTTCATGAAGAAACTGTCAAACATGACAGTGATACTGGGAGAGGAGGTGACCCTTGTGGCCACTGTTAAAGGCTCTGAACCCATTACTGTGTCCTGGGTTCAAGACAAGGATCACATTCTCAGGGACGGTGACAACAGGAAAATCACCTTTGAGAACACCCAGGTCGCTCTTAAAGTCTTTAAGGCTGATGCAAACACAGCAGGCAAATACACCTGTCAACTCAGAAACGATGCTGGGAGTGTGGAGTGTTTCGCTAACTTGACTGTTCTAGGTTTGTAATCATATAATTCTCTCTTTCTCTTGCAGTGTTTTTCATTCTTTACTTGCAGGTTTGATTAAAAACATTTTGTGCTCCTTTTCTGTTGATTCCAGAACCTGCTAAGATAGTGGATAAGCCCGACGCTCTGAGTGTGACGGCAGGCGATATTGCCGCCCTAGAGGTCAAAGTGTGCGGAACCCCTGAGCTCACACCCAAGTGGTTCAAGGATGGTGTTGAGTTGGCCTCTGGAAGGAAATACAAAATCTCATTTTCTCGTATGATTTCCAGCCTGAATGTGCTCTCTGCTGAGAAAATGGACTCTGGAGAATATACATTTGAAATTATGAACGAGGTTGGGAAGGACCTGAGTAAAATCAATCTCACTGTCTTAGGTTGGTGTCTTCTTTTTACTTCCCACTGACTGGATTTGTTTGAACATTTTCAAGTTAATGCCAGAATAATTCATGAGATTTAATACAATACCAAGACGACTGCCAATATCTTTTTTTTTTTAAATAGCCTTGCATTGAGCAATAGAGAGACACTTTTCTTCTAAATCTTTGAGAAGATTTAACAACAGAAGCCAAAGTTGTGTGTGTTGTCTGAACACACACAGCCAAATAAGAACTTTATCTTAATAACACCAAACTAAAAATAGGAACAATTTAAATTACTCAATATCAGCTTTCGGTACTTAACAGTCTGATAGTTGCCACAATTTTTTGTTTCTTTCATACCCAGTCCTGTTAATGACAGTACATTCACACTTATATTTGTCCTGATACACTACTAAGTCCTTGTTTCCCTCCTAACAGATAAAATCATCCCTCCAACATTCACAAGGAAGTTGAAAGATTGCAACACAGTTGTTGGACAAGCTGGAGAGATGGAGTGCAAAGTGTCAGGCTCCCCACCTTTTACCATCTCATGGTACCACGATGGGGAGGAGATACAGAGCGGACCAAATTATGAGATTTCATTCAGTGACAACAGCTGCACACTCAAAGTGCCCACGCTAAAACTGTCTGACTCTGGAGCGTATAAATGTAAAGCTGTCAACAAGGCAGGATCCAGTGAAACCATGGCCTCCTTGGTTGTGAAAGGTCAGTAACTCCACACAGAGACGATGTGTTGCACATGCTTCTTTTATTAATCACTTGTTCAATCATGCCTTATACAGTCAATTATTATGCTACTTGCAGTTATTTCTCAAAGTATTATCTTTAAATATGAATGTATTGCGCATTTTCTTTTTTCAACATAATCTGTTATTTGAAATTGAGCAAACATGTATTATATATATAAAATATTGAAAAATTCTTCATTGCAGATTTTTTTCTATGTATATTTTAGGTTTGTCTAGACATTTTTTGTTATGAAATGCATTTTATTTGTGTTCTGAGGTTGTGAAAAACGTCAGCCCATGACAGATTATTATCACAATCAGTGAAATCTGTGAGCTTTAACAACTATTAGCTAAAAATCAGCCTTTAAATGAGAAATGAAACAGATCAAAATTAATAAAATGGAATTTTTGTTAATGTTATTTTTAGTATAACGTTTAATCAGGAGTCAAACCATGTCACCGACCTTTCTAACCTCTATTGGGTAAAGGTCAGCTCTCCCTGGCTTTGTGAAATGTTGGCTGTATGCTGTTTGTTTCCAGTTCAGTCAAGGATTAAGATCTCAAGTGACCACTGGCAGACCAAAATTCAGCTCCTGCAGTACTTCTTGTTCCGAAAGTACATAAGTAGTTTAATACTCAGACTCAGACAGACCATGTTTGATGTTTGTCACTGTGTCCTTATTATAGAACCTCCATCTTTCGTGGTTCCACCCCAGCCGGTGGAGGCCATGCCAGGCTCTAACGTGACTTTCTCAGCCATGGTGAAAGGCAGCTCGCCCCTTAAACTGAAGTGGTTCAGAGGAACAAAGGAGATCCTCTCTGGACGGGGGTGTAACTTCACCTTGAAGGACAACCAAGTCATATTGGAGCTTTTTAACGTAGACAGATCTCATGCCGGAGAGTACACCTGTCAGATCATTAATGATGCAGGAAAGGAAAACTGCCCGGTAAATCTCTCTATCAAAGGTCAGTCTAAATTTAAATCATACTTTTTCTCTATTACTTTTATTCAGAGTTTAAGTATAGTGTATTTGCACCATAATGTAGATCCACAAACTATTTTAACTCTGTCAGGAGAACATGTAGTGATACTGAATAGCACACCTGCAAACAAAATGTCAGATCTACAAAACACTTGATAAACATTTATGACTGCTAAAGGTGGTGGAAAAACACACATACATACATAACCTGAGAAAAGTTCACAATTAGCGTCTAAGCTACAACGCCCCCATCTGGTCAGATGAGTAAATTAAAAATAGACTGTGAAAATACACATGTTGTATTTAAGAGCCAGTTGACTCAAGAAAAGTAATGAAACATTATTTGGATGTTGTGGACTGTCAGTTCTGATCCACGCCCTGTATTCCCAAAATTATTTTCATTAAAGTCACAATGTTAAATAAAAGATGAGGCAGAATTTTCTCCGTGTTCACTGGTGGGAGCGCTGATTAAATCCCACTCAGTCGGTGAGTGAACATGAAATATTGGACCATCATATGATGTGTGCTGGTTCTGGATCAAGGCTGAGTGCTTGAGAGTGATCTTAGGATAAGGAAACAATGACTTTATTGATACCAATCAAATATTTGTGTTTTCCTCTGATTCTGTGCTGGTTCAAACTAAATGTTGTGTTTGATTGTGTCCATCAGAGGCGGCAGCCTTCACGAAGAAGCTGAAGGATGTGTCCGTTGAAAAGGGCAAACCACTGACGCTGGAGTGTTCCTACACAGGAACTCCTAAAATAACAGTGAACTGGTACAAAGACGGCCAGCAGATCTTTGCTTCTTACAAATACAACATAACCACGACTGAAAGCTCCTGCATCCTGGAGTGTCTCAGCACTGACGACAAGGAAGCAGCAGGAAAATACTCATGCGAAGTGTCCAATGATGCTGGAAAGGACGCATGTGAGGCAGCCGTGTCCATCCTTGGTTAGTTCACATTTTCTTGCCTGATTCTGTTTTTGTTTATTTTTTACAAACTGGTCTTTGTACTCTTGATTTAATTAAAAGGTCACCACAGTTCAACTTAAAACTAAAGACAAACTCTTAGAAACATTTCAAATGTCTCTGCATGTACTTTAAAGTCATATCAACAACTGTCATTAGCCTAGTTTAGCTCATTTACTGGATCTCTATGGGATCAGTCAAACTAAAGTACACATTTTAATGACATAAAATCAAAATATCTAGTTTTTAATGACCCAGTCCCTGAACTTAAATGAGTTTAACTCTTGTTAGAGAAGTGACTGTGCTGTGCTTTTTAGTTAGTCCACATTCTTGAAGCTTTTCTGTTTTAAACCCCAAATCTAATGTTTGAAAAAATGTGTTTTTGGGTGAGTGGTCTTTGTTGCCCTATTCTTGTGCCCCAAAGGGCTCATTACTGCCACTACAATATTTCACAAACAGTACTTACCCCAATCAGAGCCTCAAACCTGCACAGTCATCATAACAGTAATCATTAAAGGGGCATTAAGTAGTTTCATGAGTTTGTAACCTGCTCGGTAAGAAGAAAGCTCCTGTGCAGTACCCATTTTGACCAGCAGGTGTCAGGCTTCACACAGAAGCATTCTGGTGTTTGAACAGTGTGTGTTTGTGACTGCAGAGCCACCGTACTTTGTCGAGTCCTTGGAGCCCATGGAGGTGACATCAGGGGACGCCGTGTGTCTGAAGTGTCAGGTGGCAGGAACACCAGAGATCAAGGTGTCCTGGTTCAAGGCTGACGGCAAAGTCAGGTCCAGCCCCACCTGTAAGTTAGAGTACTCGAAGGATGTTGCCTGTCTGAAGCTCAGCAAAGCCACCAAGGCCGACATTGGAGAGTACACGTGCAAGGCAGAGAACCGGATAGGCTCCGCCTCCTCCACCTGCAGGCTCAGTGTACTAGGTGAATACGTGACTTTCTCGCCACACTACTACATTTACATGTGTCATTTAAAAGTTCATTTTCATCTCCAAAATGGCCATTTCTCAGTTTTTAGCATAAACTCTATTAAATTCATTGAACAAAGTGAATGTATTTCTAACTGGCCGAACAACATGAAATCTACTCCTTGATGAACAGCGCTTGTCTTATTGTCAGTAGTAAAACATGGAAAGACAAGATGAGGAAACCAGCCTAGTGTGGAGCACTACTTCTCATTTCTATCTGTAGATCAAAAAACTATTTTGGAAAACATTTTAAAGCATTAAATTATTAATATTTTCAGTAATCTACAGACTTTCAGTGAAAAACTCACAAAAGCTGGGGTAACATTTTAACTTGTAAAGATAATTATAATATTTTTATGTTTTTGGGTCTAAATAGTGAAACTATATTTTTTTACAGCCTTGAACTGAAATGTAATAATAATTAAATAACAAAATACTTCCTGGCAGTTTCACATTTTGTTAAGCTGACTAAATGAAACATCAAAGCAAGGTTTAAAAGATTGTTGTGTGTCATGTCTTTATCTTCTCCAGAGGCCAAAACACCACCTTCCTTCCCAAAGAAAATCACAAGCTTGCAGCAGACGGAGGGTCAGCCGGTCCGGTTCGAGTGCCGTGTGGCCGGCTCGTCACCTATCGACGTGTCTTGGCTGAAAGACGGCGAGCCTCTGAAGCAGGGAGATGAGTTTTCCATGTTATACGATGACAACACAGCTGTACTGCAGATCAGCCGTGGTGAGATGAGGCACTCAGGAGAGTACACCTGCGTGGCCACCAACAGTTTGGGCTCGGCCTCCTGCAGAGCCAAACTCACTCTGCAAGGTGTGTAAAACACAGCGTGACGATGATTAAGATTTAAACACTGAAGCATGTTTGGGAAATGAACAGCATGATGTTTTTGGATCAAAAAGGTTCTTCTCTTTAGTTTGAGACACTGAAATCATTTCTCACCTTCTCCAGGTACACACTGTTTTTGGTCACAACATAAAACACTGTCCTACAAAGGCAGAACACCGTAGCTACAGAAACAGTCAAGTTGAAAAAAGATAGAAAGGTCATTGTGTTTCACACTGACTGTGTCGCCCAAAAAGATAATATTTATAATATTTAAGAAACTGAGATTTCTTTCTTTGCCTTTACTGTTCTTTCAGCTTTCTGCTGTTTGAAGTAGTGTGCTGAAGACAGTATCCATAGTTTGTATTAAATTATTACATTTTTTTCTTAATAGTATGTGATGAATTAATTTTGAACATAAAGCATTTAAAAACATTTCAAGCCTTTAAATGTTAAAAGTAGAGTCAGAAGGTAGTTTTATAATGACTGGATTTTTTTTAAATCTGTAAAGTCTATATCAGTGTCTTATTGCAGAGGGGGAAAAAAACTCATGAAAGAGGACCTGGAGTTGGTAAAATCTCTAGAAGATGTACAAAGGTACAAGAAACCTGTTGATATGAAAGGTCAAACATCCAATCACACAGCTGAAAACTCTGATGTTAAAGTTTAAGATTAGAAATCTTATTAAACATGGAACAGTTAAACTTAGTTCTTTGTCTAATCTGTCTGGATAATTTTGGGATAAATTCCTTGGTGATGGATTAAGCCTTCTGAATTCACCATGGCTCTGATTCACACATCTGAGCGAGGCTTATGGGTGTTGTAGTTTTAGAGCTGTCAAAGGAAGAGTAAGTAAACTGTTTGTCAAAAAACAAACCTGTATGATGGTTTCATCACTGACGAAAAAACTATTAAAGTACCCCATTCCCTCTCTGTGACAACATGTCAGTTGTCAAAGTCTCCTCAACTGTTTGCATATGAAGTGAACCCCTGTGGGGTCCCAACCCAGAGGTTGAGAAACTCTACAGTTTAGTTAGTGCAGACTGTGTGCTGTGTTTTGGTAAGAGATGGTGAATAAAATCCTTTTGTTTGTCAGACATCAGTGATGTGAGCAGAGCTTCTGTCAGATGCTGCTTGGCTGTTTGAAACATTCCCATCTAAAGATTTGTTGTTTTATTTTCTTCTCGCTCTTTGGCGGACCTGCAGAACCAAGATACCCTCCAGTCTTTGACAGGAAGTTGTCACCACAGGAGGTGACTGTGAGTGACAGCATTGAGCTGGAGTGTCACATGACCGGTTCTGCCCCCATTAAAGTCACATGGTCCAAAGACCATAAAGATATTCGCAGTGGGGGGAATTATAAGATCAGCTTTGTGGATAACACAGCCCACCTGACCATTCTGAAGGCAGATAAAGCCGACACGGGGAGATACTTCTGCCATGCCTCTAATGACATGGGGAAGGACTCTTGTTCCTCTGACATCACTGTCAAAGGTACTACACCCGGGCCACACTCATGTCACCTCGGGCCTCGCTTCTTTAACACTCAGGCCCCCTTTGAGGGCGTTTCTTTGTGTGAACATAACAAATGTCCTTTCCTCACAGTCACTTTCTTCTCTTGGTTTCAGAGCGTAAAAACCCTCCAGTGTTCACCAAAAAGCCCTCAGAGCACATTGAGGACATGGAGGGCAAACTGGTGAAGATCGAGGGCAGAGTCTCCGGCTCACAGCCCATGTCTGTCACCTGGTTCAAAGACAGCACCGAGATCCACAGCTCTGACAAATACGACATCAGCTTTAAGAGTAACGTGGCTGTCCTGTGCATTAAGAGCAGTCAAGTGGCGGACAGCGGCAGGTACTCCTGCCAAGCCTCCAACGAAGCTGGAAGAGCCTCATGTGATGTCACTGTGGGCATCTCAGGTGGGTCAGAGTGACAGTTTACATCATGTTGGACTCATATATGAGATACTGCAGCGCTGAAACAATTAGTCAGTCCAATGATTTGTTGAAATTATTCATTTGAGTAGAATCATTATTACAATGAAGGTTTCTACAGTCTGTTTTATATCACAGTAACCTGAACAACACCATTAAAATACTCACTATAAGAACAGTTTTTGCTCATTTTGGTCATTTTATGCACACCAGTTAACTGCAGATATAAAAAAGTGTATATTCTTCTCCTTTTTATCAGTAAAATTTTTCTTTTCCTTTTAATGTTGAAATGACAAAATAAGATGATATATATATATTTCAGATATATGGTGAAAAGTGGCAGAAATCAAATTTGCTTTTAATTTAGGATGAGACAAAAATCTTGCAATTATGAGATCTTTATAAAAGGTGAATTTATTATTAGAAAAACATGATTTATTTTTCTTTAGATGAATTCAATGTGCTTTTGTAAAAAGATTTATCCAGTCAGTTGTAACTTTCTCATGGTTGACCTGCTGTGTTTGTTGACGATAATTATAATGGACAGTTTGCTCTCTGAATCATAGGTGAAGATATTTTCTTGTGATGCCTCCTGGACAGATTTCTTTATCATGTTTTTATCATAAAATGTCTATTTCAGTAACCCCAGTGAAGTCTGCTGAAATGAAATCACCTTTTCTCTCCTGCAGAGGCCAAGAAGCCTCCAGTGTTTGACGTCCCCCTCAAACCGGTGACTGTGGACGAGGGTGAGAAGCTGAGTCTCAGGTGTCACGTCTGCGGGTCTCCTCCTCTGAAGGTCCAGTGGATGAAGGATAGGAAGGACCTGACGTCAGCTGGCAGCACCAGAATCAGCTTCTCTGATGGGACGGCCAGTCTGGAGATCAGTTCGGCCTCTAGACACGACGCTGGAGACTACTTGTGCAAGGCCACCAACGATGCTGGCAGTGAGTTCTGCAAGGCCAAAGTCACAGTCAAAGGTAAAAACCGTGAGAACAGGCTCATTAGGACTTTTAAAGATCTTTAAAGACTGTTAAATATCATCTTTTATTCCTAATGTTGTACCTTGTTGTCGTTACGCAGAGAAACCAGGAGCAGCTCCGGCTCCTGCTGAAGCTCCAGCAGCCGCTCTGGCCAAAAAACTAGAAAACCTGTTTTTCATTGAGGAGCCCAAAACTGCACATGTCACTGAGAGTAAGAAACACAGCAGGAACACAACAGAACACACATAACACACTATACACTATACACGACATGATACACAGGACGATGAAAGAAGGTGGCGTTCAAAAACAAATCCTGTTTTCTTATTTCATGCAGGTTACAGTAAATTCATTTATTGGCAGTGAGACGTAAAGACATTTGTATAAGGTGTAGAGAACAATCAAATGCACAAAATAATGATGATTTTACAATTTAAACAATTAAACAATATGTTTGTAACATAAACAGATAACAGTTTCACTGCTTTATCAAATCTTCAACTGAAACTTAAAATTCTGATCAGACTTTGTACTTTTTCTTTCCCCTTACCCCGACCTATTGTTCCACAGAGACCACCGCCACCTTCATCGCCAAAGTGGGTGGCGACCCCATCCCCAGCGTGAAATGGATGAAGGGGAAGTGGAGGCAAATCACACACGGAGGCAGGATCTCCATTGAGCAGAAGGGCCAGGAGGCCAAACTGGAGATCAGAGAGGTGACCAAGTCAGACTCGGGTCAGTACAGATGTGTCGCCTCCAACAAACACGGAGAGATTGAGAGCAGCGCTGACATGCACGTGGATGAAAAGAAAGAGGCAGCGATGCTGGAGGGAGACCTGCGAGCCAAACTAAAGAAGTGAGGATGTGTTGGATGTTTCTGGGTCACACTTTCTGTTGGTTTTCAGACGATAATCTGACGACACTGAAATATTCTTTAATCTTTGTATTTAGCCTGAATCTACAGTCATTTCAGTCAAACTCTAAACTCAGCTGGTGTCTCTATCTCTACAAACTCATGCTGACTCCTTTGTTTTGTTCTCAGGACACCGTCGAAGCAGAAGAGTCCAAAGGAGGAAAAGGACATTGACATTGTTGAGTTGTTGAGGAACGTGGACCCCAAAGAGTATGAAAAATATGCCCGAATGTACGGAATCACCGACTACCGAGGCCTGCTGCAGGCCATCGAGCAACTGAAGAAGGAGAAAGCTGAAGAAAGTGGAAGACCGGTAACGCTCTGCAATGCTCTGTCAGCTCATCCGATGTGTTTGTGTCTGTGGACGTCGTGCTGAATGATGTGGTTTGTGGTTGTTGTTGACAGGAAGTGGAACGTGGAGACAGAGAGTCTGATGAGGATATGGCCCGACTGGTGGCCGACCTGCAGAAGAGGATGGAGCGAACAGAGGTCAGGACACATTTACTGGCTGCTGGAAAACCAAAACTTTATTGTTACACCAGACACCTCAAACTGGAAGCTCTTTTTATCAGTCTGATTTATTTCATCTTCATCTTCTTCATCTTCTTCATCCGCCTTGGTCCGGGACCGGGTCGCGGAGGAAGCAGTCTGAGCAGAGATGCCCAGACTT
Organism: Scortum barcoo; assembly: GCA_023238725.1. Lineage (NCBI taxonomy): Eukaryota > Metazoa > Chordata > Actinopteri > Centrarchiformes > Terapontidae > Scortum > Scortum barcoo. Next base: position 850,507 of record CM041550.1, read on the forward strand.
CCCTCACCCCAGACACTTCCTCCAGCTCTTCCGGGGGACCCCGAGGCGTTCCCAGGCCAGCCGAGACACATAGTCTCTCAGTGTGTCCTGGGTCTTCCCCGAGGCCTCCTCCCGGTGGGACATGCCTGGAACACCTCCCTAGGGAGGCGTCCAGGGGGCATCCGAAACAGATGCCCAAGCCACCTCAGCTGACTCCTCTCGATGTGAAGGAGCAGCTGGCTCTACTCTGAGCTCCTCCCGAGTGACCGAGCTTCTCACCCTATCTCTAAGGGAGCGCCCAGCCACCCTGCGGAGGAAACTCATTTCGGCCGCTTGTATCCATGATCTTGTCCTTTTCAGTCATTACCCAAAGTTCATGACCATAGGTGAGGGTGGGAACGTAGATTGACCATGGTAAATCGAGAGCTTCGCCTTTCGACTCAGCTCCTTCTTCACCACGACGGTCCGGTACACCGACCACATAACTGCGGACGCTGCACCAATCCGCCTGTCAATCTCACGCTCCATCTTTCCCTCACTCGTGAACAAGACCCCGAGATACTTGAACTCCTCCACTTGAGGCAGGACCTCTCCACCCACCTGGAGAGGGCATGCCACCCTTTTCCGGTCGAGAACCATGGCCTCGGATTTGGAGGTGCTGATTCTCATCCCAGCCGCTTCACACTCGGCTGCAAACCGCTCCAGTACATGCTGAAGGTCCTGGCCTTGATGAAGCCATCAGGACAACATCATCCGCAAAAAGCAGAGATGAAATCCTGTGGTTCCCAAACCGGACTCCCTCCGGCCCCTGGCTACGCCTAGAAATCCTGTCCATAAAGATTATGAACAGGACCGGTGACAAAGGGCAACCCTGCCGGAGTCCAACATGCACTGGGAACAGGTCTGACTTACTGCCGGCAATGCGAACCAAGCTCCTGCTCCGGTCGTACAGAGACCGAACAGCCCTTAGCAAAGGCTCCCGGACCCCATACTCGCGGAGCACCCCCCACAGAATACCACGAGGGACACGGTCGAATGCCTTCTCCAGATCCACAAAGCAAAGCACATGTGGACTGGTTGGGCAAACTCCCATAAACCCTCAAGCACCCTGTGGAGGGTATAGAGCTGGTCCAGTGTTCCACGACCAGGGACGAAAACCGCATTGTTCCTCCTGAATCCGAGGGTCGACTATCGGCCGAATTCTCCTCTCCAGTACCCTGGCGTAGACCTTCCCGGGAGGCTGAGAAGTGTGATCCCCCTGTAGTTGGAACACACTCTCCGGTCCCCCTTTTTAAAAAGAGGGACCACCACCCCAGTTTGCCACTCCAGAGGCACTGTCCCCAACCTCCATGCAATGTTGCAGAAGGCGTGTCAGCCAAGACAGCCCCACGAACATCCAGAGATTTGAGGTACTCAGGGCGGATCTCATCCACCCCCGGCGCCTTGCCACTGAGGAGCTTACGAACTACCTCAGTGACTTCGGCTTGGGTGATGGACGAGTCCACCTCAGAGACCCCAGCCTCCGCTTCCTCATTGGAAGGCAAGTCGGTGGGATTGAGGAGATCCTCGAAGTATTTCTTCCACCGTCCGACAATGTCCCCAGTCGAGGTCAACAGCTCCCCACCTGCACTGTAAACAGTGTTGGCAGAGTACTGCTTCCCCCTTCTGAGGCGCCGGACGGTTTGCCAGAATCTCTTCGAGGCCGACCGATAGTCCTCCTCCATGGCCTCACCGAACTCCTCCCAGACCCGAGTTTTTGCCTCCAGGACCGTCCGGGCTGCGGCTTGCTTGGCCTGCCGGTACCTGTCAACTGCGTCAGGAGTCCCACAGGCCAACATGGTCCGATAGGACTCCTTCTTCAGCCTGACGGCATCCCTTACTTCCGGTGTCCACCACCAGGGTTCGGGGATTGCCGCCACGACAGGCACCACCAGAGACCTTGCGTCCACAACTTCGAACCGCCCAGGCGTCGACAATGGAGCACCAAACCACATTGCACCGGCCCCTCATGGACCTTCCTGCGGGTGGTGAGCCTACTGGAAGGCGGGCCCACGTCGCCATTTCGGGCTGAGCCCGGCCGGGTCCCGTGGGCAAAGACCCGGCCACCAGGCGCTCGCCTGCGAGCCCCAACCCCAGGCCTGGCTCCAGGGTGGGGCCCGGTAACGCCAATCCGGGCGACGTAACGGTCCTTGATGTTCTTCTGTTCATGATGGGCTTGTGAACCGCTCTTAGTCTGGCCCGTCACCTAGGACCTGTTTGCCATGGGAGACCCTACCAGGGGCGTAATGCCCCCGACAACATAGCTCCTAGGATCATTCGGGCACACAAACCCCTCCACCACAGTAAGGTGGCAGTTCAAGGAGGGGCTGATTTATTTCATCAGAGAAATATCATTTTTAGGTCTCAGTTAGGGCTCAGTCTGTGTCTGGATTTCAGATTGTTAATTCTTTTGTCGGTCTTGCAGCCTGTCACCGTAGTGAAGGACATCTCTGATCAGTCCGTCTTCACCAACAAGGTAGCAGTGTTTGAGTGTGAGATCAAGATCAACTACCCAGAGATCACTCTGTCCTGGTACAAGGGTACCCAGAAACTGGACACCAGCGATAAGTACAACATCAGCATCAGTGGCGACCGCCACCTGCTCAAGATCAAGAACTGCCAGTCGTCTGATCAGGGCAACTACCGGGTGGTTTGTGGGCCGCACATCTCTAGTGCCAAACTCACCGTCATGGGTCAGTAACAGTACTGTACGCCTGCAGCTGTACACTTTTTGTTGGTCATTTGTCACATCATATCATTTATATACCATCATTACAGCTGGATCATTTCCAGAGATCTAGAGTCAAAATAACAGAAACACTAGGAACGAGTCACAACCGTTCCAGTATATTTCTGCACATGTTGAAGTGCTGCACATTGAGTTGAACCTCCTTATTTTAAATTAAACTCTGGTTTACTTTCTTCTCACTATATGATGCTGAGCAAGCTCTATTCTTGCCGACCAGATGATGCATTTTCTTCTTTGTGTGTTCTGTGTTTCAGAGGCGGAGGTTGAGAAGCACCTAGAGGACATATCGGGTAAGGAAGGCCAGTCATGCACTCTGTCTTGTCAGTTGTCCATTCCTAACGTAGAGGCTCAGTGGTTTAAAAATGGCAAGCAGTTAGATATGAAGGGCAGGTACAAGTCCGAGGTGAAACACAAGGTTCAGAAGCTTCTGATCAGTGACCTGAAGCCTGACGACCAGGGCAGATACACCTGCAAGTACCAACACCTGGAGTCCTCAGCCGACCTCAGGGTAGAAGGTTTGTACTTGGAAACAATCCTTCAACCCTCTAGACGTGGTGGATGTTCAGCCCATTTACTAACCTCTTTCGACTCCCCCATCAAACTCTGAGACTAATGTTGAAGATTTGGATTTTACCCTCTTTTTTTTCTCTTTCTTCTGGGATTTGTCTTCTTCTGTCTTAACATTCTTCACGCCTCACTTCTCCTGGATTATCTTGCAAAAACATCTGCCATCTCATTCGTTGTCTTCTTATGTCCGTCTCAATTGAAATCCATCCTCCCCCCAACAACCCACCATCATAACCAACCCATAAACATCCCTCCGATCATCATTTCTAACTATGTGGATGTTGTGTTGATGAAAACTACCATTCAAGTTTTGTCATACATTCCGAGTTGTAATGCCAAACACGTTTACCCATTCACGTCTTTATCTGTTTTAGCTGAACAAATTCATTTCACCAAACGCATCCACAACATTGAAGTCAACGAGCGCCAGTCAGCCACATTTGAGTGTGAGGTGTCCTTCGACAACGCTATCGTTTCGTGGTACAAAGACACCTGGGAACTGAGAGAGAGCCCTAAATACAACTTCAGAAGTGAGGGCCGAAGACATTTCATGGTCATCCGAAACGTGGCCATTGAAGACGAAGGTGTGTAGAGCGCCATGGAGCCCCACAGGCCCGTCACAAAGCCCTGTAGATTTTTTTGTCATTGTTTTTATGACTTGAGTGATAAACGTCTTCATTGATAATCCCGTGTAGGCGTGTACTCAGTGATTGTGAGGTTGGAGCCCAGAGGAGAGGCTAAGAGCACAGCTGAGCTTTATTTGTCTGGCAAAGGTACAGTTCCTAGTCAGGCGCCACTTTTTATGCCTCTGTTCAGCTTTTGTTTTAGTGTTTAACACATTCACTCTTCCCCTTTTTACAGAAATTGAGTTAGCGATGGTGCCCTTCGGTAAGTGTTTTATTTCATCGACAACTTTATCAGGAACATTTTGGGCAATCCTCTTGTTCTCTATCATCCAGTCCAGTTTCAGCTCTGTAGTCATGTTATGCTTAGCCCAGCAAAGACTAGAAGGGGAGGAAACAGCTAACATAATCAGTGTTATGTTTCTTCCTGCTCAGTGTTGTGGAAGGTAAAACAGCTGGATAACCATTATGGCAGTTTGTAGTTGACTGATATTACAGTAGCTACAAACTATTAGCATATCCAACATTATGCTATAACTTCCAACACGTTGCTGGGAAACAGGAGGATTTTCTAAAATGTTTGTTTAATTACGGAACAATTAACAACCATCAGTATGAAGTTTCTTTCTAATACTATTGTACATATAGTCCCATTTTTCTTTAAATAAAGTTTTGGTTTGAACCATATCCCATATTCTGTAGATATCCCAGACTCCTCAGTTCAGAGGCCTGAAGTGCCTTCATCAGTGGCAATTCAAGGTAAGACTGCAATCAGGTACAGGGTTCAGTTTTCTTATCCATTAATCACAAAGTGGATTTCTGCTAAGATTCATAAACATTAGTATAAGAACGTAATTTTCTAACAACTGATTTTGACAAAAGCCTCTTAAAGTTAAACTGACTCTTGTGAATTTTAGGCTAAATTCTTTGATTTAAAGACAGCATGTGGCTAATAAAATTAATATTTTGACTTAAATTTAACCCCATAATAAAACCAACATATTTTTTACCTTTAAAGAATCTTCTGAATTCTATGATTATGAAGAAGAGGTTGAACACAAAGGTATTTACTGTGTTTTTTTATGTTTTCTTTCTTTATCTTCTTATATCCTCCATCCTGATGGTATTTTACTAAAACTTATGAATTTCAGTTTAACATTAAACCAATTATCTAACTGTTGTACATAGACTGAAACTTATTGATGTGTCTCGTCATGAAATTGAAAACTCTTCGGTCTTTGTCCTCACTTAAAAGAAACTGCCGAATATTCATATCACTATGAAGAGGAGGTGAAGGTGGAGCAGAGAGGTACAACAAGTTGTATTTCTTCTTTTTCACTCAAACTTCATCTTTTCCATCACAATCAAACCATCTGAGCAGATCTGGAAAAAACTAAAGATGAAATAATTCCATAGCAATTTGAAGAGCAAATCTGAAAATTAACTTAAATTATTATAATTCAAATTTGTTGACTGGAGATTTTGTTCCATATTTAAAGTCAAACTTAAATACCGAAATGAATGTCTTTAATAAATATTATGTATAAAATTCATGAAATAAAACAATTATTTATCTTAAAATCAAATCTTATCAAATTTAAAGTCATTTTCTATCAAAACACTGACCAATGGATAAAACTACTGTTTGTTTTCATCAGAAAACATTGAACATTAGTAAACAAATAAGAGGTCTAAACTTACTAATAATAATGAGGTTATTTTTGCAGGTTAATTCAATCTCAACTGAAAGGAACTCAAACTGGGAATTTACCCAAATCTGCCTTTACGTTCATGATAACATCGTTGTGTCGTCTAACCTATGCTTCATAAATGTTTTGTAAATGTTGTTTTTGTCTGTCAAGAAGAAGTCTGATTGTCCTGTCAATTTTCCATGTTCTTGTTTGTTTGGTTGTATCCAACATTTGAGGATACTTTCTTTTTTCACTCTTTAACTTTCAACACATCTTCATTTCATCATACGCTCACTAACTTCTATACATGTCGCCATTTCACAGTCAAAGTCTTGTCTTGTCAGTCTGGATAAATTAAATTTAGTGGAGCTTTATTAGGAAGTTTAAATTAATTAGAGCTGTACAAGTTAAGCTTGGGGTTTATAGACCAAATTTAGATCTGTGTTTGCGTCCGGTTCAGTCTTTTGTTAAAGCTTTTTTCCCTGATTATATTACATTTTAAGTGTGAAGTGTCACCAAATCAGTGATATGAACGTAAAAACCTTTTCTGGAAAAGAAATCATACATGATACATACATCATATAAATCCATACATGATTTATATCATGTATGTAATCAAGGAGTGTATATTTTTAAGTTAAGTCAATTGTTTTAGCCCTATCTCAGTTATAATTCAGACGAAAAGACAGTGACTTTGTTAAACTGTAAAATGATGTAACAAGTTTTCTTCACTGAGCACAAACTGTTTGCCTCACATTTGTTGTCTTCTGCACTGTGGTTGTCACACCTTCAGTCGAGTATCAGAGCTGGACAGAAGAGACAGTAACACAACAGGTGTCCACAACCAAAGGTATCAGATCACACTAACACACAGGAAGGAAGTCTGTTTTCTGTTTGTTAATACTGTGTGTGTTTGAGCCGCTCTTAACCATGGCTCTCTCTTACTGTTTGTCTTTTTTATGACATTCATGTCCTTTACCTCTTTTATTTTTTATGTTTATGTCTCACCGATTTTCTATGTTTTTCTCATAATTGATATTCTTCTGTCTTTTCCTTGCCTAAAATAACCTTACTTAGTGCAGTCTGAGGTCATTTCCTGGCTTCTGCGTCCACCTAAAACTTTCTTACCCCAAATGCATGAATGTAAATAATCAGTCATGGTGTACTGGTTTGAGGTCTGCACTCAACAACTTATTTCTATTCTGTATTTCTGTTATTTTTTTTATATGAAGTTTTATACAAGACTTTATTTTTACCAATATACTACAGCTAATTACTCTTCTTCTACCAAGATAAAATTGATTAAACCGTTTGAATGGAAACATTAGATTTCATCCATTTATTCAAAGTCAAGATTTCATCTTTTAAAAGTGAGCAAATGTTTCACAGCAGTAAACAAATTTTTTTTGTTATTGAGCGGTGATGATTATTCTGTCCTGTCTGTTTTCCTGTGTTTTTTCTCTACCAGCTGCCAGACTTCCCATTGAGGAGACAGTGGAGACCAAGAAAGTTGAAATGAGAGAGGAAGTCCCAACAAAAGGTACCACAGATCTGAACATGCTCCTGTTGCAGCTCAGCGTCCTCTCCTGAAAAAAATGATTATTCATTTGTTCTCCGCTAGTAAAATCTTTTGTTGTTTCAGTTTCCTGTTTGCTACAGATAGATTCATATTATCTACTGTACTTGGTTTTTGTGTTTTCTGTCTTCTTATCTTCTGCTGTTCTTCTTTGCTTCACCTGCAAATGAACAGCATTTCTTTTGTGACGCTAACACACTTGGTGTCTTTTAAGTTCCCAAACCTGAGAAAAAGCCTGAAGAGAGGCCAACACCAGCTGTGAAGGAGACATCACCACCAAAAGGTACCAGCATACCTTTGATGTTTTTTGTGTCTCTGTGATTGCTCAGTCCCTAACATCTTTGTTTATGCTGTGAAATTTAACTTACTTTTGCTGAAATTTTGAAGTACCAGAGGCCAAAAAGCCAGTGGAAGAAAAGGTTCCTGTAGTTTCTGTTCCAGAGAGGAAGGAGGCTCCTGCTCCCAAAGGTAGAGATGTCCAATCATCTCTTTACTGAATATCTTCTTTGCTGATGACACTTTCCTTGTGTTTAACTATTCTCGTATGATGTGGTTTGACCATTTGTACTTGATCAGATTCAGTTCTGTTCCTTTTCATTGTCTTGTTTTCTTTGATTTCTTTGGTTTATCATATGTTCAAATGTATCTTAAAGAACCAGAGGAGGTTAAGAAGCCGGCTGCTCCCTCTCCGCCTGCAGAGAAGCGTGGCATGCCAAAGAAAGGTACTTCATTTTGTTCTTCCTGTTGTTTGCCATGTTGTCAAGTGTCCTTAGTAGTAACCTATGTGTGCTCACCTCTTAATGTCTGTCTTGTCTCAATTTTATTCTGACTTTAATCTTACTGTTTGTACTCTGTATTTGGTGTTCTGTGTATTTTACATGTAATACAGTTTCTAGTTTCACTCTTAATCAGTATGTCTACCTATTGAGTGTCAACTTATTCTTTTAAACACCTCTTGATAACTCTTAAGTGCTATCCTCACTTCATGCTAACATTAGCTAATGTCTGTATTACCTACTTGAAGATGAGCCCAAGCCTCAGGTACCAACTGAGCCCAAAAAAGTGGCGCCTGCAGCTAAGCCTGAGTCTGAGCCCGAGCCCGAGCCCAAGCCAAAAGTAGAACCTGAGCCAAAGCCTAAGCCTGCACCAGCTCCCAAAGCAGAACCTGAAGCCAAACCTGTGGCAAAGGTCGAGCCGGAGCCTGAGGCTAAGCCAGTGCCGGTAAAGAAGCCAGAGACACCGCCATCCAAAGGTATTTCCTGTTTTGTTTACATGTATGTGTTGAGTTTTAAAGCTTTTAAGACAGTTACGTCTGTCAATATGTGTGTTTCTTTGTCCTAACTATTAAGATGTCTTCACTGTGTCTGCTTAGCTTCAAGTATGGAAGCAAATCTTTGACTTTCTTTCTGTTGCCAATGTCTTTGCTTGCATCTAAACAACTCTGACTGTTGTTTTAAGTCCCCGAAGAGGCTGCCAAACCCAAACCAGAGCCGGCAAAGATCAAGCCTGAACTGGCAGTAAAAAAGCCAGAGACAGAAGTCCAAAAACCGAAACCAGAACCAGAAAAACCAAAACCAGAAGTCCGTAAACCAGAACCACCTGTAACAAAGCCAGAACCTGCTGTTGCCAAACCAGAACCTGTAGTGGTCCAAAGACCTGAACCTGCAGTGGTCCAAAAACCTGAACCTGCAGTGGTCCAAAAACCTGAACCTGCAGTGGTCTCAAAACCAGAACCTGCGGTGAAGAAAACTGAAACTGAAGTGAAAGTACCAAAACCAGAACCTCCAAAGACCAAACCAGAACCAACGCATGCACCAAAGGAACCTCAGAAGAAAGGTATACAACATCTCTGCCCAAGATGCATCCCTGGAGTTTTTGTTAAACTTTTTAACTTCACCATCCAACTTTAACTCATCTGGGGTGATTTTCCATGCGTGTTTATTGACATTTTTTGTGTTTAATTTAGTTTGTGCAAGCAAACTTTAATCTTAATCTAACCGTAACCCCTCATACTAAAACCCAAACTCTTAAAATCATCTTCAACCCTCTTCAGCTTCTATGATGTTTTGTATTTGTCTAACTTCCGCTTCACAGAGTTACTGTGATGCTGGGATGGGACTGCACATTGTGTTTGTCACTTTTAGCTGAGTTGTCTTGCACTCAATAGAGTGTGTGGAGGTTTGTCCATCTCTAACAACACTCTTTAAATTAAAATCATTGCAAGATTTCTGATGTATGTGAATGGTACTCTTTAAAGTTCCTGAGGAAAAAAAAATACCTGAGCCTCCGAAGGTAACCAAGAAACCAGAAGCTGCTGTTGTTCCTCCCAAAGAAGAGCCAACAAAGAAAGAGAAAGGTACTTTTACATTTCTGTTGAATCTTTCCTCAGTCACAAGCCCAGCCTTTGTTAGCTTCTCTTTTGTTTGTTGTCCTTTGAGTCTGTTGAAGTCTTAAACAAGCAGGGTTATCACTCAGATTAACAGGAATTAAATGATATTTTGTTTTGTGTTCTGTGTATCCTTGTTTGTGCGCCAGCACATTTTGCAGTTCTTTATAGTCATGTCTTGTCTTGTGCATGTTTTTGTGTCAAACCCTCTTAAAGCTTTGAAGCCCAAACCTAAACTCATATCTGAAGAGGTGCCTGAAAAAGTACGTCAGAAGATGTCTGATGAGTTAGTTTTGTTGGAGGCTGAATCTGAGAGTCTGCCTGATAAAATACCTGAAGCTTTACCTGAGAGACAGGCTCCAGGAAAAGTCATGGTGAAGGAAAGGCCCCCTGAGAGAGTCCCAGAGAAGGTACCTGAGAGAAAAGTAGAGGAAATTCCAAAGGTGGTGCCAGAAAAAGTACCTGAGAAGGTTCCAGAAAAACAAGCTGAGGAAGAAGCACCAGAGAGGGCTCCTCCTGAGAGGATGCCTGTAAAAGTTCCCGAGAAGGTGCTTGAAGAACAGAAGACTCCTGAGAGGAAGCCACCTGAGGAGCTTCCTGTAAGGGTTGAGGAAATAAAACTTGAAAGGGTGTCTAAGAAACAAACAGAGATCATCTCTGTAGATAAAACAGTTCCTACAAAGACCCCTGATAAAACACCTGTGAAGGTACCTGAAGCTAAACAAGAAGTAGAAGAAACTCTCCCTAAAGGTACAGCTGAGGCAGACCTCAACTCTTTATATCTTTCTTTGTCTTCTTCGTGCATGTGAACCATCAGCAACAGTCCAGTTACAGCCCAGCACTCGTTTCTCTGCATCTGGCCGTACACTCAAAAACATGAAATGTTCGTTTAACATCAAAATGTTGTCATTTTAATGCAAATTATTCTTCCACATTGACAATTAAAGGCAAGTTTATCAGCTTCACATCTGAAGGTGACATAAAGAGGACCAAAGGCTTGAACAGAATCAAGAATTACTCTTATTTTTTTCTCAACAGATTGGGACAAAAGCTGTCCCCAAAGAATGCATTTACTTTGAACTATGTTTTTTAAGACCATTATGTGTAAAGGAGGAGTTTGTAATCACAATAAGAATAGAATAGAATTGAATCAATTCAGATATCAAATAAACTACAGAATAAAAGAGCACGATAAATAATGAGGAACAGACTCTTAGTACGCAACAGTATTTTACAATATATACTTATATTTATATTTTTATTGTATATTTTTTATTAACAACAGGGTTTAAGACAAAGGGAGTGAGTGAAGTCAGTTTTTTTTAACATGACAGCATTTTGTATAACTTTAGCTAAACAAGCAAAAGACAAAGCAAGTTGTGTAGTAATCGTGATAGCTTTTAGAAAAAGTGATCAGATCATTTTTGATTCTGCAGCAGATGTATGTAATCACACTGAATACTAACTGAACTGTTGCCACTCTTCTAAGGGTTTCAGAGCATCCTACACAGTCTTACTGTTTGCTGTGTTGTGTGTTATTTAATGTATTCTTGTTATTCCCCTATGTTTGTTTGTATCTAAATTATCTTCTCTTAAAATGATCTTCTTATCATCTTGGATTAAAACTGATTAATTCTTTAAAAGAACTAGAAACTAAGAAGATTGAGAAGATTCATCCAACAGAAAAGAAAAAACCCTCTCCTCCAGGAAAAGGTATCAATGATCTGAAAACATGATGGAGTACTTTAACCACATCTTAATCACTAACTCTCGGTGATAATACATGATTGGTGGATTATCACCTCGAGCATTAGTCTTTAATCAATCTCTGTGTTGTCTCTCTCTAACTCTGATGCTTGTCTTTGTTTTGTTGTCACCTCTTGGCGCCGCCACATGACGCCTCTTCTTCAACATCTCTTAAATCTTCCAGCAAAAATTAGTCTTATCAAGATTGAGCAAATGAAAACAGCTCAGAAGACAGAGGAAGTTTATTACACGACAGAGAAAGTGTCCTCCACAGAAGAGGTGTGGGACCATGAAGAGGAGGTGGTGGAAGAACATGCCGAAGTGTTGTACGAGGACAAAGTGACTCCACTGGGCAAAGTAGTGCTGTCTTTATCAGAAGTGGATGTCTTAAGTACAACAGACAAGGAAAGCCAAAGAGATAAAAAGTCTCAACTGAGAGGTGAGATATCTGTTACTGACACTTCAAAGAGGAAAGAAACCATACATACAGTCCCAAAGACTCAAGAAACCATTACTGTAGTCCAGGAATCTGAATCAGACAAAGATAGGGAGGTCACAACGCCGCATGATGAACTTACTAAAGGAAAAACTGAGGAGGAGCTTTTTATCAAGACAATCAAGATGCCAGCAGAGGAAATAAGAGACGAAAAGAAAGACAGTATACCACTCAGACATCTGCCAGAAAAGAACAACGTTTCTAAACAGGAAACTAGTCTTACAGTCAAAAAGGGAAGAGAGATGACCATTAAAACAGAAAGCAAAGACAGGCAAGTGAAACAACAGGAAGTTAGAAAAAGTGAGGAAACTACTATAATCAAAGAAATAGAGTCAGTAAAAGAGTCAGATAAAACCATACCTTTTCCAGTTATTATCAGCACAGAAGAAAGAAAGCTATCCAAAAAGCTGGAAATTGAAGGAAAGGGTCCAGGTGTCACCTACAGGGAATCAGTCGATCACGATGTTGGGATAATGTCAACTGTTCCAGAAGAAAAATACAGTAGAACTGATGAAGTTATAGAAATTACAGTTGAGTCTAGAGAAGTCACAGTTAAAGACAAACCAACAAGAGTTGTTCCCACTCAGGTGAAAGTGGCTGACCAGGAAACAAGTAGAAAGAACAGAACCGAGGTTAAAGCACCGATTATTTCAGAACCCAAAAAAGATGAAACTACTTCAGCAGGAAAAGTGTTGTCAAAGAAAGATGAGCTAGCTGAAAAGAAACAAGAAAAGAAAGTTAAATCTGATGAGATCATCGATACAAAGAAGGAGAAAGTTGCTGAAAAAACTAAACTTAAAGTTGAGGTCATCCCAGAGGTTAAACCAAAAGAGTCAGTAACAGATATCGAGCTTAGGAAGCCAAAAGTGATCCAACAGGAGACCGAGTTTGAATTTGTCACTTCAAAAACTGAACCAGTTTACAAAGAAAAAGAGGATTCCAAAGACATCCCTCCTCAGAGAGATGATACTGAAAAGAAAAAGGAAGAAACAAGTCTTTTAATTGAGGATACTGTTCAGACAAAACCTTCAGTCCCTTCAAAACCAGAGGAGAAGAGAAGGATTTACCCAGAAACTGCCTCCAGAGGTACATAGAGAAAATCTAACATAATTTCCTCATCTTTAACTTTTTCATATGACTCCATGTTTGGTGCATTTCTTTTTTTATACAAAATCAGCAGGTGTCATCATATCTGCACGATCAGTCCACATTCAACCTCAGTTTGTGTCTTTTTGCCTCATTTGTAATGTCCCTTCATTCCACATTTTCATGTTCATTGTGTGCCCCATTACTTTGTTTTTTTATCTTACTTTTTCAAAGGGGTTCTTTTTTTATCCCTTTGTAGTTTTAAATATATCTGTCTTCTTTCTTCTCCTAAAAGATCTAAATATCTTGCGTTAAACAAAAACTGATTGTTCTTTAAAGAAACAGAAGCCAAGGCCGAGATGATTCCCACAACCATTCCTGCTGATTTGACTCCCAAAACACAAGTCAAGATAAAAGGACCAGAGAGAGGTACAGCGACAGCACATTTGCCCATCTATGATTCTCAGCTCCTACTCCTTTCTTATTATGTTTGTCTTGTTTAACTACAAATGCTTGTGTCTGTGTTTTTGTTGTTTTCCCCCCTAATCTCTTGGCACCGCTACATGGTGCTTTCTCTTCACTTCTCTTAACCCCTAACCCGTCAGAGAAAGAGGAAGCTCATGGAAAGAAAAGAGATTAAAGAAAAAACTCAAATGTTTCCTGAGGAAGAAGACGTTATGGACCAAAGTATTAAAACCTTGCCACAAAAAGGGATTTTAAGTATGATGGAAGAATCTGAAGAAGCATCTGAAATAAGTAGTGATTTATCTGTTACTGATGGTTTAAAGATACAGGGTCTTGAAACAGAACAGTCTGTGGCAGTCCAGGATAAATGTACTAAACAAAAATCTCCTTCTGTGATTCCAGAAATTTATGTCAAAGTTGTTTCTGGTCAAAAACAGACTGACCCACAAAAAGTGACTTTTGAAGCACAGGCTAAAAAGACAGAAGGTAATATCACACAGGGCCTCAAGGACATGTCTAAATCATCAGCTAGAAAACATGAAGTGTCCAGCACAACAGACAGTACGCCATTAGAGAAAACCAGTCCCCAGAAAAAATCAAAGCAAACTAACCACAAACATTTAGAGGCTGACAATGCTAAAACAACTTCAAAGATACAAGAAAATGAGCTTTTTAAACTACCAGAAAACCTGTCCTCCAAACCTAGAGCAATTGAATCTAAAGAAACAGATGAAAAGCTGAATGTGACACCCAAATCTGCCATACAGAGAGAATGTGTTGAGAAACCAATCAGATTAGAAATAGATCCACAATCCAAAGAAAGTGAAATGCTTCCAACAGGGGTGAAACATTTTGAAAATGTGTCATATAAAGATGAAAACATGATTGAAGAAGTCCATTCAGCAATGCTTAAAAGTATTTCAAAGAAAGATATACAAAAGGACAAAGTTCATTCATTGGAAAAGAAGACATTAGACAAGAAACCAGAGTTACAGGTAAAACCTGTCACAGATGATGAATTACTGGAGGAAGGTCCTGAAAAAGACATTAGAATTCATAGTGGAAGAACTGACAAATTACCAAAACCAGAGAAGAAATTTCAACCATTGAAACAAAAAGAACAGAGTTTTGAAAAAACAAGAGAAGTAAAATTTAAAGACTTTAAGTTGAGGACAGCCACAGAAAAAGACCAAAACATGAAACAAGAAGAACTGGGAAGGAAGGAAGCTAAGGCTTCAGTTAAACCTGTGACAGAGTCAACAAAAGAAAAGAACAGGACTCCAAAAGATGCCACTCAGGAAGTGAGAGGGCAGACATTGGTTGAAGCTGAGGCAGTGTTGGCTAAAGGCAAACATGTCCAAATTAGTCCAGAAAAAAAGAGACAAGATAAAGCTGATGATGTCCAGTCAAACACAGTCAGAATTAAAGATGAGACTCATAAAGTCACTCCCCTTCAAGTAAAGGGAGTCACACAACGAGAAATAATTGAAAGAATCAGCCCAGTCACTCCTGTGATCAAATTAACACATAAAAAAGCCTTGATGGCTGGAGAAAGTTCAGAAAAATGTTCCCACACTTCAGCACATGTGCAAGACATTTTAGAAAACATAGAAATTGTGTCAGAAGTAATTTTGCCAAAGATAAAACCATCACCAACAGAAAGGCCTCAGATATCCTCCAAAGTCCAGTTAGAGACCGGAGAAAACAAAATCACTAAGATACAGCCTAAAGAGGAACAGTCTGAAAGAAAACTTATAACTACAACAGAGCAAATATCTGAAGAACCACAAACAGAAAAGCTTACTCCAGAAAGACTGAAGCAAGCAAAAACAGGTAAAATTGCTCCCAGTAACATGAGCCTCAAACAAGGTGAAAGGAAATCCTCAGTTCCTCTTGTGATAGATGGCACTTCAACAGTAGAGCCAGATGTGAACAAGAAAACTAGTACAACTGCCAAATTTACTAAAAAGGATAAGAGTTCAGAAAGTGCTCCTCTCAAGGATGAAGTAGCTCAAAAGGAAATAAAAACCAATGATAAAACCAAAGAGCAAGAACAGCCTGAAAGAGAGGCATCAGTGGCCGATTTGACAGACACAACATCCAAAGAACCACTGAATAAAAAAATGCAGACATTAGCCAAACCTGAAGACGCTGCTGTGTCAATACAATCAAGCATTACCACAGTAAGAGACAAATATTCTAAAGTTACACTGACTGAAGAGACAAAACCAGGACTCGTACAAAC
Source organism: Scortum barcoo (assembly GCA_023238725.1). Classification (NCBI taxonomy): domain Eukaryota; kingdom Metazoa; phylum Chordata; class Actinopteri; order Centrarchiformes; family Terapontidae; genus Scortum; species Scortum barcoo. The sequence continues at coordinate 866,155 of CM041550.1, forward strand.
TCAAAGAAAGTCCCAAGTTGCAGATAAAAAGGAGATAAAACCAGCAGCTGAAGAAATGACATCCATTAAAGAGGAGATTACTGATTCAGAGGCCATTTCTTCAAAGGAAGAGAACGTGCCAAAAGGCAGACACCAGGTATTACATAAAACTGAGAAAGTCTCAGATAAAGCCTCAGCAGATACTCTCATTAAACAGAAGAAACAAGCAAGAAAGGAACATGTTGAAAGAAAAGGTTTTGACTCATCTGTGATCAACAAAACAGTTAAAATTGATATATCAGAGGCTGAATCACTATCTCCACAAGAAAAACAACAGAAACTTACCAAATGTCAGGAGATTAAAGTTGAACAAGATCAACTAAAGGTCATCACAGTGAAAGATAAAACTTTTAAAATTACTGCACTTAAACAAACAAAAACAACACAGGAGCAAATTGAAAGAAAGGTTTCATTTACACCTTTCATGGAAGAGACTTCAAAAGAATTGGAAGTAGAAGCTACACCTGAAAAACATACTGAAATCAAAGACACTAAATTTGCAGCAGCTGATAAAGTAATCCATGTGTCAGAGGGTATTTCTCAGAAGGAATCGATTACACCTCAAAAATATGCACTAACGAAGGAAGCATTTGATCAGCAAATTGATATGTCAAAGAGTGAATCAATTTTTCCACAAGAACCACAACAGAAACGTACCAAACCTCTTACCAAAAAGATTACAGGAGAGCAGCAAAAGGTCAGCACAGTTAAATTTAAAACTTTTAAAGTTACTCCACTCAAGGAAAGAAAAACAACACAGGAGCAGATTGAAAGAAATGTTTCAGTTATACCCATGATGGAGGAAACTTCGCAAGACTTGGAAGAAGCTACTGTTCCACAACAGATGATTTCATCAGGTGACATTACCTCAAGAAAAGAAAAAGAGATTACAGTTGAAGAAATCAGGTCCAACATTGTCCCAGTTAAAAGTAAAACGAGCAAAGTAGCTGCCACTGAAGAGAAGACCCTAAAAAGACAGGAACAAATGATCAGTACAGCCTCTGCAGCAACTGAGCCCGAAGTAACCTCTGCAAAGTCTTTGGAAAAGTGTAATGCAGAAAAATATACTGGAAAGGAAATAAGTCTTAAAGACAGAGAAATAGGAATGGAGGGAATTAGTCTATTTGAAACTGTTTATCCAGAGAAAGAAATATTTCCTACTAGGAGAAAAGAGAAGTCAGCTAAGACAGTGGAAGAAATTCGGTCAAAAGAAGATACAAATAAAGACAGAAAAGCCAAATTCACTCCTTTTGAAGAGAAGATAACAAGACAGGAACAAACAGAAACAGAGGCAGAAGTTATACCCAAGATGGAAGTAAAAGAGAAGAAACTACATAACATTTCTCTTGAAAAAGACCAAGAAAGAAGACCCCAGAAACTAGTCAAAACTGACAAGATTACAGCTGAAGCAATAAAAGACAGAACTTGCAAAGTACCTGCAACTGTAAAGACAATACTAGTCAGGCAAGGACTAATTGAAAGAAAGGACTCAGCTCCAGCTCTAAAAGTCAAGAAACATAAAGAACAAACAGCTGAAGAGATCCAAACAAAGACAGTGACAGTTAAAGATGAATATGAAATCCTTACTCCATTTGAAGCAACAGAAACAAAACAGGAACAGGTTAAAAGAAAGGTTTCACTGCCACCTGTGATGGAGATTGCACCTGAAAAATCTCAGATAGTAAAAGATGGAGATGCCATATCAGATACTTCCATACATAGAACTGAACAAACCAAGACCAAGGAAGATACAGTTACAGATAAACCAGAGAAAAGTGAAATTAAAAGGAAGGTTTCAGGAGAAGCTAAACCAGAAGAATCACATGAACATACTTTGAAAAAACTGGCAGTACAGGATAAAACCACCACAGCCCTTCCCGTTAAAGAGATGAAAACCAAAGAGACACAAATAGAAAGAGAGACAGCACTTTCACCTGAAGTAGAGGTAACAAGAAAAGATAAACCAATGGAAGAAGATTCACCCAAGGCAATAGAAGTATCACAACACATTTCACAAAAGAAAGAAGAAACCAAAGCAGAAGAAAGGCAGAAGTTTGACAAAAAATCTGAGATTGAAGATGCCCAGAAAAAGAAATCAAAACCCCTAAAAGAGGAAGGACAGAAATTAGGCAAAAGTACAAATACTGTCCTTGAGACAACCACAGTAAAAGATGAATATGGTAGTATTAGTCCATTCGAAGTGACACATACAAAACAAGAACAAGTCAAAATAAAGTTTTCAGTGGCACCTGTGATGGAGGTTGCATCTGAAAGATCTCTGATAGTGAAAGATCGTGATGTTACATCAGATGCTTTCCAAAGGTATATCACACCTGATGAGCTAGTAAAAGATATTGCATCAAGAAAAGAGAACATTTATACATCAGATGACATTTCTCTCAAGACAAAGGAGTCTTTAAAAGACAATAAAGACATTAGAGTTGAACAAATCAAGTCAAATGTAGACCTAGTTCAAGATAAGACAGAAAATGTTACTCCTATAAAAGAGAAATTACCTGAAAGACAGGATCAAATTGAAAACAATATCTCAGTTGCATCCAAACCAGAAGTAATAGATAAACATTCTTTGGTATGCCAACAAGCTCCAGAAAACCTTACTGTTGCTCCTAAAATAGCAGTCACAGACACAGAGATTAAAGACATTCAACCAAAGAAATTAAAATCCCTAAAAGACAAAGAACAGAGGTTGGACAAAGCCATGCAAATGTCCCTTGAACAAGTACAGTCCAAGACAATTACTGTTCAGGATGAATTTGGTTGTGTTTCTCCATTTGAAGTAACAGAAGCAAAACTGGAACAAGCTGAAAGAACAGTTTCATTTGCACCTGTGATGGAGGTTGCATCTGAAAAACATCTCATAGTTAAAGTTAATGGAGATGGTAAATCAGACACCATCCAAAGACCTGACAAGCTTGTAAAAGACATTGCATCAAGGAATGAGAAAATCTATGAATCTAGCGAAGTTTCTCTTGTAAGTCAATATCAAAGCCCAGAATCCACTAAGGAAGGTGTTCAGATTTTAGCTGAAAAACAAGAGATCACAGGTGAATATCCTCACTTAGAAGAAACCACAAGTCAATTAAAAACTGACAAAATTAAATTTGTTGAAGGTACAATAGCGAGAAAACAGACAGGCAGAGACCATTACTCAATACACAAGGAAGTTAGATATGACAGCACATCTCAAAAAGAAACAGGCTCTCTTGAAGACCAAGGACAGGAAGCATTCGAATGCATTCAGTCTAAAACGGACACAGTTAGGGATGTTTTTCTAAGTGTTACTCCAAATATGGAAACAGGGCAGGACAAAATGGAAAGAAAGGCTTCAAGGACACCTGTAATGCATTTTGTATATGAAAAACCATTGACTGTGAAAGAGCAAGATATTATAACGGATCCTCCACAAAGGTATATTTCCCCTGTTGATCTAGTATCAGACATTACATCAAGAAAAAAGGAGGCTTACAAGTCAGAGGATGATTTTGAAAGACACCTAAAACTGGCTAAACCCAAGGAAATTAAGACAGAAACAATCATAGGGAAAGACAAAGAGTTTCATGAAAAAGGAAAATCAAGGGTAAAAGCAGGTGAACAAGAACCAATAAAAGTTATACCCATGAAAATAAGTGAGGAAATATATCAGTCCCAAGTGAAGATTTCTGAAAAATACAAACCTGTAGTGACAGAATCTAATGTTGATGTGATGCCTTGCCATGAGACCACAGTCAGAGGACCCTCAGTAACAGATAAAACCAAACCAAAGATGATTCGGAAAAAGACTATGGACTACAGAACTGACTCTCCAGAATATAATATGGAAGATGCCACCAGAAAATGGGAATCAGAAGTCGAGCAGTCCTGTCTGAAAGCAGACGTCCAATACATCCCTCCTCATGAAGATAAAATATGCAGAAAGGAGGAAGAACTTAAAGGGCTTCAGCCCATTACAGAGACAAGGGTTTTATCTTTGGAACCAGGAAAGAAAGAATGTGTCTCTACTCAAGAATCTTTCAGAGGTATAGAGGGAAAAATGTTTTATGTCACAGAGCACGTGTTTTTGATCTGAGCACCAAACATCGCTGTGCACCTCTTGGTTATTATGCTTTTAAGAATTTAATAGATTCATACCTCTTTGTCATCATCATTTCAAGAGGATATCCATGTCACATCACCCATTCTGTTTGGGCACAACTGTTTTCTTGCTCATTGTGAAGAGCCATCATGCTGTCGACTGAGACAGTCTCTTTTGGTGTCTTATCTTCTGATATCTAAACCACCACAGCTTCATGTTGAATGTTGGATTTTTCTCATTGTTTTTATCTAATTCTGTTTTTGTGTCCATTATGTTTCACTGTACCTGTGTGTATTGAAAGAGAATGTCTAGCATAGTCAAGGAGCGGAAGTTCTGTGGACATTTCTTCCATCTTTAAACACTTTAAACACTGTCTTCAACTTTGTATGTTTTCATCATGGACTTTCTTTGTTCTCTTTGTGTTAGTAGTCTTTGCATGATTTGGTGCTCACTCCATCAGTCTTAGTAAGGCTCTGATTTTTATATAATTTCATTTCCAAGTTCCTGTGCAGGAGAAGGAGCCTCCACCACAAGTCAAAGAAGCACTGGTAAAGCCAGCTGCTCCTCAAGAAGGTAACAAACCTCTCTTTTAAGTGTCTTTTGGTGTTTGTGTCTGTGTGTGTCTTTGTGAAAGTTTTCTAAAGGCATTCGTAAAAAAATGTCACTCTTGAAAAATGAATCTCAAATGAATCTTTGAAACTGATGAAATACAGCAAGCCTTTAAAAAGAGTGAATTACTTTGAAAGGAAAAAAGGAATCAAACAGAACAAAATAGCAGTACAAAGTTTGGTACATTTTTAGTGTCAAGCTCTCACAAATGTTGTCTTTGTGGAGAGGTTTTTGTTCAGTTCTTTGTTTGCCTTGTACCTGAAGAGAGCAAACCTGCTGTGAAAGTTCAAGAAGCTGGTAAAAAGCCTGAAATCCCTGACAAAACCAAGAAGCTGGAGAAGAAAATTACCCCACCAGAAGAAACGAAGCCAGGTATCCAGACAGTGATTCTTGAAGAATTCATACCAACACCTTGTGTATTTGTAGACAGTGTGTTTTGGTGATGTCTTACATTACTTCAACCCCCTCTTTTTTACACTTGAAGTGACCAGGGCACAGCCTGTGATGAAGGCTGAAGAACCAACCAAGGTTGTTGCAGAAGAAGAAAAAACAGTCGTAGTAGAAAAGACAGCTCCAGAGAAAGGTAGAGGAATTGAGAGGGAAATATCCTCTTTGTTAGAGTTTTTTCACTCCTTTCCATCTTTTTAACACCTTATTTCATCACTCCAAATGTTAATTATAAAACTACACGTGTGTGTTTCCACCGTTGTTGTTCATCATGTTGTCAGTTTATGTGTCTTGTCAAAGTTGCTATGACCTTTAGCAGCAGTACAGTTTCTTGCTGTGGTGTTGCATTGTCTTTTCATGTTATGTGTTCTGTTTGTTTGGTCATAAATTCATTTCTTTTTTCTGGGCAAGCATGTCCCATTAGCCTTTGGACACAACTTTACTCAGTGTCTCAGTCTTTATGTTTACTTCTGAGACTATTTATTTAAATTAAATCCTGTGATACTGGACTGCATCTCAGTCAGAAACGTCCCACATGTGTCATCCACAATCTATATGACAATATTTGTTATTTTTGTTTTATGTTTTATGACAATTCTCACAGTTCACAAGGTCTTCCCATTTTTTGAATTGTTGTTCATAACTAATTAAATGGCCTTATTAACCACTTTCTGAACTCTACCTCTGTATTAGATGAAACCAAGGGGCCTGTCCAAGCACCGGGAGGAGTCAAGAAAGGTAGGAGCACCTATTACTGCTCACTTTACCTCAGCACATACAGTATGCAACAGCTGGCAGGACTTAATTAGCAGCTATCTATTACAGCACCCAATAGTGGCCCCAAATCTAAAAACTACACTAGGTTCATGGTTGACTTTGGAGATGTGCATCAAATAAAGCACTATTTTGCCCTGATTGGCTTATTACAAAAATGTCAAAACAAATTTTCCCCTCAGTGATTTCAAATAAATATTTATAAATTTGTATTCTCTATATGTATTGTAATGTAGTAACCTGTTGAAGTTGTTTCTATTTTTGTCCTCTTCCTTTTCTGTTTTGTTTTTGTTGTAAGTCTTTTTTTACATGTAATCTGTCTTAAATTAGCTCTATATGAAAAGTATTGCAGATAATATGCTTTATTTGTGTCTTTGTATCATTATATTTATTTTTCTTATTTTCCAAGTATGTGTATGTGTTTGTACAAATTGTCCTTTCGGTTATGTGTCTAATAAGTAATGTGAAACCTTTGCTGCCTCAGAAATGGTTCTGCACAAAAAAGGTAAAATTCACATTGAAGAGGAAGGGACGTTTGAGATTCCCACTTTGAGGAAAACAACCAGAGTCATGAAGGAAGTGGAAGAAGAGCAGGAGATGATCAAACTTAAGAAGATTCCATCGGTTCCACCCAAAGAGGCGGAAGAAGAGGAAAAACCTCAGAAGGTCACTAAGACCACGATCTTTAGTGTTGAGGAGATGGTTCATAAAGAAGAGGCTATTGAGATGTCAGTCGCCACCAGAAGACGTGTGGAGGAAAAGAAACCCCGAGACAAAGCAGACGTTGTGAAAAAGCCAGAAATTGTGAAGCCTAAAGAGGAGGAACAGAAAGAATTTCCTAAAGATGCATGGACCCGCCAGAAACTCATCCCAAAAGATGAGAAACCAGAGGACAAACTTTCTTTGAAGAAAACTCCCAAGGCACATAAGGAAGAGGAACCTGCTGCAACTAGTGCAGCCTTGAAGAAAGTGAAAAAATTGCCTACAGATGAAGTGGAACCTGAAGTAGTCAAACTAAAGCCATTTGAAAAGCCTGTTAAACTGGCTGAGGAGCGAGAGAAAGATAAGAAGGAGAGACCAGACTGGGACATGGTGCCTTTCCAAAAGGGAGACATCATCCCCAGAGAGGTAGACACCAAAGAACCTCCCAAGAAACCTGAGAAACCTCCACAGGAGATAAAAGAGCACCCAGCCAAGGTACCAAAGCCTGTAGATAAACAGAAAACACCAGAGAAAGAGCCTGAAGAGGTCAAAGTGCCAACCAAGGTGAAGAAGATCCCAACACAGGAGCAAGAGATAGAGACTGTCAAGCTGAAGCCCTTCTCCAAGCCTTCCAAAGAGGCTGCAGAGCCTGAAAAGAAACCAGCAGAGGATAAAGAGAGGAAGCCAATCGCTAATCTGCACCGTTGTCGCCCAAGTCCAGACGAACCATCAAAAGAACAAGAGCCAGAAGATAAACCAAAGAAACCTGAGATCCCAGAGGCTCCAGAGAAGAAGCTGGAGAAGCCAAAGGAGGCTGAGGCAGTACCAGCAGAGAAGACAGTGTCTCCTGTGCTGGCCTCTGTTAAGAAACCTGAAAAGGTTCCTGAGGAGCCCAAACCCCTGCAGGTGAAGAAGGGAGTCATACCTAAGGTGAAAGAGGAGAAGGAAGAAGTGGCTCTGAAGCCTGTGGAGCAGCTCAAGAAGGTTGAGCTGAAAAAGACACCATCTCCTAAAGTTGAGAGGCTTAAAGAAGCAGAGGCATTCCCTGTCGAGAAGAAGCCAAGTGTTGATAAACTCAAAAAGATTCCCAAAACTGTTTCACCAAAAGACTCGATTGAAGCTGTGACGCTCAAAAAGGTCCCAAAGAAGCCATCACCAGAGGAGGAAAAGGCTACAGATAAAGGGAAGGTTCCCTTGGTGAAGGAGGTCTCTCCTGGAGCTGTGCAGATGAAGAAGATCGCCACCCAGCCAGAGGAGGAGGTATTTGAAGAGGATTTTGAAGCTGAAGAAGAGGCGGAGCAGGAGGAGGAGGAAGAGGCTTGGGGCTGGGAGCTGGTACCCCGGGAGAGTTATGGCTCTGAAGACTGGGAAGGTGAAGGAGAGGAAAGTGCTCTGGAGGTTCCAGGGGTAACCAGGAGAGGTGAGATGGTGGCAGCCCCAAGTCTTTGGGTGACGGCCAAGAAAATCCCTTCCTTCATGCCCTGAATAATCTCTACCCATTTCCATGATCATGCCTCCATCTAAATCATCTTTACATCAACAGTGTGACACGATTTACGCTATTTTCTTCCCGTATTTTATTTTTTTATCATTCTGTGAGTCAAACTGTCAGGTCATTTTCATTGCTGTCTGTCATTTATGTTGTCATTTGTGTGTCCACCATTTCAGTAAAATGCCATTCATGTCTGTTCAACATGTATCATCTCCATTCATGCCATCTTTACACTTATGTTCATTAGTTCATCTCTTCTTGGTGTAAAAACTACATCATGTTTTAGTCGTTATCATACATTATTCATCTCTGTGTTTCCCTTTGTTTCAGTGTCATAATTTCATATATTTACCATCACTATCACTCATCTTCCCCTATCCCTTCAAGTGGACATCGCACTTATACTCACATGTTTATGAAGACATTAACATTACATTCTGTGCAGCAAATTCATTTGAATTGTTTCTGAACAGAGGGGCAACCAGCAGAAGAAGCAGGAAGAGGTCGAGGTAGAGGACTGAAACGTAAGTCTGTTTTCTTAATAAATCTATCAACTGTGCGTATGAATTATCAGCAAGAAAACCATATTTCATTCTACGTCCTTTAAGGTGATACAACAGAATCTTTGTGAAATTAAAATGTGAATTTATTTGTTTGGCTTCAATTTTTAATTCAGCTAAGCAAACCCCGTCCCCTGGAGAAGGCAGGGGCCGCGGTCTAAAGCCTGGTGGAAAAGGTCCACCACCACCAGAAGAGCCATTCGGAGGATTTAAGCTCAAAGCTGTGCCTCTGAAGTTCATCAAGAAGCTTCAGGACATTGTGTTGCAGGAGGCTGAGTCTATTGGCTCAGCTGCTGTGTTTGAATGTGAGGTCTCGCCTTCCACTGCCATCACTTCATGGATGAAAGATGGAAGCAATCTGCGTGAGAGCCCCAAACACAAGTTCACCTCTGACGGCAAAGATCGCAAATTGAACATTATTGATGTTCAGCTGTCAGACACTGGTGAATACACCTGTGTGGCCAAGAATGCTGGCAAGGAAATATCATGCACAGCCAAGCTTATTGTTGAAGGTATTTATATCTTTTATCTGCACTAAAAAGTCCTGAGGACCAGAGATAGTATCTCTTGTGATCCTACTTAAGCATTCACCAATGTCAAGTTACTCATTGCCTTTTTATCTTTTTGCAGAGCTACCTGTGAAATGGATCAAAGAGCTGGAGGAAGAGACCTCAGCTCTGAAGGGTCAGCCTATCTATATGACCTGTGAGCTGAACAAAGAGAGAGATGTGATATGGAAGAAGAATGGTGAGGTCTTGAAGAAAGAGGCCGGCAAGATTCAGATCAATATTATCGGTATGCAGCATGCTGTGACCATCCAGAACTCAGTTGAGGAGGACGCTGGTTCCTACTCATGTGAAGTGGCTGGCCAGGAAGATGTCAAGACCACAACAAATGTCAAAGTGATTGGTAAGCAAAGACGGATATTGTACATATGGCTTGTTATAGTAACATACATACAGTGGTGCTTCCTGAGGAATGTACACTGGAATGGAGTGTTTGTCCCATTCTTATTTTAAATTTACAGAAGACATGAAATTCAGACATTAAACTTTTATTTATAAACTGATTATAAACAATATCTTTCACTTCTTCTAAATAACATTTCACATCTTAATGTCCAGTTCCAAACCATGTACCACTAAATGTCATGCAGCTAAATTCAGATACCCACATAAAACAGCTTGGACACTGCAAATACAAAATAGGAAGAACCTTGGAAATCTTTGAAAAACGCCCCAAATTACATAAACTAAGACTACACCTTAGCTTTTTAACTCTGGCTCTGATAATATTTTTCTAATATTTAGTGTATTAATAGTGCACATTGTGTCTTTAATGGTATGATAGATATTGTTTCACTAATGTTTAACGCCAACAGAAATCATCAAGGACTGGACTGTGAAACCACTGAGGGATCAGCATGTGAAACCAAAGGCTGCTGCTACATTTAAATGTGAGCTCTTCAAAGATACTCCCAACTGGAGGTGGCTCAAAGGAGAGAATGAGGTTACTCCTTCAGACAAGGTTGAGATCAAGAAAGACGGGAAGGAGCTGACACTCACCATAAAGAACTGTCAGCCTGATGACGTGGCAGAATATTCATTGGAAGTGGAAGGGCGCATCTACACCGCCAAGCTAACACTAGGAGGTTTATCTTCCAACCTACTTAATATTTAACTTATCTTTCTATCATTTGGTGGATATTGGAGTACTAATACAATGTCTTTCTCAGAGCGTGAGGCTGAGATCCTGAAGCCCCTGGCCAGTGTTGAGGTGGTTGAGAAGGAAGATGCCATGTTTGAGACGGAGATCTCTGAGGACGATGTTCCAGGAGAATGGAAGCTCAAAGGAGAGGTTTTGACCAGGTCCCCGGTAAGACTAGATGGAGTTGTTTTGTCACAGTGTCACATAAGTCTTAAAGTACATTTAGATTTTCACTTTCACTTCTTTTTATATACAAATGCATTGTAATGTATTCATCAGACATGCGACATTCAAATGGATGGCGGAGTGCGTAAGCTCATGCTGAAAAATTGCCAGTTGGATCAGGCCGGAGAAGTGTCCTACCAAGCTCTGAACGCTATAACCAGCGCAATGCTCAATGTCAAAGGTAAGGAGTATCCCTGGTTTTCAAGATTGGAATTACAATGCAGGATGGTTTTAAGATATTAGCTGTAAAAATAAAGGCGTAAGGTCCGTAGGCAATAAATAAATAATGTGAGAGCGGACCTTAGATCTTTATTTAATAGGACTGACAAGTTAAATGCATTATTTGCGGCATTATTCGATATTCGATGCAGCCTGGGAAGTCCGGAAGGAAATTTGATGCGGGATCCCAACTATTTCCAATTTCCAGCAATTTCGAAATGGTGCTGTGCCTTTATTGTTACAGTCTGTCCTCTGGTCAGTTTAAACCTGTCTGTTGTTCTGTCAGAAACGACACTGTGTGAAAATGTATGCAGTGATGTCACTCTATATTCGTACTGTCTGTGTTTAAATGTTTTATGTTAAACCCTCGTACTGTGGCCAGTTTATTAGTTACACCAACACCATGTTCATGAATGGGTCTCTCTACCTGACATGAAATCACATGCCAAAAATAAAGAGGTTTAGTAACTGTATGATTTAATTAGTTAGAATAGCTGCATATGGTTTCCCCAGCAGTTACAAACAGGAGGTAAGTAGTGAAGATTTGATGAAAAGCAAGTAGAAAGAAGAATGGCCTGAAGAATGAAGATGCTTGTTGCATCCTGATAATCTGCAGTCAGAATGTGATACCTGCTGAACAAGATGATGGACTGGTACTACAACATGACAAAACCTTTGGTGAATGTTTCAAAGAAACATTTGTTATCATGAAGACGGCATTCCTTGATGACTTCATCCTCCAAAGCAGACCATATTTTTAAAGAATCCGAGGGGTGACTTGATTTTTCTTAGATGACCTTGATGATCTGAAGATATCTCCAACAGGTTCTCTGTAAGATGAGATGGAATTAGTTGTACGTACCGTCAATGAACAACAATCGATCGTCAAGAAACACTGGCATGAGGTTATCATGTCAGTGCCCCTTCATAAATTTCAAGCGCCATTGAGGTTACAACCCAGTACTTCATATAAGGGGGGTACATGGTAAACTGGCCCTTGCTGTTGTGCCGTTGTTGTGTTGTTGATGTGTTGTACCTGTCACTTTTAATCCAGAAATCGAAATGGACTTTGTTGTTCCGCTGAAGGACATTTCTGTGCCTGAAAAGAAACAGGCTAAGTTTGAATGCACCATCACAAAGGATGTCTCTAAGGTCATGTGGTATAAAGGAACTGACATCATCACCCCAGACCAAAAGTATGACATCATCGATGATGGAAAGAAGCATATGCTGATCATAAACTGCTGTGAGTTTGATGATGAGGATGATTATACAATTGAAGTTTTGGGCAAAACTTCAACAGCTAAACTTTCAGTGGAGGGTAAGTGCTGGAACACCAATACTGGACATAGCTAGCTGAACCACTATTATTATGACTCCTTTGATTGAGTTGGTTGCCTTCTCTTTCAAACTAACTCATATGAATATGCTTTAATACTAATATAGGTATAAGGCTCAAATTTATCTCACCGATAAAGGACCAAACTGTGAAGGAAGGCAAAACAGCTTGCTTTGAGCTGGAACTCTCTCATGAAAACATCCCTGTCACTTGGTACAAGAACGATGTTAAAATTCATCCAAGCAGAACAGTCGTCACTCATGTGGATGGAAAGAAACACGTGCTAGAAATAAAGGAAGTGACTCTAGATGATACTTGCCAAATTAAGGCTGTGGCCAAAGGAATTCCTTCAATGGCCAACCTGACGGTCATAGGTAAACCAAGAATAACCACCTGTCCTCTTTCTATCCTCATATTCCTATGTCTGTCTTCCTCCTCACAGCTATTAGTACAATGTATCCATGTTTTTGTCTGTATGGGTCCTTACATGTGTCTTACAATGTGTAAGACATTGTTTTTCTGTCTTATGTGTTGTAAGAAACTCTTTCTCTGTGGTGCAGTTGTGGTTCTTGTCTCTTGTTTGCCTTGTATCATATATATGTGTTTTATATGTGCCATGGAGAGTCATGCAAAAATGTCCCCATTCCAGAGGGAGATGCGTACTTCACAGTTAAGCTGCAGGACTATACTGCAGTGGAGAAAGACGAAGTCGTTCTAGATTGCGAACTCAACAAAGATGTCGAAGTCATGTGGTACCACAATGAGGCCGAGATCAAGACTTCTAAGATGGTGGCCATTAAAGCTGAAGGCAAACGCAGAACGCTCATCATCAAGAAAGTTGGGGACAAAGATAAAGGCCAGTACTTGTGTGATTGTGGAACAGACAAGACGACAGCAATGCTTCACATTGAAGGTAAAAAAGCAGAATTTGCTTTTAAATTTTGTTACTCACCAATACTGAAGCAACTTCTCCTTTCTTGACACACCTCTTAAGCTTTCTTATCACCTGCAACATCTCCTAACCACACCAAGTCCCCTTTTTTTCTTAAGTTTTTGCAGTTAAAACTCCTTTTCGCTCTCATCACTTCTGAATTACCACTGTCAACACCTGAGGTTGTTCACAGCATAATAAAGGTGGTTCCTATAAAGGACCTTAAAAAGAGGTTTCTGTGTAGTTCCCAAAGCAGAGGCTCTACCTGAAATTATAACTCAAATATATGTTGGCAACTCCATCTGTGCCTGTCTGTCATGCCATTTGTACATGTGTATGTGTATTTATGTGATGTTTGTTTGAATGTCTGAAAGTCTTCAGTCAGAATTTTGTCCCTTCTCTTAAACATCAGCTCGCCACATCAAGGTTGTTAAGCCGATGTATGGTGTTGAGGTGTTTGATGGAGAGACCGCTCGATTTGAGGTCGAGCTCAGTGAGGATGATGTCCATGGCCAGTGGAAACTGAATGGAGAAGTCCTCAGTCCATCTGCAGTATGTCTCATTAACATATATCTCAGCAGATATTTTCTCATGCTTCAATTCACTTTGATTTGGTCTAATCCCTGATGAGGTTGAAAAGTTTCCTATATCAGGGTTAAGATATAAACCATGAAAATGTTTGATCTCTCACTAGCTAACAAATGAAAGTGAATTGACCACTGCCTTGCACTGATCACTTTTCCCTGAGTCCTTGTATTTTTAAATGCTGAAGTTTGTCGGCCATCTACAGGATGTTGAGATTGTGGAGGACGGCGCCAAACACACTTTGGTCTTGTACAACTGCAAAATGCCTCAAACAGGCGAGGTGGCATTTACTGCTGCTAACGCCAGGTGTTCTGCTAATCTGAAAGTGAAGGGTGAGCTTTCACTTCCTCAGTCTACCTTCTTGTGCAAAGTCTTAACACATTTTCCAAGCCAGCCTGTGCACATTGTTTTAACTGAAAATGAAAAGCTTGAGCACAGGTGTATTCTTTCTGCTTCAGTCTTAACTTTTGAATCTTATTGTTCTTCCATTTTATTGCAAACAGTTTTTGTTCTTACTTTTTGGGCACTGCAATATTAAAAATAATCCCCAAAAATGCGGATTAGTAAAATGTAATAGTGATTAACATTCTACAAATGGTTTGGTAAATGCTATGACATGATGTATACCAAGAACTTCCTTTTGCCTTATCTTGAATTTCTTTGGCACCTCCATATTTGTTAAAGTGGCAAGTCAGTGCCATCTGACTTCCAGTAAAAAGTTTTTATCACAGAGCACTCCATCTGTGCCTTGATATTAACTCTGTCTGTCTGAATCAACAGAGCTGCCAGTCTCATTCATTACACCGCTGGCCGACGTGCACGTGTATGAAAAGGATGAGGCGAGATTTGAGCTGGAAATTTCTAGAGAGCCCAAAAGTTTCCGTTGGCTGAAGGGATCACAGGAGTTGTCAAACGATGATAAGTTTGAACTCTTGGTGGAGGGAAAGAAACACACTCTTACTGTAAAATCTGCCAGATATGAAGATGAAGCCAAATACATGTTTGAGGCTGAAGATAAAAGGACATCTGGAAAGTTGTTTATTAAAGGTAAATGGAGGCGGACCATTTTAGTTTCATTAGACAGGAATGGTGTGATGTGTACATTGAGGCATACCCAAGGTAAAGAGAAAACTTTCCTTTTGTGTGCTCCCTAATTGGTGTGAGTATTTACCAAAAGCCTTTCAAGGACAAAACCTCTCAACAAAGCTATATATGTATATATATATATATATATATATATGTATATGTGTGTGTGTGTGTATATATATATATATATATATATATATATATATATATATATATATATATCAACCAAAATATATAGACAACCTAGCCACATGTTTTAGTGTATATTGGACTGGGTCTGTTTTTCCTGGTTTGGTCTCCAGACCTCTTACAGTCTAAAAATCTGAGCCAGTTCTGTGGCGTAGAAGATCTTTGCTGGCTTACACTGAGCTTTAAACTCAGCTCCATCCAACACCTTTGGAATTAACTGGAATGCCGACTGTGAGCCAGACCTGAACGCCATCAATGTTGGACATTACCGGCGCTGTGGTGTCTGACTGGGAGTAAATCACTACAGCACTTCAGTGGTGGAAAGACTCAAATAAGAAGAGTGGTATCAAACCACTGCTTATATTTGGCAGTGTTGTAAATGTCCCAGCTGCAACTTGCCAGATTTACATGTGTTGTTTTGTCAGTCCTGTAGTTTGACAAAGGCTTTAGGCAAATATTCATTCCATACATTATTATGAATCTGGCTCAGCAAAAGCACAGAGAGTGTACGGCCCTTTTTATGCACAGCTTTCTGAACACATCATCAACACTATAATCTGTATGTTTTGATGTCTCACCAAATGTGTTACTACATTAATATTTAACTCCCTATATATACATTTAATTTCCTTTTGTCAGGTATTCGCCTCGAATTTATCAAGCTGATTAAAGATGTGACTGTGAAGGAACGTGAAACTGCAGAGTTCAGCGTTGAACTCTCTCATGAAAAGATCCCGGTGGTCTGGTACAAAAACGACATCCGTCTGCACCCCAGCAAGGTGGTGCACATGTCAGAGGACGGAAATGTCCACACACTGGCTTTCAAGGAAGTCACCATTGATGACACCTCCATGATCAAAGTTGAGGCAATGGGCAAGACCTCAGAGGCCATGCTCACCGTGCTTGGTTAGTGTCATTATCTCGAAGGTTCCTGCTGAATTTCCACACAGAACTTCAAACTACCAACATATCAGTAAATGCCAAACAAATCCAATGGTTTACATGTCAGAGTAATTCATTGTGGCTTGTCCTGTTAAAATAAGAGAAACATATCTGTAAAACTGAGCTGCATATCGCACAGTAATAATAATACATTTGTGACTGAGGTTGAATTTCCCTTTTCATTTACAGTCCCATTTATCACACTGTATTCTCCGCAGTCACAGAGAACAATCTGCATCTGTATTATGTCCAGCAGGACCATTGTTTCAGTGGTTATACTATTTTTAACTGGCTGCTGCTGGTTTCGTTGTATGCCTTCTTGCAGAGGGCGGGCTGTACTTCACAGTGAAGCTCCAGAACTACACCGCTGTCGAGAAGGACGAGGTCATTTTGTCCTGCGAGCTGAGCAAGGCCATCGGCGAGGTCAAATGGTTCAAGGATGGTAATGAAATCTTTTCCTCCAAGAACGTTGTCTTCCAATCAGATGGCAAGAAGCGCATGCTTGTCATCAAGAAGACGTCAAAGAAAGACATCGGATCGTACGCGTGTGACTGCGGCACCGACAAAACCACAGCCAACTTGAACATCGAAGGTAATACCTGCGGCAATCTGGCCCCTCCCCCTGACTTCTGTTTGGACTACAGAATCAGGCTCCTCCCACCGCCATTCACCGAAACCCCACCTCTCTCAAGGCTGTTCACCTGATTTATGTGTCCTGTACTCTCAATGTTTGTAATGTGATTTACTGTCATGATACATAACCCAACCCTTCTCATCTTAGAGTTACTCATTATAACTGTATATTAAACACTTGTATGAACTCTGAGGACACCATGGAGACATCAATGTAACTCTCAATCGAGAGTTCAATGTCTCTTCTCTCAGATGTTTGTGTTAGTGTTCATGTACATGTTATATTAGTCATATAGATCTTTGTACAGTTTTTATTTTTTATTTATTGCATTTTCATGAATATTTATATTATACAGGACATCACATACAAGAGAGAACATTTTGTGGTGCAGGTTGTGCAATTTTCCCAGAACAGGATATCCAATGACCTTTTACCATAAATGAAAGTAAATTAAGTTAGAAGCAAATAAAAAGTCTTAAATGACTTCATCTCTGTTTTTAAATTTGAATAACTGACAATTAATAAATCCTGAATCAAGCTCTTTCCCAACAACGCTGCTCTGATGAAATAATTTGTGAATGATCTAAGCATTAATAATGACAATTTAAATAGACAAAATTCAAGATTAAAGAAAAGGATGAAGAGCTGGAGCTTTCAGATTATTGTCAAATTTACACAGACAGCTCTTATAAACTATTACCTATCAGAGTGTTGATAATCACATTTTTATTCTATCTATAAAATACCCTATATCTATACCTGCCTTCTATGTTTATACGACAATAAGACTCTAATTAATAATTATAGTTTCACACCTTTTGCTTGTTTTAAAAGCGGACAAAAGGTATATGTGGACTCCAGCTGGTCTCTTGCAATACCAAACTGATTAAAATAGATCATAATCGTCCTAATTAAATAAATAATGTATAATGTTTTATAGGACCTTTGTAGAGTATGTTTATAGTGTAGAAATGTTTTATAAGGGTTGGGTTATCGTTATAGGTTGTGTTCTGCTTTTGCGCAAATTGTAAGTCGCTCTGAATAAGAGCGTCAGCTGCTGGTCTGAACTGTCCCGTGTCTTCATGTTCACTGTATGTCCTCCACTGTTCATCACACTCAATCTGTCATTTTTACTGTGACGACAATATGAAACTGTTTTTATTTGATGTTCTTTGAGGGACACCAGTCAGCTTCACCTTCTGTTTGGCTTTTCCTAACGTCTTTTTAAACCTCTGCAGAGCGCGACATTAAGGTTGTTCGCCCACTGTACAGTGTGGAGGTCACAGAGACCGAGGTGGCCAAGTTTGAGACGGAGATTTCAGAGGAAGACCTTCACGCCACCTGGAAACTGAAGGGAGAAACACTCCACCCGTCTGCTGTAAGATTCAACATGGATAACACTAATAAAGACATAATTTTTATTTAAATTAGAGAAAGACTAAAATAATGCCTCTTGTTCCCAGAGCAGATGTCCTTTTGCTTCACGAATGTTAAATTTTTAAAGAGTTAAAGAGACTGCTTTGATGATTCACTGTATATTTTTATTTTCAGGACGTGGAGATAAAGGAGGAGGGAACCCGACACACGTTGATCCTCTTCAACTGCAGAATGGACATGGTCGGAAGTGTTGACTTCTCGGCAGCGAATGCCAAATCTTCAGCTCAGCTCAGGGTCAAAGGTGACAGAAATAACAACGACATAAATCACAGACAGTTTGTTGGTAGTTTGCTTCTGGTCCATGTAGTAAAGGACATTTTTAAGGTTTTTCCATGGGCCAGGAGGTAGCTGAGCTGAGTTTAATATCAGAGCTGAACAGCTTTGACGGCCTCCTCCTGTGTGTGTCTGTGGTTTAGAGTTTAGTTTCACTTCTGTCTTCCTGTTTGTTCTTTCATGTTTACTGATCACTTCCATCACAATCACAGGTCAGCAGATCAGTTTAAAATACGTAAGTAGTAAGTAAAACCAGAAACAGACACATTGAGCTGAAAAGAGCTGTGGTATTCCTTCTCCAACAGACTTCAGAGGACAAGCGGCCGAAACAAACAAAAAAAAGTAGTTTCTGTATGTTAAGCGTTAAGTGAAGCTTAACTAAGAGTAAATTCATGTTCCACTTAAATGTCACATTTTTCAAGACCTGAGCTGCTCCAACAGAAACAGACCTGGAGTGTAAAGATAACAGAGCGAGAAAAGAGCAAGCGAGGAGCTTCTGGTGGGAGACGAAGACTTATCAAGTTGAGATAAAGTTTTTTTCACGGGTAATCAAACAGACTTTATCTCATCACACGAAGATAAAGTGAGTTTCTTCTGAATCAAATCTGAGTCAAATACAAGAAAGTTTTCTCATCTAACCAAAGAAATGTGACAAACAAATTCTGTTTGAACTGTTACCCAATGTCACCTGCAAAAATCAGTTTGGTGTTTTTCCCTTGAATGTAAATCACATATCTTCATCATAGTTTGAAGCTGTGTTCAATACGTTCCCTCTTATCAATCAGAAATGCAGTATAACAGAAATATTAACTAGGCTTTCATTTTCATGTTTAAGAATCTGTGTTTCCGTCAGTATTGTGACAGAAGAGGTGAATTCACTTCAAATGCCTCTGTGGGGCTGTAAAAACTGAACTCCCAAGAGATTAAATCCTTTGTTCAGATAGTTTTTCAGTGTCTAAATCTTTTCATGTGTTTTTAGAAAGTCTGTCCTGGTTTCCTTTGAGATGGTTCATGTTCCTGAACAGATATTTTGTTAAAAGTCTCAGTGTAAAGCTGCAGCTTTCTTTCTGGCAGAGCAGATAATGATTTTAAGCTTAGACTGACAGCTCACTGATTAAATGTAAATCCAGCTCTCAGCTCGCTGCCACTGACACTGCCAGGCGGCCTTTAACTGCCCGTTAAGGGGCTTTAATTCAGGCATGTGAAGAAGCCTGTTGTAAATACTTGATAAGGCTTGTTAATGTAAACTGACATCCTGGAGCTCAGTTGGGCCTGCGTTACAGAAACCACCACAACAGCAGTCATATGGCAGCGTTTCGATGATGTCAGCATTTTCTGCAGCGTGATATTGGGTAACTCTTGCAAGGAGCTCCACATTCTCCTTTTCCAGGGAAATTTCAGACAGGTGACTGACAGGAGCAGATTGTCTCCCCCTGATGGGTTTGGCAGATGTGGGCTCTCAGCCAATCAGGCCCCTCAGTTATTTTAGAAGCCACATGCCTTATCTAGAGCAGGTTTGCAGTGATTGGCAGGGGGGGAGGACATGACCCTGTCTCTCACTGGTTTCTGCCACCCATATTCATCTGACGACAGGCCATATGCTAATGAGCTTGGCCCCCCAGTGCCAAGTCCCAGGGCGGCTGGCTTCAGTTGTCCTGAGGGCTTCCAGCGGTCTGCCTTCAGCTCAACCACACCATGCGGATTAGCCACTGAGGATTAGCCGTTTCTCTTTTGGATTTTTTGGATCTACTGACCTGTTTTGGGGGGGGGGACTAACCATGTCTTCTCCCCAATCCAAAGCCCGAGTGATCGGCCTGTCGAAGCCACTGAAGGATGTCACCGTGACCGCTGGAGAGACAGCCACCTTCCAGTGTGAGCTGTCGTATGAAGGCATCACTGTCGAGTGGTTGCTGGGGGGTACAAAGCTGGAACCAAGCGACAGAGTAAGTCCAACACAACCGACGAGTGCTCACAATATTTCTGTTCCACACACAGGCTCACTGAGGGCTTCACTTCCTGAAAACTTCCCGACACACAAGAAGTGTTGACATTCACATACAAAGTCTTCACAGATCCTCCATGAGTCCTTCACTGGTGGCTTCATGGTGGTCCTGGTCCGGAGCCAGGGCCAGTGTTTTACCTTTCAGTTTGTACGTAGTGTTCGGTTTTCTTTGCACCGAGCTGCTTCAGCTTCAGCTTGTCTTCATATAAGGGTCTGCTGCTGGAGCTTCAGGATTCCAGCTGAGCATTTGATCCTGGTTTTGAGATAACGCAGGCGGGGAGGATTTTCTGCCCTGCAAGCGTTTCTGCAGGGTTATTTTTAACAGCTGCTGGAGGTTGAGGCACAGGGCAGGTGGCAACAGGAGCAATTTGACAGCTTCAACTTTAAAATGGCACAAAGCATTGTAAATGTTTTTGCTGGCACTGAAATCATTTCCTGTTTCATGCTGAATTAAAGGATGAAAAGAGCTTGGTGTGGGTCCAGGCCCTGAAATGATATCCAGGCAGAACGCAGATTAGTTTGATTATAGGATGTAACCCGAGAACTCTGAGGTTTCCACTGACACATGATCCCTCTCCAGGTTGTGCAACTGTGATTTACTGGATGTTACATGGTCAACATGAGTGGAGATTCGTATGTCATCAAGTCTCAAACTAAAGCCACTAGCTGTTGTTAGACTGGTATAAAATAGTTCATAAAGATGGTTTTAAGATTAAGAAGATTAAGTGTTAAGAAGTTCACAAAAATGTTTTTTATTTACTGATGTTAATGATCTGTAAACAATGTAGTAACAGTGAACAGACCCCCAACAGACCAATAAAACACCTCCAAACCCCCAACAACACCTACATAAACAAACACTCCTCAACCAAACTAATCTAAACTTCAAAATTCAACTTCACACTTGTTTGAACTCTGGAAATGAGGTATTCGGTCTTTCAGCATCTGACATTATCACAGAAATCAAACAATTTCTGTCTGCATACCCAAAGAAACTTACATTTATTATTATTTTTAATGCCATTAATTCAGTCTGTCTGAATCACAATTTACTTTCTACACTCATAGAAAAAACATTACAATTTCCTTTAGCTGGTTTATCTGGTATTATTGTCAAATCCTAATCGGGTTTATTTTAACACTATTGCTCATTAATTTATGGAATAAACTCCAGTGAGCTCCTGTGTCTTTGAATCTAATCTATGTACAGATTATTTTTATCATGTTCCTTTTGTTATTCATAACAGAAACAAGAAACAGTGAACTTTAATATCAGATCCCATATGTTTAATCCCTCTTGAGTGAGTTATGTAGCTGTGGGCCCAGACAGCTCTCTGTGATATACAGTCCGTGGATGTGTGGTAAAATCAGCCATCAGGTGTCAGAGGCCATGCAGTTTAAATCGGGGGTAGTGAAGCAGCTGCCTATGTTCATTTTAGCTGTCAGGGCTCAGCTGACTGATCCTGTAAGTCCTGAAGACATGAACCCAAAACTTCACTCTCAAGAGAAAGAAAATAATCTGTGTTTTGTGAACGTCATGGACATTGTTCAGAGTTAAAACCCATAATTTGGTTGATTCTGTGAATATCTAACAGACCCAAGTCAGGGAAATTAACGGGCAATGCTCACCGATGATTAAACCAATAATCAGACTAATTCTGATCCATGATATAGACCGGGCTTTGTCAACCTAACTGACTGAGTTCAGCGCAGGTTTAACCCTTTGCTGACTGACTCTATTGACCCCAGGTGGTGTTGAAGGCAGAAGGTAAAGTCCACAGCCTGACTCTGCGGAACGTCCAGCTGAATGAAGCCGGACAAGTCAAAATCACTGCCAAAGACTTCCAGACAGAGGCCAACCTCATCGTCAAAGGTAAGACACCACTGGCTGATTCTGCTGGACTCTGATGACTTTATATGTTTGTATATATGTATTCACCACGTAATCATCTACTGATCAGTCTGGCCTCGACGTTAGTTCCAATCAGGGTTTAACAAGCAACCTGACACACTCTGGAAATCTTATTCTTGCTGACCTCCAGTGGTTTAACTTCTGGTTTAACAGGATGTGTCAGTGACAAGTTATACCACATTAGATTTATATTAGACTTTACGTTAGATTCACAAGTGGAGGATGTGGTTGAGAGTTCAGCCCTATCATGTAGGTCAAAAGTTTTAGGTTCAGGTTCAGCAAACAACAAATCCTTATACCTTTAAACTGTTTTCAGACTGTGTTCTGCCAATACAGTTTAAACTTCAGTGTTATCTTTACACCAGAACAGATGACAGCTTCAACAGCTAAACCAACAAGGGTGTGTTCATGTCGGCAGATGGAGATGCCATTGCCATCAGGTGCTGCTCTAGCTTAACAGAGTAGAAACTAAACAAGTGTCCTGTGTGTTTTTGTCCATTCAGAGCCACCAGTAGAGTTCACAAAGTCTCTGGAGGACCAGACGGTGGAGGAGGAAGCCACCGCCACACTTGAGTGTGAAGTTTCCAGAGAGAACGCAGAGGTACGATGGTTCAAGGATGGACAAGAGATCCACAAGACAAAGAAGTACGAGATGATCGTCGACGGCCGCAAGAGAGCACTTATCATCCATGACTGCATTCTTGAAGACTCGAGGACTTACGCGTGTGATGCCAAAGAGTTCAAAACCTCCTGTTTCCTCAACGTTGAACGTGAGTGCAGCTGTGAAATGGAAACGTTTTAATAGAGCAAAGGAACTCAGTTAGTCAGTATGAGGGGACTCCTCATTACAGTTCAATGGCCCTCTCAAAAGTGTTTCATCCCCCATAAAGCCAAAGGACCCTCTATAAGACAAAGGAAACCTCTTTATAGTTCCTTCTGTTGATGTAAAGGGACACTTTGTTATTTAAAGATCCTTATAATGACTTAAGCATAAGAAATGTCTTTAAGGACTCTGTCAGGAAGCTTGTTAGAGTAAAAGAGATTAAAAAGAGATTAGGAGCCTCCTCATAAGATAAAGGATGTAAATAAATCAGTCTGTCATTCTGTGTGTCGACAGCTCCACATATCGAGTTCACAAAGCCACTACATGACGTCGAGGTCAGAGAGAAGGAATCTGCTAGGTTTGAGTGTGAAGTCTCCAGAGAGGACGTCAAAGTGAGCACATCTGTTTTCTGTCTATAAAGATAAACTACAAATAAGGGTTGTAAGGGTCTTTTTGAATGATTTTCCCATCTGTCTGAGATCTTCTCATGCCTCCCGTCTCGCAGGTCCGCTGGTTTAAGGATGGAAGTGAAATCAGAAAGGGGAAGAAGTATGAAATTATCGCTCAAGGACGCCAACACATCCTCATCATCCACAAGTCTGTGTTTGACGATGAGGCTGAATATGAATGTGACGCAAAGACCTCGAAATCCTCCGGCATGCTCACTGTCGTCGGTAAGAATAAAACATCAAACAGATATTTTTTATAACGTAATTTGGTTTCTCACAAAAATTACTGCAGTCTGAGTTACTTTGGGCTTCACATGAGTCTTTTATCTGTTGTATTTGTGACTCTGAGTTAAGATGTACGTCTGTTTGTCTGGTTGTAGAGGAGGAGGCGAGGTTCACCAAGAACCTGTCCAACGTGGAGGGAACAGAGACAGACAGCGTGAAGCTGATCTGCGAGGTCTCCAAACCCAGTGCTGATGTTACCTGGTACAAAGGAGATGAGGAGCTGCCTGAGGGCGGCCGCTATGAACACATTGTGGATGGGAAGAGGAGGATCCTTCTCATCCAGGACCTGAAGATGACAGATGCCGGAGAGTATAACTGCAGGCTGAGCCCCAGCATCAAAACCTCCGGAAATCTCAAGATTAATGGTATGGAAAGAAAAACATGATATGATGGTGACTCGGCTTCTGTGCAGCAGAGTCTCTAAATTCAGACACTTTATAACATATTATAACAACTTTAAAACATATTGATAGATCTTTTGAAAAACAAATATCTTAAGCACAAAGAGACCAAGGTTATTTTCAAATTATTTATTTTTAAAAGTAGTTTAATATGGGTCATACCGGTGATCATTCTTTTATTAGATCTCATGAGTGGTCTGCTTCTCTGAATCAGCTGAAGTTTGGATAAGTTGTACAGGTCCATATAGGAATAACAGAATTACAATTGATTAAACACAAATTAATTTATGAATTTGTAAAATGTCAACAAAAAAAAATGAAATTAATGAGGCACAATCAGAGAGGTTTATTATTATTATGAATCCCAGCGACCTTTGACCTCTGGTGGTGCTTCTTGTGTTTCAGAGTTGGCTGCTGAGTTCATCTCCAGGCCACAGAGCCAGGAGGTGGTGGAGGGCGAGATGGCAGAGTTCACCTGCTCCGTCTCCAAGGAAACCTTCGAGGTCAAATGGCTGAAAGACGACAAAGAGCTGGAGGTAGGAGACAAATACCAGATGGTCAGCGATGGCAGGAGACGAATTCTGGTGATCAAGAACTGCGAGCCCAAGGACGAGGGCGGATATGTGGTGATGATCGGACCAACTAGAGCCAGCGCCGACCTGACCGTGCTTGGTAAGCCCCGCCCACAAACATGGCTAAAATGCTATTTTCTCTCCATTCAGTTTTAAATCAGTTTCATTTATAGAAGCAGAAACACCATCTTCATATGTTCAAAAAAGCAAGATTTGTTTTTGACCTCCAAAAAACAACCTTGGAAAAACATTTACTTATTTTGTTAAAATCCTAAAATATCAAGTAATGATTATGAGTAAGAAGTTGTTCAATTTGTATTGAAGCCCATTCATACTAGAAAAAGAAATAACAATTATTTGATTTATTTAATATTCATATTCATATTCTGTCTTCAGTTTAGATTTCACTTTCATGTTAACTGATATTTAGTTTTCAACAAATAAATTAACGCTTAGCAAAAAACTCTTAATCTTAAAGAAAGTTATTAATTGTTGTGTTTTCATTGTTTGTTTGTTTTTTTATCACATATTTTAATTTTATTATTTTAATATTTTTGATTAGTTAGATTTCAACATAGGAACATTTAATGGCACATAAACATAGTGTAGTTTTCACATTATTGATAACTAATTTAGAATTTGATATTTTGTGTTTTTACCTGTTAAGTGTGATTGAAACTATTTTAAACCTCAATATTATATATTTGTTTACTGCTAGATTTTTTTAAATGAATTATAATCTTGCATAATTTGAACCTTAAATAATTTATTTACTATATATAATTGTTTATTTCAGTTTATCATTTTCAACATGCATTATACATCATAAAAGTCATCAACATACATTAAATTATTGCTTTCTGCAAACTCATGTTATTTATTAAATTTTCAAACACCTAACTGGACTGAAAAACTGACTGAAACATCAACTTTACACCTAAAAAAAAATGTAAGAAATGTAACTTACACACGCTGGTATGAAGACTAAAGTGTCTCTGATGTTTTTTCTTGCAGAGAAACTGAAGATCATCACACCACTGAAGGACACAGAGGCCAAAGAAAGTCAAGAAATCGTCCTGAACTGCGAGGTGAACACAGAGGGGGCAAAGGCCAAGTGGCTGAAGAATGAGGAGACTATATTCGAGAGCAGCAAGTACGCGATGGTCCAGAGAGACAATGTATTCTCTCTGAGGATCAGAGATGCCCAGAAGGGAGACGAAGCCAACTACAGCATCAACCTGACAAATCACAGAGGAGAGCAGGCCAAGAGCTCCTGCAACCTCACTGTCAAAGGTCAGTGATTCACACGGGTTCACCTCATGTTCAAGTGTAAATGTTCAATAAAAATTGAATTAGTCTTACTTTGCTGAAAAGAGAAACAGGCCTCTATTAGAGACAGGATAGGTATTGATGAAAGCATGTTTGCCATATAAAACTAGAGTTTTATGATGTTCAAACAGAAATAAAACAGTTCTTGTTTCCTGTCTCTGACTGGAGCTTGATTTATTTCTAGTTCAGAAACGATTAACAAATGACATTTTTGTCTGATCAGTAGAAAGTCTTGGGATGAATGTGTTTGTTTTATGTTGCTCAGAGGAGAGTCTGAGGATCGTCGTTCCTCTGGAGGACATCGACACTCAGGAGAAAAAGACCGTAAGCTTCTCCTGTAAGGTCAACAGGCCCAATGCTACTCTGAAGTGGATGAAGGGCGGTGAGGAGATTACCTTCAATAAACGCATCATGTACAGAGTAGACAAAGACAAGCACACGCTGACCATCAAAGACTGCAATCTGTCAGACGAGGGCGAGTACACCGCCGTGGCTGGAGACAGCAAGTCCACTGCAGAGCTGATCATCAGCGAGGCACCAACAGATTTCTCCATGCACCTCAAGGACCAGACCATCACTGAGTTCGAGGATGCAGAGTTCACATGCAAGCTGACCAAAGAGAAAGCTGAAGCCAAGTGGTACAGAAATGGGCGTGAGATCAGAGAAGGTCCGAGGTACGTCACACTCTCATTTAGAAGCAAGTACAGATTAGTCACTGACCAAATTATTTCATTTAGTTCTGTTGCTTCCTTTTAAATAACTTTTTTTTTTTCAGATACATATTTGAAAAAGATGGAAAGATTTGCACCTTGCGTATCAAAGAGTGCAGACCTGATGACGAGTGTGAATATGCCTGTGGTGTGGACGATAAGAGATCCAGAGCCAGGCTCTTTGTTGAAGGTAAGGTTCTTCAGAGTTTACTCTGCATGAACCTGTTTCTGTTCTCTTCCTGCTCTGAATTACTTTTTCATGAACCTCTTTCTGTCCTACAGAGACCCCAGTGGAGATCATCAGACCACCACAGGACGTGTTCGAACCTCCAGGCTCAGATGTTGTGTTTGAGGTGGAACTCAACAAGGACAGAGTGGAGGTCAAGTGGTTGAGGAACAACATGACCGTCGTCCAGGGAGACAAATACCAGATGATGAGCGAGGGTAAAATCCACAGACTGCAGGTCTGTGAGATCAGACCTCGAGATCAGGGAGAGTACAGAATCATCGTCAAGGACAAGGATGCCAAGGCCAAGCTGGAGCTGGCAGGTGAGAGTTCACATGGGCAGAAAATCTTGAGAAACAATTTCACAATAATTCAGCCCTGCATTGTTTCCAGGTCTCCCCTCAGGCTGCGCCAATAAGACAGGGCAGCTTGTGTGTGGTCTGAGAGACAAAACCCAATAAGTCAGTAAATCTTGGTGCAGGCTTAGGTCAACCCAAAGCTGAGAAAGTGAAAAAACAGTGATTCAAAAGCTTATCCTGACTGCTGCTGATAACCTTTAACGAGTGACCAATTGAAGCAGGTTGACAGCCTGATATTTCCACTGTCCATCATCTCTCTGACAGTATCTCTTCACTCCCTCCTCTTCCTCCAGCTGTGCCTCAGATAAAGACCACAGACCAGACCTACGTCACAGATGCCAGGAAGCCCATCATTATGGCTGTTCCCTACAGCGCCTACCCACAGGCCACATCCGACTGGCTGTATAACAACCTGAGTCTGCCCAAAGACAACATCCACACATCCGCTGACCGCACAGAGTACCGACTGAAGGACCCCATGAAGTCCGACGAGGGCCGCTACAAGGTCATCATCAAGAACAAACACGGAGAAGGAGAAGCCTTCATCAACCTGGTAGTCATCGGTGAGTTCTAAGAACATGTAGCTAAAAGTTTTGGCTAATTGTTATCATATAGGCTTCACTGAATCTCGTCATAGAGACAGACACCAAATCCAGATTCCCTACTGAGTTTTCTAAACCCCACTTTAATTTAGTCAATGGACTAAGTGACCTGCAACTAAAGAACAGCTAATAGGAGAAGTACCAATTTATATTTTCCGTAAAACTTTGCTGTGGATATTACTGATGATCCTTGTATCATGTCATGATTCTGTTTTAGATGTCCCTGGACCTGTGAAGAACCTGCAGGTGATCGACACCGCCGATGGCGAGGTAAGCCTGGCGTGGGAGGAGCCTGAGAGTGATGGTGGCAGCAAGGTAATTGGTTATGTGGTGGAGAGACGTGACGTGAAGCGTAAGACCTGGACACTGGCCACTGACCACGCTGACAGTCCTGAGTACACAGTGACCGGTCTCCAGAAAGACTCCATGTACCTGTTCAGAGTCTGCGCCAGAAACAGAGTCGGCAGCGGACCCAACGTAGAGACCGACAAACCTGTGCAGGCCAAGAACAAGTTTGGTAAGAATTCATTTTAATTCATTATATTTTCAAAGTAAGCCATTGAGTTAATTAGGATAACATTAACATATGATATAGGTTATGTCTTATTCTGCTCTACAAAGACATGCCTGCAGCCAGAAGACATTTACAATTTAGATATAACCTGTTGATTTCCCAGAACACATGACTCTCAGTTTACAAAATTATCTTTTGTTTATCTTGTTTTTAGATGTTCCTGATGCTCCTCTGAATGTAATTGCTGGAAACGTCACCAAGTTCGGCTGCACTGTCTCCTGGGAGCCTCCTGAGTCGGATGGAGGCTCTCCGATCACCTCCTACATCATCGAGCTGCGTGACCGAACGTCAGTGAAGTGGTCGCCCATTCAGGTGACCAAAGCTGACGAGCTCAGTGCCATCATTAATGATGTCATTGAGAACAAAGAATACATCTTCAGAGTCAAAGCGCAGAACAAAGCTGGTGTCGGCAAACCCAGTGCCGCCTCACAGCCGGTCAAGATCATGGATCCCATCGGTAAGTTTGGTTGGATAAAAGATATTTCAAAGATTTAAATATGAGTTATATAAAACATAGTAAAATACAGAAAATATGTAATATCAACATGTAAAAACAAAAGAACCCACCACAAAAGCTGACATCAATTTGTAATATTTGTGCTTTTTGTGTCTGTCCGGTGCAGAGCGTCCCAGTCCTCCCCTAAATCTGGTCTGGCAGGACCAGAACAAGACCTCAGTGCACCTCACCTGGGAGACTCCTCTGAGGAATGGAGGCAGCATGATCACCGGATACATTATCGAGCGCTGCGAGGAGGGTACAGACAAGTGGCTCCGCTGTAACGCCCGCCTCTGCCCCGACCTCTTCTACAAGGTACATTAAACGAATTATTTAAATCCTCACCTGGACTTGGAAGGTTTGTAACTTCATTTAAAAAAACACATGTGCCAAAATTTTAGTGATAAGTCATCAAAGCATGAAAAAAAGATGTGATGACTGATGGGAGAGGTGGTTTGTTGACGTTGATATTTGTTAATTTCTTTAATAAAAGCATTGAGGCGGTTAAAAAAAAAAAAACTTCATGTGAAGCAGCTGCAGGCACATAGTTGCTTCAAAATAAAAGCCCTGCTCAAAAAGTTTTTTTCCCTGCAATCACTGTCAGATTCATTCTCTAAAATTCCCTCACTCTCTTTTTACTTTATTTTATTTTAACACTATACTTTAACTTTTTACTTCAGGTTTCTGGTCTTAAATATGGAAACGAGTACAACTACAGAGTGTTTGCTGAAAATGCTGCTGGCGTCTCCGACCCATCAAACATCATCGGACCTCTGCTGGCTGATGACACACATGGTGAGACAGACGCTTTATCAATGACCTTTAATGTTTTATGTAGTAGTTATGTGACGATTGTGTTAAACTACCATATGAGGTATTACCAAATAGCAAATATTCACCATCTAAAGAAAATTTGAATTATTATCATTTATTGTGTGTATTATGTCCAAATGTAAGTTTTAAATCTGTTCATTTGTAAAAAGAAGAAAAGCAAAAATTTGCAGCAAAACCCTTTCAGCAACTTCATAGTAAAAGTCCCAAAGCTCATCAATTCACATAGAAATTTAGCTTGCTAGCTTTAGTATAAGCTCAGTTAATATTTTATTTCCCATCATACCTCTCTCCTACCTCTCTAGTCGGTCCAACCTTCGACCTGAGTGCTTTCAAAGATGGTCTTGAGGTGATTGTCCCTCAGCCTCTCACCATCAGAGTCCCCATCACTGGATACCCCACCCCTGTTGCCAAGTGGACCTTTGGAGAGAAGGAGATGACGACCGCTGATGAACGCGTCACCATGACAACCAGGTCCACATTCACAGAACTGATCGTCATGCCGAGCGTCCGCCCAGACAAAGGCATCTACACCCTGCAGCTGGAGAATGATGTCATGTCTGTCTCTGGAGAGATTGAGGTGAACGTCATTGGTAAGCCATGAAAGATGATTTTCTAATTCATAACAGATCTGAGGAGACTGCTGATCAGAAGCTGTTTGTAATTAGTGGCACAAATCAGGGAAATGTAAACAGTACAAACCTTTTCTGGTTCAAAACTGCTTTTCTATTTTGTTAAAATTATCAGTATAATTGTTGTTCTGTTTTTGTCCTACAGCTGCACCCAGCGCTCCGAAGGACTTCAAGGTCCTGGAGGTGACCCGGCAGCATGTCCACCTGAGCTGGGAGGCTCCAGAGCACGATGGAGGAAGTCCTCTGACCGGCTACCAGGTGGAGAAACGGGATGTTTCCCGCAAGACCTGGGTCAAGGTACGGTATCAGCGGTTTCATTCCACAGTATGCACTCAACCAACGGATCATTAGGGTTCGTGTTCTCCTCCTGTACTCAAATAATTGTTTTCTTATTTATGGCTTCTGCAAGCAAGCAAGGATATAAAAATGCTGATTGTGTGAGAGGAATAAACTTGGGCTGCACGTATAGCAATTTATATCAAGTTTGTTGTGAGATTTATGCAGGCAAATCTTGCTGTAGAAATGAAAGAAAGGTTTAGGATAAGAACATTAAAATGCCTTGGCCTCCTTTGGCCCATTGTATATTAATAAACAATCACTTAATAATTAAGCGTGATGTAAAATAAATAAATAAATAATTTTATCTCTCTGTTTGCTTTCTCAGGTTGCCACAGGCATCCAGGATCAGGAGTTCACAGTTACTGACGTGATTGAAGGGAAGGAGTATCTGTTCAGAGTCACCGCCTGCAACAAGTGTGGACCAGGAGAGCCGGCATATATTGACGAGCCCGTCAATGTCTCCTCTCCTGCCAGTGAGTCAGACCAGAGATTAAAATGTCTCAAATTAAAAGCTTAAATAAGACACTTTAATCATTTCCAAAGACATTCTTCCTTATTCTAACAAACTTTTCTAACTTTCTTTCATTTTGCTCCAGCTATCCCAGACCCTCCAGAGAATCTGAGGTGGAGAGACAAGTCTGCCAGTGGCATATTCCTGACCTGGGAGCCACCAAAATATGATGGCGGCAGTGGCATCCGAGGCTACAATGTGGACCGTTGCCAGAGAGGAACTGATAAGTGGGAGCCCTGCGGGGACCTGGTGCCTGAGCTGAAGTGCCAGGTGACTGGTCTGATCGAGGGTCAGTGGTACTCCTACAGAGTCAGAGCCCTGAACCGGCTTGGAGCCAGCCGGCCCTGCAAGGCGACTGATGAGATCCAAGCCGTTGATCCCAAAGGTAGTCAGAACATCTTCCTGTTAGAAAACTGAAATCCATGCTGTTTGAATTTTTCATGTACAGAAGTTATAATTATGGATAAGCAAAATTAATTGATCATTTATAAATTAAAACCTAATCTGAAGGATGTTTTCTTTGTCAGAATATGTTCAACCCTACAGTGTTTACGGTATATGTGCTCATATTGTCTTGAATTTGAGCTCCAAACAAGCACAGAACTGAAACAAAATAACTCAGAATTTTACACCAAAGTTATTCCTTCAGGCAAAAAATCTTCCTGTGTATTACAGAAAGTGGTGGGCTAGAAAATGTAATGTCTGATGAACTTAATAGTGCACTTTGCCCAAACCTCCTATTAATCATCCTTTAAACTGCAAACCTATGACCAACCCCTCGTCCTTATTGTCACTGCAGAGCCGCCAGAGATCCAGCTGGATGCCAAGCTCTTGGCTGGTCTGACTGCCAAGGCTGGCAGCAAGATCGAACTCCCCGCCGAGGTGACGGGTAAGCCAGAGCCCCGAGTGAAATGGACCAAGGCTGACTTGGTCCTCAAACCAGATGACAGGGTGTCCATCGACACCAAGCCGGGACACTCCACCGTCACTATCGCCAAGACCAAGAGAGATGACAGCTCCACCTACATCATAGAGGCCACCAACAGCAGCGGTCGTGCTACTGCCACTGTGGATGTCAACATCCTGGGTAAGACCAACTGACGATGGAAAAAGTTTTCATGATTTATATTGTTTCTGGTTGAGAAATGAGATTTCATGTATACCTTCCTCACACAGATAAGCCTGGTCCACCGGCTGCTTTCGACATCTCTGAGATCACCAATGAGACCTGCTTCCTGGCCTGGAACCCTCCACGTGATGATGGCGGTTCCAGAGTCACCAATTACATTGCAGAGCGCCGTGCTGCAGACAGTGAGATCTGGCACCGGCTGTCCTCTACCATTAAGCAGACCACATACAAAGCTGTGGGACTGGTCAAGTTCAAGGAGTACATCTTCAGAGTCTTTGCTGAGAACCAGTTTGGTGTGGGCCTACCAGCTGAACACCCATCCATCATCGCCAGATATCCCTTCGGTAGGTCAACTGACCATAGGACTGATGGTTATCACATAAGGTTGTACTCTTAAAAGAAAAATGTGATGTTTTGGAAAAAGATTATGCAAATATTGATTGATTGATACCACTCACATGTCTATAATGTAAATATGAAGCTACCAGCAGCCAACTAGCTTAGCTTAGCATAAAGATTGTAAGTAGCAGGAAACAGCTATCATTGCTTTGAATAAATAGGGGGTATTTCCTTAAATATCAAACTTTTTCTTTAAGTAAAGATTCACAAGAGGTTAAAATTCTCTCCTCTGTGTCAGCATAACTCTACCACCTGTTTCCCAAAGGGACCCAGTGCTTCTTGTTTCTGTGGATACCATTCAATGCTGGTTAAAGCTATTTCTGTCTACAGCTGATTTGTTTTGTAACTTGACAACCATGATTGTTGTCTATTCAGGCTTTTTTTTAATGGTTCAGTCCATCTCAGGTTCAGATAGATAGGTCCTTTGTTGGTCAGATAAGATATTTTGGATCTGTCCTCAGACACTCCTGGAGCACCTTACAAGTTGGAGCCTTCAGACATTGCCAAGGACTCGCTGACCCTTTCCTGGTATGAGCCTGATGAGGATGGTGGAAGCCCCATCATCGGATACTGGGTTGAGAGATATGAACCTGACCATGACAAGTGGATCAGATGCAACAAGTTGCCCATCAAAGACACAAACTACAGGTGAGTTTAACTTCTCCACAATCTGGTGTCTGAAATGTCCCTCTTTGGTGGAGTTCAGCATTTTGATGTGACTTGTTTTCTTTTGCAGAGTCAAAGGTCTTCCCACCAGGAAGAAGTACAAGTTCAGAGTCCTGGCTGAGAATCTGGCTGGACCTGGAAAACCCAGCAAAGAGACAGACCCAATCCTTGTCAAAGATCCTATTGGTACAAAAACATTTACTTACTCACTTTAGTTGTGTATAAGAATCATTCAGATTCAGATTCAGATTTCCTTTATTAGTCCCACAGCGGGGAAATTTACAGCGCAACAGCAGCGAAAACACACAGTGGAAAATAGACAGTAAGAAATGTAAGACATGAAATAAAATAAAATAAAATGAAATAAAAGATAAAATAATCCAAGATAAATAATTATAACTATAACTGTAAGTAAACCTGTACATAGTACAGAGGGAGTGTGCCTGAGAGTATACATATGAGAAATATATAATATCTCAGGGAGTGCAAAAAACAGTGAAATAGTGATGAATGATGAACAGAAGTGTATTGTATTGTTGTTCATAATCATCATAAACACTTTAAGAGCATAAAACAACTATGGCCTAACTCTTTTAGATCCTCCATGGCCTCCTGGTAAACCCACTGTGAAGGACGTCGCTAAGACTTCCTGCTTCTTGATGTGGACCAAACCAGAGCATGACGGTGGAGCAAAGATTGATGGCTACATCATTGAGATGCTGAAGAGCGGTACCATGGACTGGATCCGCGTTGCAGAAAATATCAACATCCTGGAGCACTTCCTGAAGGGCCTGATGGAGAAACAGGAGTACTCATTCAGGGTGCGAGCTGTTAACGTGGCCGGAGAGAGTGAACCCAGCGAACCCAGCGACCCAGTCCTCTGCAAAGAAAGACTCAGTAAGAAAAACTGATACTATAGAACAGACACAACATATTAAACTACAATAACCACAACTTGTAAAACTATCTATTTTAAATCTAAAAAACCTTTATAGACAGACTAAACCAGAACAGATGTCTCTAGAGCAGACATGTCAAACTAAAACTGTAGAACACTGGTACTGCTAATATGTCACACAGCTGCCGCTCAGAGATGCACATTATTAAATTTACACACTGAATATTAGTAAATCTTGGAGAGCTGACATGAAGAAATCTTTCTCTTTATTTCGTCAGACCCTCCCTCGGCTCCTCGCTGGTTGGAGGTCATCAGCATCTGCAGGAACAGCGCAGATTTGAAGTGGACGGCTCCTGAGCGTGACGGAGGCTCGCCCATCACCAACTACGTGGTGGAGAAGCGTGACGTCAGACGTAAAGGCTGGCAGGCCGTTGACACCACAGTAAAGGAGCTGAAGTACACAGTGATGCCACTCAACGACGGATCGCTCTACGTGTTCCGTGTCGCCGCTGAAAACGCTGTTGGTGTCGGACCCTTCTGTGTGCTGGAGGACTCTGTGCTCGCCAAAGACACTTTCAGTAAGTTAGAGAGTAGTTTCAGTCACATATAGATTAATTATTTAATATGGAAGGTTAGGTTTGGTCTGTTCATGAAGAGTGATAAGATGTTTTTGTGTTATAGCTACTCCTGGGCCACCATACGCCCTCACTGTGAATGGTGTGAGCAAAAGACATGTGGACCTGCAGTGGGAGGCACCTAAAAATGACGGTGGCAGACCCATCCTCAAGTAGGTTTTTTTCTCCTAAATCTTCATTTGCAAGAGAGTTTCATCATTATGTAAAATTCTAGATGTATTTCCCAAAAATGGAAGGGTTACACTGAAGTAGGCTGGCAGGTACAGGTTAACACAGGAAAACAGATCTGGGCACCTGACCATCTGACAGTGAGAGAGGGGAGAACACAGACTAAATACACTAGAGAGGAAGGATAATGGGGGACAGTTGAAATTAATCTACTAATCTGGGTGGGGCAGATAATCACATAAAGGCAGGAAGTGAGGCATCTGAAATGAGAGGACATGTGAGTAACACAAAGTAAAATAGGAAATGATGAATAAATGAATCACAGAAAAACACAAAATATGTCCTAGTATTTGTTGTTATTTTCTGATATATCTCAGGTAAAAAATTTAGTTCTGAAAACTTATTTCCAGTACTGCTTTTAAAACCTCATATTAAACTAAATGGTTCATCCTGAGACAGCAAGTTTAATTTCTACATGTTGAAAGTCAGTGATGTTGCAGCATGAACATGTATTTACCTTACGCCGACTCCGACCTCCAGGTATTGCATTGAGAAGAAGGAAAAGCTGGGAACTCGCTGGGTGAAATGCGGGAAGACTTCAGGTCCAGACTGTAAGTACAGAGTAACGGACGTCATTGAGGGAACAGAGGTTCAGTTCCAGGTCAGTGCCGAGAACGAGGCCGGCATCGGTCACCCAAGTGAACCTACTGACATCCTCACCATTGAAGATCCAACAGGTTAGTTTACTGATGAGTAATGTCTCTTTAAAAATCATTATAAAACTGGAAAACTAAATTCATCTGTCCTGTTTCTTCTAGGTGTCCCATCACCACCCATTGAGCTCCATGTCACTGGAGCCAGCAGGGACTTCCTATCCATCGCCTGGAAGCCTCCGCAGAGGGATGGCGGCTGCCCCATCACCGGCTACCACATCGAGATGTGTGAGGCCGGTACCGAGAAGTGGATGAGGGTCAACTCTCGTCCTGTTAAGGAGCTGAAGTATTGTGTGGAGGAGGGCGTGGTCCCGGAGAAGGAGTACATCCTAAGAGTGAGGGCCATCAACACTGTTGGAGTCAGCGAGCCCTCTGACATCTCAGAGAATGTCTTTGCCAAAGAATCTGACTGTGAGAACTTTATACTGGGTTTAATGCTGTCTTTAAGATGTCAAGTATCCTGCGCAGGTCTGTAATTTAATGAGTTTTTTCTTTTTCTTTTTGTTTCCAGGTAACCCAACACTGGAGTTCCAAACTCTGGACCTTGTTGTTGTGGAAACAGAAAAACTGCACATCCCAGTTCCCTTCAAAGCTGTTCCCTCACCCAGAATCACTTGGCACAAAGATGGCAAAGAGCTGAAGGCTGACGAACGCCTGGGCTTCAGGTCAGTGCCACATTTCATCCGTCCAGCTGTCTAATTTAGCATGACAATTAAATGTGTTCATCCTAAAACTAAAGATCATACACAAGCTAGTTCACTAAGTCAAATTTATATCAGTCAATATTCAACACATTCCGCCACTGAACAGGTTTCAGAAATTCGTCTTCTGATGCCTCTGGTGATATTTGTTTGTTTTCTACAAACATTTCTAAATGTCAAAAAAACACTTTATAAAGCAAAGATTGTTCAGGTTGTGACCTTTGGAAAAAGCTGGGCCTCTCTGGAAACAGATCATTTATGGTTTTATATTTCTTACAGAATGATTACTGATGATTGATTAATGAATGATTAATTGTTGTTAATCAACTAATCGATTAATTGACTAATAGCTTCAGCTTTAATTCAATATTAGATATTAAATACAGAATATTCATACCTATCTATGTGTAAAACACACCTGTGCTCTGGTGATCTAGTGGTTTTTGTCATTGTCAGTTTGTCAGTTTGAGCATTATTTTTATGTCCAACAAAAAATAATGTTGGACACATTTTTTTGTTATTTGTGTACAACAGGAAGGAGTACACTTCCTGTCACCTGGAGATTGACAGCAGCCTTCATGCTGATGCAGGACAGTACAAAGTGACTCTAGAGAACAAACTTGGAGCCGCCAGTGCCACAATCAACGTCAAAGTCATCGGTACTCAGTCACTCATGTCCTGTTCTTACATAACATAGACAATAACGTCCTGGGCTCAGCAGTAGATAACTTTTTATCATGTCTTTGTGTCTCTGTTTGTAGGTCTTCCTGGTCCCTGTAAGGAAATCCTGGCCTCTGAGATCACAAAGAGCTCCTGTAAAGTGTCCTGGGATCCTCCAGATTATGATGGTGGCAGCCCGATTCTTCACTATGTCCTGCAGGTCTGAAATAGTGGCATGTTTTATTTTCTGACCTCCAATAATGGTTTAAAACCTTTTTTTGGGGCCTGAAAGACAGTTAAACTGATGTTTCTTTTGTTTGTGTGTGCAGCGGCGTGAGGCTGGCAGGAGGACGTATGTCAACATGATGTCCGGAGAGAACAAGGTGAGCTGGACTGTCAAAGACCTCATCCCCAATGGAGAGTACTACTTCAGAGTCCAGGCCGTCAACAAGATCGGAGGAGGCGAGTTCATTGAGCTCCGTAACCCGGTCATTGCTGAGGACCAGAAACGTAAGAAAAAATTATTCTTCTTTGATTTCCTGTGTGATAAATTGCATGGAAATGGATATTGTATTTTGTATAACTGATGTCATCAGCATTATATTGGTATCGGTAAGGATCAAGTCCTAAATATTGGATGAATTACACACATTACATTATTTTGGAATGAAAAATTATGTTGCTAAATCATGATATAATTCCTCTGATGAGTGAATGTTTATTTTTTTTCATGTGTAAAATCTCTATCCAAGAAAATTCTAACTGAAATCCGTCTCTGATCCCAGATGCTCCCGACCCTCCTGTGGACGTGGAAATCCACAACCCCACATCCAGTACCGTCACTCTGACCTGGAAGCCTCCCATGTATGACGGTGGCTCCAAGATCATGGGCTACATCCTGGAGAAGCAGCTGAAGGGTGAGGACAAGTGGGAGAGGTGCAACGACTTCCTGGTTCCCGTCCTGTCCTACACTGTCAGAGGGTTGATGGAGGGAAAGAGCTACACCTTCAGAGTCAAAGCAGAAAACGCTGCCGGGGTCAGCGAGCCCTCACGCAGCCCTCCTTATGTCAAGGCCTTAGACACCATCGGTAAGGATCACATCACCTCAAATCAGTTTTACAAACAAATGAGATGTAATGTGTTAATAAGTGAACTTTAATTGTCCTGATAACATAACTCACTTCCCTTTTTTATAATAATGCAGCCGTTTAAAGTTTTGGTCATTTTACTTCTGTTCTTTTTCAGATCCTCCAAAGGTTTTCCTGAGTGGCAGCTTGCAGTCCGGTCTCAGTGTGAAGCGAGGCTGTGAGATCTGCCTGGATGCCAACATTTCTGGTGCACCTTACCCTCAGATCACCTGGTACTGGAATAACCAGGTTATCCGACCTGAACCACTTCGTAAGAGACCTGAAAAACCCCTGAAGAAGAAGGTGGAGAAGAAGGAAGAGGAGAAGAAGGAGGAGGTAAAGAAAGAGGAGGGAGAGGCCGAGAAGAAAGAGGGAGAGGTGAAGGAAGGAGAAGAGAAGAAGGAAGGAGAGGAGAAGAAGGAAGGAGAAGAGAAGAAGAAGGAAGAGGAGGCAGCAGAGCCAGAGGTAGAGGAGACTGACTACCCAACGATAAATGAGCGCCTGGCCTGGCCATCGACAACAGACGCAGGGGCGTGTCCTCTGTCGTCATCAAGGACTCGATCCGCGCTGACCATGGCTTCTACATGGTGAAGGTGGAGAATGACCACGGCATTGCCTCTGCAACCTGCGAGGTTAATGTGCTCGGTGAGAATTATCCTCTATTCTCCTTCATTCTGCTCTATTTTTACTGTAATTCTTTGGTGTAAATTGTTTAACATATACATAATAGCTCTATATAAATATTGATCAAAAACATATTAGCATAAGAATAAGAATTAGATATACATAAGCTCAAAGTCAGTTAATCAAATACTAAAACGACGATGATGGTCTTCTAACATTTTAGAAAAGAAACAACTAATATATTGAATGACAAATAAATGAGGAGTGAATAATACATTTGTTGTAAAGTTAATACAGTGTGTGTCCATAAATGTTTATACTGAATCCCCCTATAGAAAGAGCTGCTGTAGCTTTAGTATATTTCATGGGTAATGACAAGATCATTTGTCTGTCTGCAGATACTCCCGGACCTCCAGTGAACTTAAGATTTGAGGAGGTAAGGAAGAACTCTGTGATTTGCAAGTGGGATTCTCCCCTGGATGATGGTGGCAGTGAGATCCTCAACTACACCCTGGAGAAGAAGGACAACTCAAAGCTGGAGATCGGCTGGAGCTGCGTCACCTCCACACTGAGAGGATGCCGCTACCTGGTGCCCAAACTTATTGAGAAGAAGGAGTACATCTTCAGGGTCATGGCCGAGAACAAGTTCGGTTCTGGTCCATATTGTGTCTCCAAACCCCTCATCGCCAAGAATCCTTTCGGTATGGAATTATTTATTATTGCTCTCAATTAAGCTAAGCCATTTTTCTGTGTACTTTATAAATTTCACATCACATCTTGATACACACACACTGTGTGTGTGTGTGTGTGTGTGTGTGTGTGTGCATGCTACAAGCTAAGTCAGTTTACATTAATTTGTGTTTTTCTAATCTTAGTGCAAAAAATCCTCAGTATAGAGTAAAAACAAAAACATTTTTTTATTTCCGGTCACTTCTCTTTGTTTTCCTCAGAACCTCCTGAGGCTCCTGAAAAACCACAGATTGATGACATTACAGCCCACAGCATGCTGGTCACCTGGAATGAGCCAAATGACAATGGCAGCCCCATCTTGGGATACTGGGTGGAGCGACGTGAAATCAATAGCTCACACTGGACACGTGTGAACAGGTAAAGTACCTGCCTACAGACTATAAATGATAAAAGTGGGTATTGGCTGATATAGAATGAAATACCAAAGCATAATAAATCTTTTTACCAGTTTTCTTAATTTTTCCTTCTACCCTGGTCTTCAGGAACATCGTCCCTGACACTGAGCTGAACGTTGAAGGTTTACTGGAGGGGCTTACTTACATCTTTAGGGTGGCGGCTGAAAACCAAGCCGGCCCTGGAAAGTTCAGCGTCCCCTCTGAGCCTAAGACGGCCCAGGCTCCAATCCGTACGTAAACTGTTCCACACCCTGTGTCGTTGATCACCATTTCCATATCTGTCAAAAGGGAGGAAAATAATTGCCATCACTAAATGTTCGTCATAATTGGTCACCTCCATGTGGTCTCAATTTTAGTAATAAGATGACATGATACACCTTTTAAATATAGTGTCAGAGTTGATGCTTGTAGAGCTCTAGTTCCATCATATATTTGTGACACTGCAGTGCCTCCTGGACCTCCAGTTGCCCGAGTGGTGGCAACCACCGACCACTCCATTGACGTTGAGTGGGATCCACCGGCTGACAATGGTGGAGGAGACATCCTGGGATACCATGTGGATAAGGTCAGACCATCAAGTCACCTCTGACTCTTCTCTTTGTTTTCAAATTCCTGCCTTGCTGTAGTTGCAGTTGTATATTTGTTCTATCTTGATTTAAGTTCTTCTGTGGTGTTCTTCAGGCTATGGCTGGTACCAAGGACTGGTCCAGATCTACAGAGCGCCCCTGGAAGACCCGGGCCTTCACTGTCTATGGAGTCCGTGAGGGAGCAAAGTACCTTGTCAGAGTCATTGCCTGCAATGCTGCTGGAGAGGGAACACCAGGATTCACAGAATCCGTGTTTGTCAGAAATCCTGCAGGTCAGCTGAAAAAAACCCACATCAGAGCAACATTTTGTCAAATTCAGTGATGATTGAAATGTCATGGTTTTTTTTGGTTTTTTTTGTTGGTTTCCACAGAGATGCCTCTAATTGAGATGGACCTAGCAATCAAGAGTGGTGTGATCATCAGGGCTGGAGAGACACTCCGTGTACCTGCGACAGTCACAGGTAAACCCTACCCATCCATCACCTGGACCAAGGATGATGGCAAGCCTGACAAAGACCGTGTGGAAATCCTCACTGAGGGCAACGACAGTGTTGTTTCAATCACAAATGTCCAGAGGAAGGACTGTGGAAAATACCAGATCTCTGCTTGTAACCCCAGTGGCACCAAGTCTGCTTCGACCAGAGTGGAGGTCATGGGTGAGTGGAAGTCCAGAAAGGCAGGGCAAGACTTGTTTATACAACTTGACAGTTAACTTGCAATTAATTGATGCTATGAAATAAGAATAAGAATGAACGCTAACAGATGATACTGTTTTACCTTCAGATGTTCCCGGACCTGTTACGGACCTAAAGCCTGTTGTTGTCACTCGCAAGATGATCTTCCTGAACTGGGACGACCCCGAGGATGATGGAGGCAGTGACTTGACTGGCTTTATTGTTGAACGAAAAGACGCCAAAATGCACACATGGAGGCAGCCTGTTGAAACTGCATCATCCAAGTGTGAGTGCGTGGGCATCATGGAGGGACAGGAATACATGTTCCGTGTCATAGCCAAGAACAAGTATGGCATGGGCCCGCCTGTTGAACTGGGACCTATTAAGGCTGTAGATCCACAGGGTGAGTCTTACTTGATTTGAGCAAAAATAAACTTTAGTGATTAGGAGGAGCATGATAAGTGGTCTTTATTGAAAAGTAGATTGGTCTTTCTTTTACTATTGTTCTAATTATTGCTTTGGTGGTTCTACAGGGCCTCCATCATACCCAGAGAAGTTCCACTACACAGAACGCACCAAGAACTCCATCACATTGGCCTGGAAGCCACCTCGCAATGATGGCGGCAGCCCTGTCATTGGCTACTTTGTTGAGAAGAAGAGGCAGGACCAGCAGGCCTTTGAACCCTGTAACACTGAGATCTGCCCCAACATGACCATGACTGTAGAGGGCCTTGAAGAAGCCTGGATGTATGAGTTCAGGATCAAGTGTGCCAATCTGATTGGAGAGAGTGAGCCATCCATCCCATTAACTGTGGTCATCCAAGACGATGAAGGTAAGGTTCAATATTTGTAATGGTCTTAAAAGCCCTGGCCCTTGCTTTTAAAGGACCAAAGGAGATTGTCTTGAGAGAACTTTATGAAAGAATCAATAGGATCAAACAATTAGGGCTGCTAATAGCGTACACTAGTGTTTTTCTTTGTGTATTGATTTGTTTTGTTCCCATCCTGTCCATCTCAGTGGCTCCTGAGGTCCACATGCTGAAGCACTTCAAGGGCGACTCAATTACTGTGAGGAAGGGTGAGCCTATTGAGATGCCTGCTGATGTCCTGGGCCTCCCCATTCCTAAGATCGAATGGTCCAAGGATGACGTTGTGATTGAGAAGCCCACAGAGACTCTGCTGATGGAGACAGAAGTGACTGGCAGGATGAACTGCAAGACCACGCTGTCCATTCCAGCAGCAAATAGGAGGGACCGCGGCAGCTACACTGTGTCTGCCTCGAACAACATGGGCTCTGCCAAACACACCATCTATGTCATGGTGCTGGGTGAGTTAAAACATGGCACTGTCTCAGTCAGAGGCCCAAAAGACAAGACATGGTTAATAGTTCGTAGAATATAGCGTGAATATACTAAATGTATTTTCTTCTCCTCTAAGACCGGCCACTTCCACCCAGGAATGTGACTGTGTCCAATATCAAGGCAGAGTCTTGCTACCTCCAGTGGGATGCACCACTTGATAATGGTGGCAGCGAGCTAACAAACTACATTGTTGAGAAGAAGGAAGTGGTGACAGAGGAGCCAGAGTTGGAAGAGGGACAGGAAGCACCACCTGAACCACAGTGGGAAGTGGTTACCAACAGCATCATTGAGAGACGATACGGAGTATGTGCTGATAATAACAAAATTAGTAACAATAACAACAAGGTTCTCATAATCATTTTAAGCCCTGTTTGACTCTAATGGAAACACCACCTCGTGTCCCTGCAGGTTTGGAACCTCGAAACAAACAAAAACTACCTCTTCAGGGTTAGAGCTGAGAATCGCTATGGTAAATCAGACCCCTGCACAACGGATGAAGTCCAGATTGTGGACCCATTCGGACTTCCCGGCCCACCAGAGAAACCAACTATTGCAGAATACTCAAAGACCTCCATGACCCTAACCTGGGAGCCTCCCAGAGACAATGGTGGCTCTATGATTATTGGCTACTGGCTAGAGAAAAGGGAGAAAGGCACTGCCTATTGGGCTAAAGTCAACAAGATGCCAGTCACCAAGAGGGGCATGAAAGGCTGGGAGTACCAGGTGAGCTGGTGGGAGGAACTTTAAACTTTTAAAAATGTCAGGCCACATGTTCCATCAAAAATCTTTAGCATGGCAACTGTAGGGTTGTCTCTTAAGGTTTGTGATTGACTTTACCAAATGTCTGCAAGAGGATTCCATTATAGACCATGAAAATGGTATGTCACAGACCATTAGAAAGATCAGTCACAGACCTTCAGAAAGGAAGGTCGTAGTCCCTCACAATATCTGTTACACCAGCTAGCCATGGGAATTGAATCCACACATCGTTCTGTGTCTCTCAGGTGACTCGTTTGATTGAAGGAACAGAGTACGAGTTCAGGGTTGCTGCTTGCAATTCTGCAGGAACTGGACCATTCAGTGGACCGTCCGACTCTGCCTTCGCTGTCGATCCCCTCAGTGAGTAACAACAGGCTTCATTTAATAATTAAATCCTATATATAAAAATAAATAACTAAAAGTGCCATAATTAATTGAAGTCCTTCTTTGACCTGACTGGTTCTTTTATATTTTGAAAGATTATGAACTGGATTTTTCCAATTGCATGATATTTTTACAAACTGCTGCCCCCCATCTTCAGCTCCTCCAAGCATGCCCGCAGCCCCTGAGGTGGCTGATAAGACAAAACACAGTGTCACACTGTCCTGGAAGCCACCAGAGAGGGACGGAGGAAGCCCAATCAAGGGCTACATCATCCAGATCCAGGATGAGGGCACATCAGAGTGGGTCAGAGTGAATGACCCCGAAACCCTGCACCCCACAACTGAGTTCACTGTTCCCAGCCTCCGCGCCTTGAAACGCTACCGCTTCAGGATTATTGCTGTCAACAATATCGGCGAGTCTGACCCCAGCCCCCGCACCAGCGAGGTTCTTATTGAGGACATCCAGCGTATGTTTTACTTTGAAGTATCATAAAC
The DNA here is from genome assembly GCA_023238725.1 of Scortum barcoo. Classification (NCBI taxonomy): domain Eukaryota; kingdom Metazoa; phylum Chordata; class Actinopteri; order Centrarchiformes; family Terapontidae; genus Scortum; species Scortum barcoo. Next base: position 910,615 of record CM041550.1, read on the forward strand.
ACATGATAACTTTGATCATTGTCTGTCCTTCTGTCCTTTATCAAAGCTTCCACTAATGTTTGTTACTTGACAGTTCCTCCTTCCATCAACATTGATGTGATGGTCGATGATCTGCTGTGTATCCGTGCTGGAGATCCAATCAGGATTCCCGCTACCATCAATGGCCGCCCTGTTCCCAAGGTAACCTGGGAATTTGATGGCAAAGCCAAGTCACACAAGAAGAACAAACTGCACACGCTGCCTGTGGACTCTGAGGTGAGACCCTACACAGCAACACAATGATTTTCTTACTACATTTTCCAGTCATTTCATTACACTTTTTCTTCACCAGAAACAATTAATTTTGAAACCAAATTTTTATAATCCATTTAGATATTCTTATTCTCTCAAAACCCTGAAAAACAACCAATACAACAAGAGAATTACAAGTCCAATTCTGTTTTTTTGTGTGTGTATTCAGGTTGAGTCCACAGACAACACATCCGTTGTGACCATCCCTGTCAGTCTGAGGAGCCACTCTGGACGCTACACCATCACAGCCAAGAACAAGTCCGGACAGAAACACGTCAACGTCAGAGTCAATGTCCTTGGTATGTCTAAGTTATTTAGATATAGACCTCGACATAGCATGCACCCTAAACTGCTTTACCACAAGCCTGAGCCAGTTTTCCTTAAACAGTTTTCTCCAATGTGTTTATTCAGTAGAAGAGTTTTGTGTATTGGATCTTTGTTTTGTTGTTTTTGCATCTCTGACTGGAATTTGTTCCTGGGTGCAGACGTCCCTGGACCTCCAAAGGAGCTGAAAGTTACTGATATCACTCGGTCGACCATGAGGCTGATCTGGAAACTTCCTGACAACGATGGAGGAGAAAGAATCAAGAGCTACTTCATCGAGAAGAAATGTATCACTGACAAGGCTTGGACAAAGGTAAACATTACTCAGTCCAGCTGTCAATTTGCATTACTTTTCAGTTTTGTATAGTATGATTTTACTCCAATACCAGATATTATAAAGTCAGCATGACCACAATTATGAGAATAAGACCAGCTGAAAAATACTTGATTTTTATTTAAATTTAACCTAGCCATTGAAGTTACTTATTTGAGGACTTGATATTAGGTGAATGCAGCCTGTGCCAGCCAGGCCTACGTGGTGCCCGGCCTGCTGGAAGGTCAGGACTACCTGTTCAGGGTCAGAGCCGAGAACAGACTAGGATTCGGACCATTCACCATCACCACGGATCCTGTCCGGGCCAGAGACCCCATCTGTGAGGACAAACCCACTATTCTACTTACAAAAATACAGCACGAACTGCAAAACCTGAATTATTTTAAGCTTCGTCTTCCTCTTCCACTCAGACCCACCCGACCCCCCAACCAAGTTGAAGGTCAACCTTGTGACAAAGAACACTGTCACTCTGAGCTGGGAGCCTCCCAAAAACAATGGTGGCTCTCCGGTGAAGCATTATATCATCGAGCGTTTGAGCTGGGATACTAGCGGTAAGGAGAAGGAGACCTGGAAGCAGTGTAACAAGAGAGATGTGGAGGAACTCACCTTCGTGGTGGAGGACCTGAAGGAGGTCAGTCTACTTTCTTTAAAGGATTCAGATTCAGATTCAGATTCCTTTATTAGTCCCACAGCAAAGGAAATTTACACAGCTGCAAACAGCAGCGAAAAACACACAGTGGAAAATAGACAGTAAGAAATGCAAGACATAGAATAAAATAAAAAATAATAATAAAATTTAAAAAATAAAATAATACCTGTACATAGTACAGAGGGAGAGGGAGTGTGCCTGAGAATATACATATAAGAATATATAGTATCTCAGGTATAAATGAGTATAAATGAGTGCAAAACAGTGGAAAAAAAAATCCCACCATCCCACCAGTCTCAGTTCACCACTCCCTGAGTTTTAAATGGTCTGAGTGTGTAGGTGTTTTTAAACAGTAAATTAAAACTAAATCCATCCATTTGAGTTAGTAAATTACATATACTATGTAATTTACCCAGGCCTTCACTACATATACTATTCACTATTATAACTCGTAATATACCCATTCTACAGTGTCCATAACAACACAAGTTATTTTCCTTTTTACCAGAGAAAAGTAATTGAGTCCTTTAAACCCCATCATTTACAAACAAATTTATCCCATCACATACAAACTGTTGACTGTCCCTTTTGCTGATCTGCAGGGTGGAGAGTATGAATTCAGAGTAAAAGCTGTGAATGCTGCTGGACCGAGCCGACCCTCCACCACCGCTGGACCCCTGGTCATCAAGGATCAGACATGTGAGTGACAGGCACTTCAGCCAATCTCAGTCTGCTCAGAATACTATTTTATCTTGTTCAAGACTGTACAAGCACTGAGTTAGTTATATATTGATAAGTTATATATTGTTTTGTCACTGTGGATAGAACATTAAAAATTCACTGTTTCAACATAGTAGTAGCTCGTTAACATCTCTTAAAGTTGAAATGACAAATAGGAGATGTACAAAGAATTCTAAATATATTATCTGTAATAGTTTTCAACTTTCAGGATGTCTCATTTCACTCTCATCTGTGGGTTTGCTTTGTTTGTTGATGCGAAGCACTTCTGTAAAGCATCTTATTTCATTCTGCAGGTGCCCCCACCATCGAGCTGCGTGAGGCCATGGAGGGCGAGGAGGGCTGTGATGTCAGCATTGTGGCAAAGGTGAGTGGCTGTCCGTTCCCCACGCTCACCTGGAAGAAAGCCAGTTTTGCCAAACCCGAGGAGAAGGCTGCCGTCCAGTACGACCAGCACATCAACAAACTGGTGACCCAGGACAAGTGCACACTGCTGATCCAGCAGGCCAGCAGGCTCGATAGCGCCCTCTACAGCCTGACAGCCAGCAACAGTCTGGGCACCGTCACCAAAGACATCAAGCTCTCTGTGCTCGGTGAGAAACCACAAACCTTAACCCTAAAAATGTCACATCGGGTTCAATTGTAGTTTTTGTAGTTCTATTACCCCTCCCCAGACAATGATTATCCAGTTTTAGCTTACATGTCCCAGCAGATGCGTTTCAGTGATGTACACAGTCAGAGAGATAATCAGAAAGTACTCAGAAGCCATCAAACAGTCTGTTATCTGCTCTGCAATTGTTAACATATCCAGTACCTAGAACTGAAGTGTTACCTCTGAGGCCAATAGTTAGCTTATCATTAGCTGGCTGCAGGATTTTGTCTGGTTACAGGTTTATCCAGTAAAAAAAAATACACGTATAATTTATGAGAGACTGTTATCTTCCCATTTTGATGCTGCATGAATGTTTAATTATAAATGATGTGACTCACCTTTCCTCCCTCCCCCCTGCAGGACCTCCCGGCCCACCTGTTGGACCACTGAAGTTCACTGAGGTATTTGCAGAAAGGATCGGGCTGGCCTGGAACCCTCCAACAGATGATGGTGGATCCAAGATCACTAACTATGTGGTTGAGAAGCGTGAGGACAACAGGAAGTCCTGGGTCCACATCTCTAATGACCCCAAAGAGTGTGCCTACGTGGTGACCCGGCTGACGGAGAACCACGTGTACGAGTTCAGAGTCATGGCCCAGAACAAGTTTGGAGTTGGGCCTGCTATAGTCAGCGAGCCGGAGAAGGCCAGAAACCTCTTCAGTAAGTTCAGATCTGTCTACATGTCCTGTCAGCTGTCTTCAGTTTCCTCATCAAGCACTAAAAATGTTTCTTTTAGTCCATAATCAACTTTATTATACATATAATACCCTTTGATTATCATCTCTTATACCTGACTAAACCTCGAATAGTTTTACAGTTAGAAAACATCTTTATCTCCAGACTCCTGACTGTTAACAGTATTTCACATATTATGTGATGTTATGTTATAGAAGAGATGTGAACCATGAGAACCAAGGGAATGAACCATGCAGTTAACTGAATAGTAATACACTGGAAAAACCTCACCATACATTTATTTTTTATAACTGCACAAATGACACTGGCTAAAGATCATTCATTTTATTCTATAAATGATGAGCTCCTCAAATGTAAACTCACTACATTGTCACTACATTGTCACTTAATTTAACACAAAAGAAAGCTCTAACAAATCTTGTTTACTGTTGTCAAACTATCGATATTGTCTTTGTTCAAATTTTCTTGTAAATATTAATATTATTGACATTGTTAGAATGAGAAACATTGTTTATTTGTTATTTGTGGTATTATGGTACAGTCATCTGAGTCAAACAACCAAACTAAAACACCTCTAGAGATCAATAACCCATCACTATGTAATTCCTACTGATTCCTATTGATGACTGTATTGATATATTGATAATCACAGATTAATAATATGTAATATCCTCTTGCAGCTGTCCCGGGTCAATGTGAGAAACCGACTGTAACAGACATCTGTCTGGAGTCGATGACCGTCAACTGGGACGAGCCCAAGTACGATGGTGGCTCCTCCATCACAGGATACTTCATTGAGAAGAAGGAGACCACGGCCAAGCGCTGGACCCGTGTCACCCGCGAACCGATCCGAGCGCTGCCGCTGGGCAACAACTGGGACGTCACCGGCCTGCTGGAGGGTGCCATGTACCAGTTCAGGGTTATTGCTGTCAATGCCGCAGGCTGCGGCCTGCCCAGCGTGCCCTCTGACCCCGTACTCTGCAGAGACCCCATCAGTAAGACCAGATCAGAGAAAACTGTTAAATGGACAAGCACAAGTTTGGCTTTCACTTTATGATCAAACTCGTACACCCTGATATTCCCTTAAGTGGACTTATTTAACTGTTAATGTCATCACTCATACTTTAAATTCATTAGAGATGCAGTTAGTGGGTTTCATTGAATACTTTTCACAACTTGTTTACTCAGCTGCTAACAGGTGTACTCCATGTGGACACAAGGTGTCACTAAAAGCCAGTGGGCCTTTCCAAGGCCATTAATGAACGTTTACTCTCAATTAAGAACTTAATCACGTCAGTACATCTTTTTTTTTTTTTTTTAATTGGCCACTGTTAATGTTGATGGGAATACAAAATTTACAGTATTTTTGTGTGTATGTGCGTGTGTGCAGAACCTCCTGGGCCTCCCACTCCAAAGGTGTCAGACTGGACAAAGTCGACAGTGGAGCTTGAATGGATCCCTCCTCTGATAGACGGAGGGTCAAAGGTCACAGGCTACATTGTGGAGTTCAAAGAGGTGGACAAGGAGGAGGAGGAGAAGAAGGCTCAGAGGAGGCTGCTGCTGAGTGCTGATGAGGAGGAGAAGGAGCCAGAGAGCGAGGAGAGCTGGGAAAAGGTAACAAATTCAAACATGAAATATACTTAGTTTACACATGTCTTTATTTTTATGTTGTTGTGGAAATTCTCTGCTGCTGGTGAAAAATGAAATAGAGAGTACTGCCGGCCGACAAGGTTTTTATTTTCTTTGCAAAGAAAAGGTCAATCAACACACTTGGGGTATCCTGCAGGATTTTATATCTTGGTGAGCAAATAAGAGGTCACAACACTAAAACAACACTAAAACACAAGGAGACCTGGTAACGTGGTGGGAAAGCAGGAAGTGGGGATATCTCAAGTGGTTGACACACAATAAGATTGAAAACTACAATTACAATGTACAACAATGGTGAACAATAAAACAAAAGTGACCTTTCAGAGAGAGAAATGAGGAGCTTAACTTCAAAGTTATCAAAGTAAAAAAGGTGGTGCACTTTCAAAACAGTAAATGTCTGTACAGCTTCATATTTTATTAAAAAGTACTTACTGATTTTGGCCAGAGACTTTCAGAACAGAACCACTTAAGAATCATAGTTTAATAATAAACATGTGAAGCTGTGCAGGTATTAACTACTCTGATGATAAACAGCAATCCCCTGTGAGTATTTTGACTTGAGTGATTGTATTTTACTACATTTGTTCACTTTTAGAGATATATATATATATTCCTATTTGTACAAACTGATTTGAGAGTAAAATAACATTCATAATATTTAATTTAGTTTTTACAGGCTCCTGAGTGTTGATTTTCTTCCAATCTTTCTTCAGGCAAAGGACACAGAGATCAGAGGAACCAAGTTTGTGGTGACTGGTCTGAAGGAAGGCGGTCTGTACCGCTTTAGAGTCCGAGCCGTGAACGCTGCAGGAGTGGGAGAGCCGGGACTCGTGGCTGAGCTGATCGAGGTCAAAGACAGAACAAGTAAGATTCTGATCCACCCAACATTTAACTGCAGCCAAGTGGTGTTTTTCATGATAGAATCAATGAACATTTCATTAAAATCCTGTTAACCTTCCTGTGCAGTTCCTCCTGAGATGGACTTGGACGCCTCAGTGAAGGAGAAGATTGTGGTCCACGCTGGTGGCACCATCCGCATCATCGCCTACGTGTCCGGTAAACCTGCCCCGCAGATCACCTGGTGCCGAGACGATGCCGTGGTTCCCAAGGAGGCTGTGGTGGAGACGACAGGCATCTCTAACTCGCTGGTCATCAAGAACTGCAGACGCCAACACCAGGGCATCTACACACTGAGTGCCAAGAACGAGGGAGGAGAGAGGAAGAAGGCCGTCATCGTGGAGGTCCTGGGTGAGTCAGCCTGAAAAAAACTCTTCCAGTAAATAACAAGCAGTTTTATAGCTTCTGACAGATTGTAACCATGATCATTTAAACCAGCTAATATTATTATTATTTGCAGACAGAACAGTTGGAAATTGGATGTAGGAACCCACATGCACTTAGCCAAGACCTTAATTATAAATAGAAAAGGAAAAACCAAGGCATAAATATTTTCTCCTCAATGATGTACTAAGCTGCATGTAATCTGAGATTTCTTCAAAACTCCAACTGTCCACTCAGTCTTTGAATTTCTGTTCCCTCACTCCAGATGTACCCGGACCGGTCGGTCTTCCCTTCGCTGGCGAGAATCTGACCAACGATTCCTGCAAGTTGACCTGGTTCTCCCCTGAGGACGACGGTGGCTCAGCCATCACCAATTACATCATTGAAAAGAGGGAGTCAGACCGCATGGGCTGGACCTCTGTGTCCTACACAGTGACAAGGAACAACGCCGTGGTACAGGGACTCATTGACGGCAAGGGCTACTTTTTCAGGATCGCAGCCGAGAACATCATTGGCATGGGACCTTTCATCGAGATCGACAAGATGGTTCTCATCAAGGACCCCATCTGTAAGTCCCACGAACAGCAGCCAAAAATATTATCTTTAAAATTATTATATATCCATCACACAGTCAGTAAAGAGCTCTGAAAGTGTCTACACAGGATGTCTCTTAGTTGCAGTATTACAACACAGGTGTTGACTGCAACTTTCCCAGAACACTCACAAGTTTGTCTTTTAACCCAACAGACTTATGAAGTAACCAGCCGTCCCTAGTTACTATGACTGAACAAAAAAAGAAAAAATAGATGACTACAGACGGTGAAACTTGAAACTGAAGCAATTCCAAAAACACACCTGCAATTACCGACACGTGTTCCACAAAAGTCAATAAAATGGAAATCTTCAAAATTATAACTTTAAAAAGACACTGATTTGATGTATTTTTCTTTTCTGAGCATCAGAATAACAAATTTGAGTATAAGATACATCTACTAATTTAATAGTAAATATAAGTTATCTTATCAGTCTGAATCTGTTGCTGTCTTCTCACTTTAAGTAACTTTTAGAGATTGGTTTAGAATATTCACTCAACGGAGCTGAAGCAATGAAAATATTCTTAATATTAAAAGATCTGAAGCTGATGAAGCCTTGAAAACCTTTTGGCCATGATGTGAAACAGCTGTTGAATAAATGAAACGGACAAAAGTGTCCTTATGTACTTGTTGTCACATTTTTGTCTCTCTCAGCCGTCCCGGAGCGTCCAGAGGACCTTATCATCACCGCCATTACCAAGGACTCCATCTCTGTTGCCTGGAGACCACCCAAGTATGACGGCGGCGCTGAAGTGACTGCGTACATCCTCGAGTCGCGCATGATTGGCTGGGACAACTTCACACGAGTAGGTGGAGAGGACAAGCTGATGGACAGGAAATTCACACTGACAGGGCTGAAAGACGGCTCGAGCCACGAGTTCAGAGTCTCTGCTGTCAACCAGGTGGGACAGGGCAAACCGTCCTTCGCCACCAAACCTGTCCAGTGCAAAGACGAGCTTGGTGAGTGACGCAGTGACCTTATTTATTTGATTGAAAACCGACGTAGAATTCTAGGGTCGACAATTATAATTGCTGTTGTGGCTGATACTGATATGATAACCAACGATACTGAACTTCTATTTAATATTAAGAAAGTCAGTTTTAGATTGAGAAATTTATTATCCCACTGCAACACAAATGTTTCACCTCCAACTTCCTCATAAAGCAAAGAAAACATTCAATTATAGTAAACATGGTTGGTCCACCTCTTTGGTCCAGGCGGACATGTCTTTATCCATATTTGATTTACTGGGGGTTGCACAGCCTCGCCTTCGCCACCGTGATTATTTTAAATTTTGGGTTTTCTTGGGTTTTAACCGCATCAAGACCAGTCCCCATTCAGATATCAGATAGCATGCCTGTTGTAAAAAGGCTCTGCACTGGTGGACATACTTATCAGCTGAAATAATTTCAAATCATTTATCAGCCACTGACATGTCGTGCATCCCTATCAAAAACATCACATACAGATAATTCAGATGAGGTATAATTACAAGAATAAAAAATTGTTTAATTCTTTTTACTATGACCCCCTCCTCCCATCAGAACCACCCACTCTGGACCTGGACTTCAGGGACAAGATGATGGTAAAGGTGGGAGACACCTGTACTCTGTCAGGACGTTACAGCGGCAAACCAGCCCCGGCTATCACCTGGACGAAAAACGAGGAGGAGCTGAAGGCGGACGAGGAGATTGGTCTCCACAGCACCACCTGCCACCTCAGCCTCCACATCAGTAAGGCCAAGAGAGAACACAGCGGCTGCTACTGTGTCCATGTGGAAAACGCCGCCGGTATTCGCACAGGAATCTGCACCATCACCGTGGTCGGTAAGTTGCTGCTCCATGAGCAGTCTGACTCACAGCAAATACACTTAGATGAAGGTTTTAGCTTGTCAAAAATAATCTGTGAAGAAAGTGTATTGTATTTGTAGGATGAGATATACAGAATTTTAGCTCCCAAAAGTACAGGAGGAATGTACAAATCGCAATACTTCGAAAGCTCGGAGCAGGTTATAAAGTACAAAATAAAGTTCTGGCTTTGGTGTGAAACAAGATCTGACAGGAGTTGTAAAGCTAACAATAACGGTATTTATAAAAGTTTAGTTAGTTAGGAAATACAAGCTCACGAGGGAGTGCTGAGCTGGTATACACAGGACTCGAAATTTAAAGTGAAGAACAGAAAACTGTATCAATACTCTATGGTTAAAGATCTTTCCCCTTTTTTAAGCAAAATAAAAGTTTGTAAAGTGTACAAAAAAGAAATTGACATTAAATAAACATTGAGAGTCACCTGTATGAATGCTTTCTCCTGTCAGACCGTCCTCAGCCTCCAGAGGGCCCTGTAGTGTTCAACGAAGTCTATAGGAACTACATGGTGATCTCTTGGAACCCTCCTCTGGATGATGGAGGCTGCGCTGTCTCCAACTACATCATCGAGAAGAGAGACACCAACAGAGACCTGTGGATGCCCGTCACCTCCTCCTGCACCAGGACCACCTGCAGGGTACATATGAAATGCTCAGAGAAAAAGATTAATGACAAAAAATGTAGACAATTTGACACTCACGAGCTGAAGGCCTCTGTGAAGACTCTGAGGTATGGTAAATCAGGTATATTATTTGAAAATGTTGAGCGAGGAAATGGCAATTATAGGACAAAAAAAAAAGATAAAATAATTTCTTATTTCAGCTATGAAGAAGATAGAAATAATCTAAAAGACACAGCAGACTCACTTGCCATCTGTACATACATAGATCATGTTCCAGAAACTGTTGCAAATTTTGCAAAGGAGTTCAAAGTTCTCAGATGGTAAATGCACAAAAACATTTATGGTTCAGCCTAAAAGCGATGAAATTTGGATTTAAATCAGAAACTGTGAGTGAATCAGAAGAATTATTTCATTTCAACTTTCAGTACTTTTTACTTTACTTACTTTAATTAGTTTTTGATACTGCTATGGACACATATTTTATGTCCTTACCAAAACAGTATTGAGGTGTTCAGAGCACAGCCAAGAATTTGACAGTAACTCCTCATTACAGATGTACCTCTCTTGCTATTTGTTGCTTCAGGTGCCGAAACTGATTGAGGGTCGTGAGTATATCATCAGGATCATGGCTCAGAACATCTATGGCATCAGCGACCCACTTCTGTCTGCAGAGACCAAGGCTAGAGATATTTTCAGTAAGTCCTGACGAACACACTGAGAGATGTACAGCAGAAAGCATTCAGAGATATTCACACAGAGAGGGTCCCATTCTGAAAGTGCTGTTAAAGCAGCAGCAGCAGGTAGTCAAGATGACACATCCCACAGTGTCTGATCAGTGGAGTTGGTTTGTTTTCATTTCAGAGGTGCCCGATGCTCCTAAACAGCCCATAGTGAAGGAGGTTTACCATGACTCTGCCCTCATCAGCTGGGAGCCACCTGCTGACGGAGGCAAACCAATCACAGGCTACATCGTGGAGAGGAAGGAGACCATGGCCAACAGGTAACAAACACACAACACTAGGAACTTCTGTAACATCTCAAATTAAATATCTAAAAAAAAAAAAAAGTGAGGTGACAAAAAAAACAAAAAAAGTTACCTCTAAAACATCTACTTGATCAACCTGATCATTAAACTGTTAGTGCTATCTACTGTGTGCAACAGCTGCAGTTAATGTGAATAAAATTTTGTATTATCAAGTTATCTTTTATTTTGGTTGATTAATTATTTGAAATTTTAAGAAAAGAAATTAAATAAATTATAATAAATTAAATAAAATATTAACATGTTTCTCAGTTGCTAATAGATTACCTCGTAATGTTTCTGCTTCCAGGTGGGTTCGCTGCAACACAGAGAGAATCTATCCAAAGGTGGAGTATTGGGTGACAGAGCTGCTGCAAGGCTGTGAGTACGAGTTCAGAGTCAGTGCTGAGAATGTGGTGGGAGCTGGAGACCCAAGCCCACCATCTAAACCCGTCTTTGCCAAAGATCCCATTGGTAAGTTCACCTCCTAAATCAACACCATTTCGTTATTGTTACTCTAATAACCCACTACAATAAAATCTTCCTGTTCTTTGCCACAGTGAAACCCAGTCCACCAGTGAACCTCCAGGTCATTGACTTCACTAAGGAGTCAGTGACTCTGTCTTGGCAGCCACCTGCAGACACTGGTAGAGGAAAGATCTTTGGATACCTACTGGAGTATCAGAAAGCTGGAGAGGAGGAGTGGTGCAAGGTGAGATCCAACAACCATGAAATTTACTAATTATTAAAATGAAATTTGCTGCCCAGAGGTTTCAACCTTTTGATTTTAGAGGCCTTTTCACTGTATCTTCTTAATGTCTCTAAATCTTAAGAGAAATATGATATTAAACCCTTGTCTTGCTGCTGTCCCCAGGTGAACCAAACTCCAGACTCCTGCCAGGAGACCAAGTTTAAGGTGATCAACCTGGAAGATGGTCTTCTGTACCGCTTCAGAGTCATGGCTGTCAATGCTGCAGGAGAGTCCGACCCGGCTAACTTGAAGGAGCCAATCAGAGTGCAGGACAGACTTGGTGCGTCATCATTTTAGTGGTTTAGTATTACCTGAAACACCTTGTAATTCCGATTTAGGAAATGCTATGTACATCAAATGTGATACTAGAATGTTGATGACCAGTAATTTTCCCTATTCAACTGTTAATGTCTTTGATGTCTGATGTCTTCTTCTATTCCTGTGTCACCCTGTCAGAGCCCCCAGAGCTGATTCTGGATGCTGGAATGACTCGAGAGGTGAAGGCCATGGCTGGCACTCACATTACACTGATGGCCACCATCAAAGGCGTCCCATTCCCCACCGTCACCTGGAAGAAGAATGATGCAGACGTGCCCACCAGAGCTGATATGGAGACAAACCAGACAGGCACCAAGCTGGAGATGAGGTTCTGTAACCGTGGTGATTGTGGAAACTACACCCTAACTGTGGAGAACCTGGCTGGATCCAAGACTGCCACCTGCACTGTGCTGGTCCTCGGTAAGAATCACACAAAGTTTTTACCTTTAATAGTGGTAGTGTAATGCAACACTTCTATAATGTTTGTTCAGAACAGTTTGGTGAGGATAACCAATCTTGACTGTGATTTATATTATACATTGACTTAAAACCATTTTGTATCTGGCACTAAAAAAACTTAAGCTCAACAGTTTGTGACAGTTCTCATATTTTTTCTTCAGACAAACCCGGTCCCATTCAGCACCTGCGGGTGTCTGATATCAGGAGTGACTCTGCCTACCTGTCCTGGAAAGACCCAGAAGACAACGGCGGTGCTCGCATCACCAATTTTGTAGTGGAGAAGAAAGACACAGCATCCACTCAGTGGGTCCCTGTCTGCTCCACATCCAAGAAACGCAGCATGACGCTGAAGCATCTCATGGAGGGCACATCATATGTATTCAGAGTCGCCGCTGAGAACCAGTATGGCCGTAGTGAATATGTTGAGACACCAAAGGCCATCAAGGCAATGAACCCACTCTGTAAGTAACAGCACAGTGAAAACGTGTTTATCTGATTGTTTGTATTTTGTTGTATAGAGAATAGATATCAGGTAGATAAAAAATAAACTAAATGAAAAAAGTCAAGGTTATTGCTCACAGGACAAATCTCTGAAAATGTATTTTATAATTTTTAGAGCTATGCAACAACATAACAAAATGGACAAATTATGGTGCAAATAGTTCTCATTTTCCATGGACTGTGTCCCTAAATTGTATTTGTTACTCAAGCAAATCTATTACAAAGCAATCTCCTTGGGGATCAAGAAAGGTTGATTCTATGTTGAATGCTCAAACTCACCAAATGAACCTAAATGTAATTTTTTTTCCTGTTTCTCTAGTCCCTCCTGGTCCCCCCAAAGACCTGCATCATGTTGATGTGGACAAGACTGAGGTATGGTTGGTCTGGAACTGGCCCGACCGCAATGGCGGAAGTGAGATCACAGGATTCCTGGTGGAGTATCAGGAAGAGGGTGAAAAAGAGTGGGATGAGTGGAAGACTGTCAGCATCCCTGAGAGTCATGTGACTGGCCTGGAGGAAGGAAAGACCTACCGCTTCAGAGTGAGGGCTGAAAATGCCATTGGTCTCAGTAGACCTGACACCACCGTGCCTATCCTCTGCCAGGAGAAACTGGGTGAGATACTGGATAAAATCCCAACACTCACACCTGCTTCACAAATGAAATGAAAAAAAAGAATCAGTTTTCATTTTTATTTGAAATTCACCCATACTGTAGCATCAATCAGAAAACTAACGTGTTGAATTTCGCTTAGCATTGCTGCTTACAGCAAAGAAATTCATCCATTTTGTAATCTGTTAACGTCAGTCAGTTCATCATGTTTTTCAACCAAATGATTGCATTGGCTAACCTCCTCTGTTGTATATTCACAGTGCCTCCAATCGTCGAGGTAGATGTCAAGCTTACTGAAGGCATCATTGTAAAAGCCGGCACTACCATCAGGCTGCCAGCTATCATGAGAGGAATCCCTGTTCCCACTGCCAAGTGGTCCATTGAAGGAGAGGAGATCACCAGTCAGGGTAATGTCAAGATTGACACTGACAACTTCTCCACTGTGCTCAGCATTAATGAGTGTACCAGGAACCACTCTGGCACCTACCTGCTCACTGTGTCCAACCCAGCTGGAACCAAGACAGTGGCCTTGAACGTCACTGTCCTGGATGTTCCTGCTGCTCCCATTGGACCTGTTAACATGCTGGAGGTCACTCCAGACTCCATGATGATTGAATGGCGTGCTCCCAAGGATGATGGCGGTAGCCCTGTCACCAACTATATTGTGGAGAAGAGAGAGTCCAATAAGGAGACCTGGGGAGGTGTAAGTTCTGGGAGCCTTGCCACCAAGCTCAACATCACCCGCCTGCAGAGGGGAGTGGAATATGTAGTTCGCATTCGTGCTGAGAACAAGATGGGCATTGGTGCTCCTCTGGAGAGCAAGCCCGTTGTTGCTAAGCACTGCTTCATGCCACCCAGCCCACCTGGTAAACCACAGCCCTCCGATATCTCAGAGGATGCTGTTACGGTTGGCTGGACTATGCCCCTGGCTGATGGTGGCAGTCAAATCACTGGCTACATTATTGAGCGCAGACACAAGGGAGGAAAATGGATCCGTGTTAACAAGACACCCTGTAAGGACCTGAGGTACAGAGTCCTGGGTCTGTTTGAGGGCAATGAGTATGAGTTCAGAGTGTTTGCTGAGAATATTGCCGGCTACAGTGGCCCATCTCCCATCTCTGACCCCTGCAAGCCCTGTAGGCCTATTACCGTCCCCACCCCTCCAGTCAACCCCAAAGTTAAAGATTACAGCAAGACCACTGCTGACCTTGTGTGGACCAAACCCACCAAAGATGGAGGCAGCCCTATCCTGGGCTACACTGTGGAAATGAAGAAGGCTGATACTGAAGAATGGAAGAAAGTAAACCTGGATGACTTCATCAAGCAGTGTGCTTACAGGGTGAAGGGCCTGGAGGAAGGTGTGACCTACAGATTCAGAGTCTATGCTTCAAATATGATTGGAGATGGAGAATCCAGAGAAGTTCCAGAGTCCATCACTGCTCAGGATATCCTCATTCCTCCAGAGATTGAGATGGATGCCACCTGCCGTGAACACCTCACCGTGCGTGTTGGACACAACATCAACATCACTGGCTACATCAAGGCCCGTCCTGACCCTGAAGTACTTTGGTCAAAGGAGGAGACAGTTCTGGAGAACAACAAACGTGTCACCATCATTCAAAATTTCCCCGTGGTCCATCTGAAGATCAAGGAGGCCACAAGAGCTGACCATGGCAAATATGTCTTAAAGGCTTCAAATGAGGGTGGTGAGGCCTCTTGCACTATCACAGTCAATGTGCTAGATAGACCCAGCCACTGCCAGAATCTGCACATGACCTATGTTACCAAGGACTCATGTATGATCAACTGGGAGGCCCCTAAGGACAACGGTGGATCAGAGATCACCAACTACATTGTAGAGTGTCGTGAGCCCAGCATTAGCATGTGGTCTATGATCTCCTCCAACTGCACCAACCGCAAAATCAAAGCTAAGATGATGGAGGGCCATGAGTACCTGTTCCGTGTATGTGCTGAGAACAAGATGGGTCCAGGACCCGCTGTGGAGACCAAGACCCCTATTCTGGCCATTGACCCCATCGAGAAGCCTGGTGAGCCTGAGAACTTCAGAGCAACTGACATTGGAAAGAACCATGTCTATCTGAGGTGGAGGAAGCCTGATTATGATGGCGGCAGCCCTAATCTCTCCTACAACCTGGAATGCAAAACCAAAGATGCTGAAGAGTGGGAGAAACTCAATACCAGCACTCTCACTGACACCTTCTTCCTGGCGGACAAGTGCACTGAGAACCAGACATATACCTTCAGGTAAGTTACTGCATTCATAGTATAAGAGTTTGTACTAATTGTTTTGCTCAGGGATTTCATGTTCCTCTATCCAAAGTAAATATATTTTAAATAATAATTCTCAACATTTGTTATGCAGGGTGCAGACTGTCAATGAAGGAGGTGAGAGTAACTGGGTGAAACTAGCTGATATTCTGGTGAGGGAAGAGATCCAGAAACCTGTTATTGACCTGAAGCTTGCAGGAACTGTGACAGTGAAGGCTGGAGAGTCTGTCAGGATGGAGGCTGCCCTGAGAGGAAAGCCCCAGCCTGAGGTCAAATGGACAAAAGACAAGGCTGTTGGAGACAACCCAAGAATTAGCTATGAGACTGGATCAGATTACTCCAAGTTCCTTTTGACCAAGTCAAGACGTACTGACACTGGAAAGTATATCATCACTGCCACTAACTCGGCTGGCACCTTCACAGCATATGCCAATGTTAACGTCCTGGACATCCCTGGCCCAGTGAGGAACCTCAGGGTTACCGGCATCGGAGCAGATAAGTGCAGAGTGGTGTGGGATGCTCCAGAGGATGATGGAGGTTGTGAGGTGGACAGCTACATTCTAGAAAAATGTGAGACCAGGAGGATGGTCTGGTCCACATACTCAGCTTCTGTGGTTACGCCTTACTGCAATGTCACTCGTCTGGTGGAGGGAAATGAGTACATCTTCAGAGTCAGGGCTGAGAACAAGATGGGAACTGGCCCTGCCATGGAGAGCAAGCCTGTCACTGTCAAGACTCAGTTCAACAAACCTGGACCCCCTGAGGCCCCTGAGGTCACCAAGGTGAGTAAGATTTCCTGTTGTATAGATTTTCCTAAAGGTGGCTCACAGGAAAAAAAACATTTCAGTGTGGTATCTGTTTTAATACCAGTATCAGTTGTAAAAACAAATTTCTCAGTTATTCACACGATTGACATTGTTATGATACAGGTAAGTAAAGATGAGATGACAGTCGTCTGGGCTCCCCCTGAAAATGATGGAGGAAAGTCAATCACTGGCTACATCTTGGAGAGAAAAGAGAAGAGGGCTGTGCGCTGGGTGCCATGCACCAAGAGCCCCATTTCTGAGAGACGCATGAAAGTCACCAACCTGATTCCCAACCATGAGTACCAGTTCAGAGTGAAGGCTGAGAATGACGTCGGCCTGGGAGAGCCCAGCAAACCTTGCAGACCTGTTGCAGCCAAAGATCCCATCGGTGAGTTTGCAGTTGCTGTCATAATTCAGTTTACATCTTCAAAAATTGCTTTCACATTTCTGCTCAAGCCAGACAACATGTAAACCACAGGAAGCTAAAGATGTCAGTGATAGGCCTCTACTCTCTGCTCTCTGGTGTTTCAATATTTTCATTGAACTTGTCTCTATCTGCAGAGCCCCCTGGCCCCCCTGCAGGCCTGAAAGTTGGCGACAGCACCAAAACCTCTATCACCCTGTCTTGGTCTAAACCTGTCTATGATGGCGGTGCCCCCATCATTGGCTACAGCCTGGACATGAGACTGAAAAGTGAGGCAGACCCTGAGAAGCCCACAGAGGGCTGGAAGAGAATTGACACCCATGGCCCATTGGTGCTCACGGAGTTCACCATCGGCCAGCTGGATGAGAAGCAAGAATATGAGTTCAAGGTGTCCGCCAAAAACCAGGTGGGCTGGGGTCGCCATGCTTACTTGAAGGAAGCCGTCTCACCAAAGGAGATCCTGGGTAGGAATGAATGGTTACTAAAGCCAACAGTGGCTGTGTGTTTAAGTTCATTTTAATGTAAATGTTAACACACCTCTAATGATATCAACATCAATGTGTTTCTGTGGCAACAGAGGCTCCAGAGATTGAACTGGATGCCAGTCTGAGAAAAGGCCTGGCTGTCAGGGCTGGCTGTCCAATTAGGCTTTTTGCTGTGATCAGAGGAAGGCCTGCCCCCAAGGTTACTTGGAAACGTCTGGGTGTGGACAATGTGGTACGCCGAGGTCATGTTGACCAGGTTGACACCATGTCCTTCCTGGTAATCCCTGAGAGCACCAGGGAGGATTCTGGGAAATACTCACTGACTTTGTCCAATTCAGCTGGAGAGAAAGCCATCTTTGTCCGTGTCAAAGTACTTGGTAAGAGACAGAATAAAAAAAAAAAAAAAACAATTCAGCACTTGCCTCTAACAACATTTTTTACCTTAAGGAAACTGTACAATCGAAACTCTTGAATTCATCCCCTGCAGATACTCCTGGTCCCGTTGGTGGTCTAGAGGCAACTGACATAACCAAGACGACAGCTCAGCTGTCTTGGTTACCACCAGAGAATGACGGTGGCAGCCCTATTCTCAACTACATTGTGGAGAAACGGGAGGTAGATAGGAAGACCTGGACCAAGTGCACAGAGGACCTGAAAAAGACCAGCTTTAAGGTGACCAACATGACACCTGGAATTGAGTATTACTTCAGAGTCATGGCCTGCAACAAGTACGGCATTGGAGTTCCTCAGGACTCGCCCAAGTCTTACCTTGCTGTTGACCCTATCAGTGAGTTTCATCACAGAGTGCATGAATAAAATTTAGCATGCCAAACCCACCTTCCTCTGTCTTTGTTGTTTTTTGTGTTTTATTCTTTCTGACACTTGCTGTGTGTTATTTTCAGGTGAGCCAGACCCTCCTAAGAAGATGGACGTGTTGGAGATCACTAAGAATAGTGCTACACTGGGCTGGCTCAAGCCACTCAGAGATGGAGGAGCCAAAATCAATGGTTATGTTGTGGACTATCAGGAGGAGGGTGCACCCGAGGACAAGTGGACACCTTACTCTGTGGTCAAAGACCTGACTATTGTGGTGGTTGGTCTGAAGGAAGGAAAGAAGTACAAGTTCAGAGTGGCAGCCAGGAACTCAGTGGGTGTCAGCCTGGCCCGAGAGGCAGAGGGAGTGGTTGAAGTCAAGGAGCAGCTCAGTGAGTAAACCACTTTAGAAATCTACCCCAGACTGTACTAAGAGACTGGTACTAACTTAAATATTTAACTTTGAAAAATCAAATATTCCCCGATGAATAAAAATGTAAAGGTTTTAATCATGTCATTAACTTCTGAGCTAACTTTAGGTTTTTCTTCTTCCTCCCAGTGGCTCCTAAGGTCATCATGCCTGACATTGTGACAGTCAGAGCTGGATCCAAGATGGTGGTAGAGGCCATTGTAGCAGGTAAACCTGCTCCCTTCTGTAAGTGGAAGCAGGGCAGTGAGGACGTGCTGACTTCTGACCGCCTGTCTGTGGTTAAGACACTGACAACCTGCACGCTTATTATCAAGAACGTGACAAGAAAGGACAGTGGCTACTATAGCCTGTCAGCCGAGAACAGCACTGGCAAGGTCAACCAGATCCTCAGAGTCATCGTGATGGGTCAGTTTGAACAACAGTTGTTATTAAAGCTGCTGGTTTTAAACCAAAAAGATACAGATAATACATAAAGAGTAAATATTGAATAATAAAAACTAAAATATTGGATAAGGTTTGTACCTCTATCATTGCCATCTTTAATGACTATGTGTCTCTGTAGACATCCCTGGGCCCCCTGAAGCTCCACTGGAGATCACCGAACTGGACATCGATGGCTGCACATTGCTCTGGAACTCCCCACAGGAGGATGGTGGCAGCAACATCACCAATTATATTGTGGAGAAGTGTGATGTCAGCCAGGGAGACTGGGTCACAATGACCACATCCTGCACCAAAACCAGCTTTAGAGTTACCAAACTGACAACTGGCAAAGAGTATGGCTTCCGAGTCCGGGCTGAGAACAGGTTTGGCATTTCTGAGCCCATCTACTCTGAGAAGATGATTGCCAGATATCCATTTGGTAAGTCTAAGCTGAAGCATTAATGGTAATCAATGTAGCAGTTATGACACAATGTGTTAACGGTTTTGTTTTTTCCCAAAGATCCTCCCAGTGAGCCAAGAAACTTGCAAATCAACAAGGTCAACAAGGACTTTGTCATCTTGTCATGGGAGCGTCCCAGCAGTGATGGTGGTAGCCCCATCACTGGATATTGCATCGAAAAGAAGGAGAGGAACAGTCTTTTGTGGGTGAAGGCCAATGAGTCCTTGGTTAAAGCCACCCAATACACCTGCACTGGCCTGATGGAGGGTCTGGAGTACACCTTTAGGGTGTCAGCGCTCAATTTGGCTGGACAGGGCAAACCTTGCAAACAGACCGATTTCATCACTGCCAGGACTGCTGTTGGTACGGAAATTTCTTATATATTTTCAACATGCTATATCTGTTTTATTAAAGAGCATAAAGTTAAAGAAAAATAGAAAAACAAAATGACAAAAATTCCACTATAGATGGAGCATCATTATCATTAAATATTATGGTGAGATCAAGAGAATATGTTTTCATTCACAAAATGTAAATCATCTTAACCTATGTCCTTTGTGGCATTCTGAAATTATTCATTTTTCACTACCAGTTTTGTAAAATAGTAATTTAATGAAAACCAGAGTAAATACACATGTTAATTCAATTTCAAAAATTAATTATGAACATAATTTCTTGTCTTTACATAATGACAAGACATAACAGGGGGACCGCTGGGGTCATCACTGAAATGTTTTTTATGTAGCTTCTGTTTGAATGGTCAACTTGAAGCCATATTCCTGCATGAGAAATGTATCTTTCAGGCCAGTAACACCAACCAGGCTCATAATCCTTTCTCTCCATTCAGATCCACCAGGTAAACCTGAGCCCATGGATGTGACGAAGAACTCTGTGTCATTGGTTTGGAGCCGTCCCAGGCATGATGGCGGCAGCAAGCTGATTGGCTACTACATGGAATATATGAAGCTTCCAGAGGAGAAGTGGACACGCTGCAATGCTAACTGCATGAACATCCAGACAGAGAACTACGTGGTGACCGGCCTGGAGGAAGGCCAACAGTACCAGTTTAGAGTCATTGCCAAGACTGCTGTGAACATCAGCCTGCCGTCTGAGCTGTCAGACCCCATCCCCGTCATTGCAGAGAATGGTACAGCTCCACACAGCAAAGAAACTATGACTGAAAATTGTAATAACTGACAAATAATGATGATTGTTAATTTTCCTCCCACTGTGCAGTTCCACCTCGTGTGGACCTGGGCGTTGACATGAAGAACCTGATTGTAGTGAAAGCTGGAGAGAATGTCTTCTTGGATGCTGAAGTGTTTGGCAAGCCACTGCCAAAGGTGAGCTGGAAGAAAGATGGGGCACCTCTGGTCCTTGCAGAGGGAATGAAGATGACCCAGAGGAAACATGTCCACCTGCTGGAACTGTACTCCGTCACCAGGAAGGAATCTGGAGACTACACCATCACAGCTGAGAACATCAATGGAAGCAAGTATGCCACTATCAAAGTCAAGGTGCTTGGTAAGTTAGATTTAATATTATTTATTATAGTATTTTGTTTAAGTAAACATTGTATGTGTACACATAAATAAAGAAGCTCATCTCTGACTGTTTCCCCTGCAGACAAACCAGGCCCTCCAGCCTCAGTGAAAATTTCGAAGGTGTTTGCTGACCGTGTTAAGCTACGATGGGAGCCCCCACTTGCAGATGGTGGCTCTGAGATCACCAACTACATCATTGAGAAGCGTGAGACCAGCAGGGCCAACTGGGCACTGGTCTCCTCCAATATCCATGGACACCTCACTGACACCACAGTGGAGAAACTTATTGAAGGACATGAGTACCAGTTCAGAGTCAGTGCTGAGAACCAGTACGGTGTAGGAGACGCCATCATGACTGACCCTGTCATGGTCAAGAACCCATACGGTATGTTCAGACCTCAATAGCTCCGGGGTTTCTCCCAGAAAAGTTTTAAGGCCTGGTGGCAAGTGTCCTTTTTGAGAGGGGCCAACAGGGGCCACCAACAGACTAATGGCAGCATTAAGTTAGGGTCCTGAAGTTTCTGTGATAACAGAATCGTGGACGGAATGGCAGAATTGAGAATTTAGAAAAGCTATAACAAATTCCATTCCATTTTAAATTTTATGTGATCTGGCTAATGTGTCAATCATTCATCAGCTCTGTTTTTAATAAGTGAAGTTTTCTGAGTCCTTTCTAAGTCACTATGTTGATAAATATTGGCTTCACAAAACACATTTTAGACACATTTTACTTGTGGGTGAGGTAAGATACACTCAAACACTGATGGAAAATTAATCTGACATTTTCACTTCCTGCAGATGTTCCTGGTCCATGCGATCCACCCGTCATCACCAACATTACTAAGGACTCCATGACAGTGAGCTGGAAGGCCCCAGCTAATGATGGCAAGGCCACCATCCTGGGCTACATGGTTGAGAAACGTGAGGCTACTGAGCTGACCTGGGCTAAGGTCAACCGTCGGCCAGTCATCGACAGGACCATAAAGGCCTGTCAGCTAACAGAGGGCTCTGAGTACGAGTTCAGAGTCATTGCCATGAACAAGGCCGGCCTGGGCAAACCCAGTGATGCATCCAATGCTGCACTGGCTGTCGACCCTGTCTGTACGTATCTGCTTTAAAAACAATGCTTCAGAAAGAATAAAATTTGAAAATAATAACAAATGTGTCAATATGATTTCCAGATCCTCCTGGCCCACCTGCCTTCCCTAAGGTGGTAGACTCTACCAAGAGCTCCATCAGCCTTAGCTGGACCAAACCAGCATACGACGGTGGCTGTGAGATAATTGGCTATCTGGTGGAGTGTAAGCGAGCTGACGCAGAGGACTGGACCAAGTGCAACGTCCCGAAAAAGCTCCAGGCCACCAAATTCCTGGTGACAGGTCTAATGGACAACACTGAGTACCAGTTCAGAGTCAGCGCTGTCAACAAGATCGGCTTCAGTGAGTCCAGTGAGGTCCCTGGAAACCACATGCCTAAGGAAATCCTAAGTATGTTTCTCAGCTTTTCTTTATACCACTTTACATAACTAGTGTGTTGTCTTTCAGTCTGTCTATCATTCTTTTAATTGTTTCAACTAACAAGTTAGACAGCCTAGCTATGCAGGAAAGCTAATTTGATAGCTAGTGTCAACTGTTGAAAACACGTTTTGGCCCCAAACCACAAATTCTTCCATGAAACATGAAATCCGGGTTATAAAAGTTATAAAGGTGTCTGAAGTGAACTGGTACAAGAAAACAACTGTATTCACAGAAAACAGCTAGCAAGTCAGACCAAATAAAATATGGGCCTAACAGATGATATAACAGTAAAATTATGATTAAAAATTATGTTCTGTCCATCCTTCAGTTGCTCCTGAAGCTGAACTGGATGCCGACTTAAGAAAGGCTTTGGTTCTTCGAGCCGGTGTCACCATGAGGCTCTACGTCCCACTGAGAGGACGCCCAGCACCAAAAGTGACATGGACGAAGGTGGATGCCAACCTGAAGGAGAGGCAGGGCCTGCTGATGAAGACATCAGAGTGGGACACTTTACTAATGATTGAGGATATTAACAGATATGACGCCGGGAAATACGTCCTCACACTGGAGAACAGCAGTGGCTCCAAGAGCTACACTATTGTGGTCAAGGTCCTCGGTAAGAGTGCCATAACAAACATTATAAGGGAAATTAGGTGTGCACTCACCCCACTGAGCATGGGTTTGGTATATTGCAGGTGAAAAGAAATCTAGATATCTTGATTAAAAGCAAGCTAAATTTCATGGGAAAGTTTTTCCATGAATATAGTTCAGTGGCGATCAGGTCCTTTTATGACCCTGCAACACAAACAGTGGTTTTAGGAATAGATGTCTAAAATTGTTAACATTTTTACTAGTCCAGTTTCAACCTTGCTGTCCAGATGTCCTTCCACTTACAAGTCACCAACAGATACAAAACATTGTATTTCTTTCCAGAATATTGATAAGCTTTTTTCACTCCTATGTGCATCTATGACCTGAGACGTATTTTACTTAACAAAGTCGTTGGGTCATCGACACTGAATCTCCTTCCCCGTAGATACTCCTGGACCACCAGTGAACCTGACTGTGAAGGAGACCTCTAGAAGCCATGCCTGCATCACCTGGGATGCCCCATTGATCGATGGAGGCAGCCCAGTCAAGAGCTACATTGTAGAGAAGCGTCTGGCAGAGAGGAAGGCCTGGACCTGTGTGTCAGCAGACTGCCCCAAGATCTCCTTCAGGATCACCAACCTGGACGCAGGACAGGCTTACTGCTTCAGAGTGCTGGCTGAAAATGCCTATGGCATCGGAGAGGGCTGTGAGACTGCCGGCAGTGTCCGAGCCTCAGGTAGCTACAAGTCATTGTTGCTATAGTTTTCTAATTAAGACATTTTTTTCATACAGAGTAGAGTTTCTTAAAGTATTTTAGACTAGAGTACAGTAGAGTACAGCAGGATATGTGATGAGTATATAAAAAGGGTTATTTTAATTACAACTCAACTAGATGAGTTCAGTAAATGCTGAAAAGCACTAAAAGCTGAAATTTAGTCATCTAAAAAACATTTTTAATGGGATAGCATAATTTAATGGGAAAAAATGGAATTGCCTATTTTTAACATTTATTTAAATTTAACAAAAAGAACAGTTATGTTCTGTACCAAGTATTAGAGTCCACATGCGTGAATCTTGAATCATGCTTGAATCATAACCATGACTCCCAACGTTGAGTATAAAGTCTTTAATAGCATAAATGTCAACTCAATGCAATATTGGGTCATTCAGTGCAAACTCACCAAGGACCTGTTGGTCATGTTCAGTACAAATTTAAATCCAGTACAACGAAAACTAAGCAACTGAATACACAAACCACTGATGACAAAAAATAAATGATGAAAAATGATGAAACATGAAGTAGAGCTTATCCCATGAAGTTAATAGAAGTTTTCACAAGAAGATTCATGACATGAACTGGGAAAAGCAAGTTCTGGGTGAGTTGCCAAGGAATGACTCATTGGCAACTGCCCTGACTGTTGCTAATGAGTCTGAACCAAAAAATAAACAGGCAAACTAGAGGCCAAGAAAACAATGGGTTCAATTCAGATCTGAAACAAAACAACTTGCCTTGAGTCCTACTGTCCCATCTACATTAAACGCATTTTGTTTGACACAAACCAGAAGCTCAATCTTCAATCTCCCCCTTCAGAGCAACCTGGTCCTGTGACAGATTTCAAAGCCCAAAAGACCACCAAGAATTCGATTGTCCTGGGCTGGAAGAAACCAATCAGTGATGGTGGAAGCCATGTTACCGCTTATATCCTGGAACAGAGCGAAGGCGAGGAGAAGTGGAAGGAGATCATGAAGGGCAAGAACACCTCACACACCATCTCTGAACTGACTGAAGGCAAAGAGTATTTGTTCAGAGTCAAAGCACTCAACGAGTCTGGAGAAGGACCACCCACCGAGCTTTCTGTTATTGCCAAGGACCAGTTTGGTAAGAAATTATCCTGAATCAGCCATCATGTCAGATATTGGCAGTTATAGTGGCTTGTTTTTCTGGAACAAAATTATTGTTCCCAACTATTTTATGATAAATAGAAAATATTTATTATTATTTATATTGTTTTGCTTTCAGTGCTGCCTGACTGCAACTTGAGTGCTCTGCATGACGGTTGCTATGTGGTAAAGGAGGGAAGCACCACACGTATTAACATCCCCATCATTGGAGTGCCATACCCCACTGCCATCTGGAAAAAAGGCGATGTGATGCTTGGAGACACTGGACGAATGTGCGTGGAGGCATCTCAGGGCATCACCACTCTGCTGATCAGAGACTGCCAGAGAGGAGATGCCGACACCTACAACATCAATGTCAGGAACAGCGCTGGCTCTAAAGACTGCAAGTTCCAGCTTAAGGTGGTTGGAAAGCCAGGCATCTGCACAGGACCCATTAAGTTTGATGAGATCACTGCAGATGGCATCACACTGGAGTGGGGACCACCCAAAGATGATGGTGGTGCGGAGGTGTCCAACTATATTGTGGAGAAGAGGAGGACAACGGACAACAAGTGGGCCACAGTGGCTTCAGCCATCCAGAAGACCACCATGAGAGTAATCAGGCTCCATGATGGAATAGAGTACATCTTTAGAGTGTTTGCTGAGAATAAGTATGGAGTTGGAGAGTATCTAAGGTCTGAGCCAGTTATCGCCCAGCATCCATTCAGTGAGTATAAAAATCCTAACTAATGCTTACGAAATAGTTAATGGAATGGAATTTATTTAAAAATCATAAATTGGTGCCTTGTAAAGATGGCACAAGATGAATATTTAAAGACACAATAACACCAACATTGAAA
This sequence comes from Scortum barcoo, assembly GCA_023238725.1. Classification (NCBI taxonomy): domain Eukaryota; kingdom Metazoa; phylum Chordata; class Actinopteri; order Centrarchiformes; family Terapontidae; genus Scortum; species Scortum barcoo. The sequence goes on from CM041550.1 coordinate 936,494, forward strand.
ATGTAGATTTGTTATCTTGGATCAGCCTTTCTTAAATATTAACCAAACCTGCAATGTACAGATATGATACTTTATAGAAACAGATTTAATTACATGTTTTAGAAATTCAGTGTTAAGTGTGTGAAATGACAAAGTTAATGCAAATCCTAAGAATTAATGCTAGTTCTTCTAGTTCTGCTTCGTGAAGACAAAGTAAAGCATGATCAGGCTCTTGTGGTCATGCAAAGATTTTTACTACTCATCGGGGTTAGGTCCATGTATTTTTACCTCTTACCTTCTTTTCCTAAACCTTTCGACACTTCTTTTTCTCTGCTACCTCCAGATGTGCCCGATGCGCCTGCTCCTCCACAAATAGTGAGCATCCGCCACGAGTCAGCCATCTTGACTTGGGCTGATCCTAAGGACACTGGTGGCTCCCCAATTACAGGTAATAGACTGCTCTATACTGTTTGTATGCTGTTTGTAGTTACACATGAACAGACAGCAAGTATCATGACCAACTGATTTTGTGTTCTCTCTAGGATATCACGTGGAGTTTAAGGAGAGGAACAGTCTGATGTGGAAACGAGCCAGTAAGACTCCTCTGAGAGTAAAGGAGTGCAGAGTCACTGGCCTGATAGAGGGACTAGAGTACGAATTCAGGGTGATGGCCATGAACATGGCTGGTTTAGGAAAGGCAAGCAAGGTCACTGAGGCTGTGGTTGCCCTGGATCCTATTGGTGAGTTAATTTCTTTTGGAATTTTTTTCTCTGATATGAAGACACACTTTCTTGGAAAATGCTATTTTTAGGAATGCATCATGTATTCTGTATGTTTTAATATAGTGACTTTGTGCTTTGTTAGATCCTCCTGGTAAGCCTGAAGTGATTAACGTTTCAAGGAGCACTGTCACTCTGATGTGGACGGCTCCCAGATATGATGGTGGCCACAAGCTGACAGGCTACATGGTAGAGAAGCTGGAGGCTGGTGGCAAGACCTGGATGAAGGCTAATCATGTCAACATCCAGGGCTGTGCTTTCACTGTCCCTGACCTGACAGAGGGATCTCAGTATCACTTCAGGATCAGGGCCAAGAATTCTGCTGGGGCTATCAGTGTCCCTTCGGAGTCTACTGAGCTTCTGACCTGCAAGGATGAGTACGGTGAGCTGACAAGTAATTTAATTTGGATACTTTGACAGCAAAAGTATCTTGGTGAATTTGGTTTACAACTATCAGGTCTTAAAAGGTATTGTAGTGAATTTGACTTTACAAGGTCAACAGACAATTATAATTTAACTTTCTTGCATCCTTTCTGCAGAGCCTCCGACCATCACTATTGACCCAGAAATGAAGGATGGCGTATCAGTCAGGGCAGGAGACACCATTGTGATCTCAGCCTCCAAGATTGTAGGCAAACCTCCACCTACTGCTGTCTGGTCAAAGGGTGGCCGTGAGTTCAAGAGTTCTGACATTGTCACCATTACCAGCACACCCACCTTCTCCACTCTGGCTATCAAGTATGCAAGCCGGAAGAACACAGGAGAGTACATCATCACTGCAAGCAACCCCTTCGGCATTAAGGAAGAACGGGTAAAGGTGAAGGTTCTGGATGTACCTGGACCTCCAGGCCCCATTGAAGCCAGTAACATTTCAGCTGAGAAGTGTACTCTGACTTGGACTCCACCAGAGGAGGATGGAGGCTGCTCTATCAAGTCCTACATCCTCGAAAAAAGAGAGACCAGCCGACTGCAGTGGACCAAGCTAGCTGAAAATGTCATGGACTGCAGATATGTAGCCAGTAAACTGATTAAGGGCAACGAGTACATCTTTAAAGTGTCTGCTGTGAACCACTATGGCACTGGAGACTCAAGCCAGTCTGGTCCAGTCAAAATGGTTGACAGTTTCTGTAAGTTTACACAATATGAATTTCTTCTTATTTTTTAATAGTTCAAGTTCATTCCTTTTCACAAAAAAACTTTTAAAACCTAAGATTTCAAAGTATAATTAACCAGAATGTTCTCACATTTTTTTGTTTTCCACAGGCTCACCAGGGCCACCCTCAACTCCAGAGATTGATAATGTCAGTAGGAATGCTGTCACTATTTCATGGAAGAGACCAGCACAGGATGGGGGAAGTGATATCAGAGGATATTGTGTAGAGAGGAAGGAGAGGAGAGGAATGAGATGGGTGAGAGCCTGCAAGAGGACGATCCCTGACCTGCGCTTTAAAGTGCAAGGCCTGACTGAGGGAGTAGAGTATGAGTTTAGAGTAACTGCCGAGAACAAGGCTGGATTTGGGGAGCCAAGTGAGCCCTCATGTCCTGTGATGACCAAGGACATTGTATGTAAGTAAAACTAGACATCTCACTTAATTCAGAATAACATATTAAAATATGAAGGTTTCATATGCATAAAAAGCACAAATTCCATACCAATCATCTCTGTATAAAGGTCCCATTAACTGCTGTAAATTCCTGTTTTTGTTGTTTTTTAGATCCACCTGGTCCTCCATCCAACCCCAGAATTACAGACACCACAAAATACACAGCTACCTTTGCTTGGGGTCGGCCCCACTATGATGGTGGTCTTGAAGTAGAGGGATATATTGTTGAGTACAAAAAAGAGGGCCATGATGACTGGGAGGTGGAGACACAATACCCATTGAAAGCTACTGACTATGTTATTGGTAAACTTCAAAAAGGAGGCAAATATCACTTCAGAGTCAGCGCTGTAAACTCAGAGGGAGTTGGTGAGCCTGCAGAGGTGGAAAAAGTGACTGAACTGGTGGACCAGGAGACACTGCCAGACTTTGAGCTGGATGCTGAACTCAGGAGAACCCTGGTGGTCAGGTGCCGTGCTTCGATTCGTATGTTTGTTCCCATCAGGGGTCGTCCCGTGCCTGATGTTACATGGAGCAAAGATGATACCAACCTTAAAACACGTGCACACATTGACACCACAGAGTCCTACACACTACTGGTTATTCCTGACTGCACCAGATACGATGCTGGAAAATACAACCTCTGTCTGGAAAATGTTGCTGGAAAAAAGACTGGCTTTGTTAATGTTAAAGTTCTGGACACACCAGGGCCACCAGTCAACCTCAAACCTAGAGAGATCACAAAGAACAGCATCACCCTCCAGTGGGAAATCCCCATAATTGATGGTGGTTCTAAGATTCACAACTATATAATTGAAAAGAGAGAAGCCACTAAGAAGGCCTACACAGTGCTTAGTACCACATGGCAAAAATGTTCCTTCAAGTTTTCAGACCTTGAAGAGGGAGCTTACTACTACTTCCGTGTCTCTGCTGAGAATGACTTGGGTGTAGGTGAGCCTGCTGAAACACCTGAGCCAATCAGGGCATCGCAGGCCCCATCTGCACCAGAGAACTTGTATGTCACTGATGTGACAGCTGACAGTGCCAGCTTAGCATGGACCAAGCCCCTGCATGATGGTGGCAGTTTAATCACGGGATACGTCATTGAGGCCCAGAAGAAGGACACTGACCAGTGGGTCCATATGGCCACAATCAAGGCTCTGGATTACACTGTCACAGATCTGATTGAGGGCATGGAATACACCTTCCGTATTATGGCTGTAAATGCATCAGGCAGGAGTGACCCCCGAGAGAGCAGACCTGCTATTATCAAAGAGCAGACTTCATCTCCTTCCTTTGACCTGCGTGGGGTCTACCAGAAGACGGTCATCGCCAAGGCTGGGGACCGTGTCAAGGTAGAGATTCCTGTACTCGGCAAACCCAGACCTGTGGTTTCCTGGAAAAAGGGAGATGCAGTGCTCAAGGAGACACAACGAATCAACACTGAAACCACATCAACATCAACAATCCTAAACATCAGTGAGATCAAGAGGACTGATGGGGGTCAGTATTCCATGACTGGAAAGAACATGCTGGGTACAGTGACCGAGACCATCACAGTTCTGGTCCACGACATTCCAGGTCCTCCCACTGGGCCCATCAAACTGGATGAAGTCTCATGTGATTATGTTCTCATGTCCTGGGATCCACCAGAGAATGATGGTGGTGTTCCTATCAACAACTATATTGTTGAGATGCGGGAGACTACCGGTACTTCCTGGGTGGAGTTGGCAGCTACAGTGATCCGCACCACATTTAAGGCAGCCCGACTCACCACTGGAACTGGATATCAGTTCCGTATCAAGGCCCAGAACAGATATGGAATTGGACCATACATTGTGTCTGAATCTGTGGTGGCTGCCTATCCATTTGATGTGCCAGGCCAGCCAGGAACCCCTGTCGTCACATCTTTCACCAAGGATGCTATGACTTTGAGTTGGAATGAGCCTTCTTCTGATGGAGGCAGTGCCATCTTGGGCTACCATGTGGACAGGAAAGAGAAAAATAGCATTCTGTGGCAGAGGATCAGCAAAGCTCTTGTTGTCGGAAATATTTTTAAATCAACAGGCCTTGTTGATGGAATTGTATATGAACACCGTGTTACTGCTGAAAACATGGCTGGTCTTAGCAAACCAAGCAAACCCTCTGAACCTATGTATGCTTTGGATCCAGTGGATCCACCAGGCAGGCCTGTGGCATTGAATATCACCAGACATGAGGTGACAGTGTCATGGACTAAACCAGAGGGAGATGGTGGATTTTCCATCACTGGATACACAGTAGAGAGGAGAGAGATGCCCAATGGTCGCTGGCTCAAAGCCAACTTTAACAACATCCTAGAAACAGTCTACACAGTCAGTGGTCTGATAGAGGATGCAACTTATGAATTCCGTGTGACTGCTAGAAACTCAGCTGGTGCTGTTAGTGCTCCATCCCAGCCATCAGAGGCAATCACATGTAGAGATGACATTGAAGAGCCCAGGCTTGATGTTGACGCATCATATAGCAGTAATGTTGTTGTCATGGCAGGAGAGTTGTTCAAGCTGGAGGCCAGTGTGACTGGCAGGCCAATCCCATCCCTCGTATGGACCAAGGAAGGAAAGGAGCTAGAAGACACAGCCAAAATAGAGATAAAGACATCTGACTTCCACACAACTCTAATAAACAAAGATTCCCTGAGGAGGGACGGAGGTGCTTTTACACTGACGGCTAGCAATCCTGGTGGCTTTGCCAAGTTTACTTTCAATGTCAAGGTGCTCGACAGACCTGGACCACCTGACTGCCTCACTGTTACTGATGTCACTGCTGAGAAATGTGTCCTTAACTGGCTACATCCTACACATGATGGTGGTGCCAAGATTGAGTATTTTATCATTCAGAGGCGTGAGACCAGTAGGTTGGCATGGACAAATGTCGCAACAGACCTTCAGGCAAACAGGTTCAAGGTCACCAAGCTTCTGAAGGGCAATGAGTACATATTCAGAGTCATGGCAGTTAACAAGTATGGTGTGGGTGAGCCCCTCGAGTCTGAACCTGTGATCTGTGCCAATCCCTATGTCCCCAGTGACCCACCACAGCAGCCTGAAGTCACTACTATTACTAAGGACTCTATGGTTGTCTGCTGGGAGCGCCCTGAACACGATGGAGGCAGCAGAATAAACACCTACATAATTGAGAGAAGGGATAAGACTGGCCTGCGCTGGGTGAAGTGCAACAAGAGGACTGTAACTGACCTTCGATTCAAGGTCTCTGGCCTCACACCAGGACATGAGTATGAATTCAGAGTTCTTGCTGAGAATAATGCTGGTCTAAGCCAGCCTAGTCCTTCTAGTCCTTTCTATAAAGCTGTAGACACCATCTTCCAGCCTGGACCTCCAGGGAACCCCAGAGTGCTTGATACAACCAAGTCTTCCATCACCCTTGCCTGGAACAAACCTGTCTACGATGGTGGTTCTGAAATTACTGGTTACATTGTAGAGACCTGCTTGCCTGAGGAGGATGAGTGGACAATTCACACTCCCAAGAAGGGATGGACAGCCACTTCTTTTACCATCACCAACTTGAAGGAAAACCAAGAGTACAAAATAAACATCTGTGCCACTAATTGTGAAGGAGTGGGGGAGCCTGCTGCTGTACCTGGAACCCCCAAGGCTGAAGACAGACTGCTTCCTCCAGAAATTGAACTTGGAGCAGAACTGCGTAAGGTGGTCTGTATCAGAGCCTGTAGCACACTTAGACTTTTTGTGCCTATTAAGGGCAGACCAGCGCCTGAAGTAAAGTGGTCAAGAGAGCATGGAGAATTGCTGGACAAAGCTAACATTGAAATCACCTCATCATTCACCACTCTTCAGGTAGACAATGTTGACAGGTTTGATGGTGGTAAATACATGGTGACTGTAGAGAATGCGTTGGGAAGCAAGACAGCCTTTGTTAATGTCAGGGTTCTAGATACTCCTGGAGCACCTCAGAATCTGATTGTCAAGGAGGTCACTAGAGATTCAGTTTCCCTCGTTTGGGATGCACCTCTCATTGATGGTGGCTCCAGAGTTCGGAGCTACATTGTGGAGAAGCGGGAGTCAACCAGGAAGGCCTACTCAACAGTCTGTGCCAGTTGCCATAAGTCTAGTTGGAAAGTTGGAGATCTGGAGGAAGGAAAGATGTACTCCTTTAGAATCCTGGCTGAGAATGAATATGGCATTGGTCTCCCAGTAGAGACTATAGAACCAATTAAAGTGTCAGAGAGGCCTCTACCACCAGGCAAAGTGTCCCTTCGTCAAGTCACTAGCACCAGTGTCACACTAACATGGGAAAAACCTGATCATGATGGAGGTAGCAGAATCTCAGGCTATATTGTTGAGATGCAGGGTAAAGGCAGTGAGAAATGGACCCAAGTCACGGTGGTAAAGACAAATGAAGCTCATGTAACTGGCCTTACACAGGGAGAGGAGTACATGTTCCGTATCTCAGCCACCAATGAAAAAGGAGTTAGTGACCCCCGTCCTCTCAGTGTGCCTGTAGTGGCTAAAGACCTGGTCATTTCTCCAACCTTTAAACTTCTTTTCAGCACATTCAGTGTGCTAGCAGGAGATGATTTGAAAATCGATGTACCATACGTTGCCTGTCCCAAGGCTACAGCCACTTGGCTCAAAGATGGTGTTGTTCTCAAGGAGACAACAAGAGTTAATGCTGAGGCTACAGACAAAAACCTTCTCCTTGTTATTAAGGAGGCTTGTAGAGATGATGTTGGCACATACACTATCAAACTGACCAACACAGCTGGAGAGGCATCAACAGAAATCAGTGTTGTTGTTCTAGATAAGCCTGGTCCTCCAACTGGCCCAGTTAAGATGGATGAGGTCACTGCTGACAGCTTGGTCCTGACCTGGAATCCACCAGAGTATGATGGTGGTTGCACTATCAACAATTACATTGTTGAAAAGAGAGATACATCTACCACTAATTGGCAGATTGTGTCAGCTACAGTGGCCAGAACCACTATCAAGGCAGCCCGTCTGAAGACTGGATCTGAGTACCAGTTTAGGATTGCTGCAGAGAATAGATATGGCAAGTCCTTAGTCCTGCTCTCTGATACCATTGTTGCTCAATATCCATTTGAACTGCCGAGCCCACCACGTTCTGTTGTGGTCCAGTCCGCCACCAAAGAGAGCATGGTGGTAGTGTGGGATAAACCTAGCAATGATGGTGGAAGCAAAATTCTGGGCTACCACTTAGAGCTAAAAGAGAGAAACAGTTTACTATGGGTGAAACAAAACAAACAGCTTATCCCAGAGACACGATTTAAGGTTGTTGGACTTGAAGAGGGCATTGAATATGAGTTCAGAGTCTATGCTGAGAACATTGTTGGCCTTAGTAAAGCCAGTAAACTGAGTGAAATTCAAGTGGCCAGGGATCCTTGTGACAGACCAGGAAAACCAGAGGCTGTTATTGTTACAAGAAACCAAGTGACACTCAGATGGACCAAACCTGAGTATGATGGTGGCATCAAGATCACAGGCTATGTAGTTGAGAAGAAGGAGGGAACTGGCCGCTGGATGAAGGCCAGTTTCACCAACATCATAGAGACTGAATTTGTTGTCACAGGACTTACTGAAGATCAGACATACGAGTTCCGTGTCATTGCCAGGAATGCAGCAGGTGTCTTCAGCAAACCCTCAGATTCTACTGGAACTATCACTGCCAAAGATGAAGTTGATCCACCAAAGATTGATTTGGATGCTAAGTACTCTCAGGCTGTGGTGGTAAATGCTGGAGAGACATTCAGGCTTGAGGCTGCTATCTATGGTAAGCCTGTGCCCACAGCACACTGGCTGAAGGAGGGCCAAGAGATTACTGAAGCTGCTCGTCTAGAGCTCAAGAACACAGACTTTACAGCTTGTCTAGTTGTTAAAGAAGCCATCCGTATTGATGGAGGCCAGTACGTTCTGCTAGTAAAAAATGTTGGAGGTGAGAAATCTGTTAACATTAATGTCAAGGTCCTGGACAGACCAGGTCCACCTGAGGGCCCTATATCAATCTATGGCATCACCAGTGAGAAATGCTCCATTTCCTGGAAACCTCCCTTGCAAGATGGAGGTAGTGATGTTTCCCATTACATTGTTGAGAGGAGGGAAACCAGCCGTCTGGTTTGGACTGTAGTTGAACCAAAAGTTCAGACACTGAACCTGAAGATCACAAAACTTCTCCCTGGTAATGAGTACATCTTCAGGGTGATTCCAGTCAACAAATACGGAGTTGGTGAGCCCCTGGAATCTGAGCCAATGATTGCCAAAAATCCATTTGTCACTCCCAGCCCACCAACAGAGGTAGAAGTCTCCACAATCACCAAAGATTCCATGGTAGTGACCTGGGAGAGACCAACTAATGATGGTGGTAGCCCTATTCAGGGATACATTGTTGAGAAACGTGACAAGGATGGTGTGAGATGGACCAGGTGCAACAAGCGCACAGTGAGTGAGCTGCGTTTCAGAGTGACAGGGCTCCTTGAAAACCACAGCTATGAATTTAGAGTTTCTGCTGAGAATTCTGCAGGTGTTGGCACACCAAGTGCACCAACAGTGTATTACAAAGCACTGGATCCTATCTTCAAAGCAGGCCCACCAAACAACCCCAAGGTGGTGGACACATCTCGGTCCACTGTTTCCCTGACATGGGGAAAACCCATCTATGATGGTGGCTGTGAGATTCAGGCTTACATTGTTGAGGCCTGCAATGGGGAATCTGATGAGTGGTTTATGTGCACTCCTCCTACTGGAATCACAGATACTAAGTTTACAGTGACAAAACTTCTGGAGAAGCATGAGTATCAATTCAGAGTGTGTGCCATCAACAAAGTCGGTGTTGGGGAGCATGCTGATTTTCCAGGAAAGATTCTTCTGGAGGAGAAGCTTGAGGCTCCTGATCTTGATCTGGATGCTGATATGAGAAAGATGATCAACATAAGAGCAGCAAGCACTCTCAGGTTGTTTGTTCCTGTGAGAGGTCGTCCAGCTCCTGAAGTGAAATGGGGCAAGGCTGAAGGCGAGATTAAGGAGACTGCCCAGATTGACACCACAGGCAACTATGCTTCACTTGTGATTGAGAATGTTGACAGATTTGACAGTGGCAAGTACACCCTGACTGCAGAGAATGCTAGTGGAGTAAAGTCAGTCTTCATCAGTGTCAGAGTCCTGGACTCACCTAGTTCACCAACTAACTTCATAGTAAAAGAGATTACCAAAAAGTCTGTCACTCTCACATGGGAGCCTCCTCTTCTGGATGGTGGCTCAAAGATTAAACATTATATTGTTGAAAAGCGTGAGAGCACTAGGAAAGTGTATTCTCCCATCACCACCTGCAACAAGATGTCATGGAAAGTTGAGCCACTTCCAGAGGGCGGAATCTTCTTCTTCAGAGTCCTGGCTGAGAATGAATATGGTGTGGGTCTCCCCGCTAAAACCATTGAACCAATTAAAATATCTGAGAAACCTCAGCCACCTGGTAAAGTTAGTGTTGTTGACGTCACTTGTAGCACTGTAACTCTCACCTGGGAGAAGCCCGAACATGATGGTGGAAGTAGGATCAGTTACTATGAAGTCGAACTGGCACCCAAGGACAGTGAAGCTTGGTCTGTGTGTGCTAGTGGGAAGGCACTGGAGGCTGTTGTGACAAACCTACTCAAGGGAGAGGAGTACCAGTTCAGAGTTGTTGCTGTAAATGAAAAGGGCAAAAGTGACCCCAGACAGCTAGCTCACTCAGTTGTAGCAAAGGACCTTGTGATTGAACCCGATGTTAGACCTAAAGTGAGCACATACAATGTTCAGGTGGGATATGACCTGAAGATAGAGGTCCCTATTGCTGGTCATCCAAAGCCAACCATCATTTGGTCTAAGGATGGAGCTGCCCTTAAACAGACTACCAGAGTCAATGTCACTGACTCAGCACGTCACACCACCCTCACCATAAAGGATGCCACAAGAGAGGATGGAGGCATGTATAGCATCAGTATTGCCAATGCCTTTGGTTCCAAGGATGCCACTATTGAGGTGATCACCCTGGACAAACCAGGCCCACCAACCGGCCCTGTCAAGTTGGAGGATATCAGTGCTGAGAGTATGACTCTAATGTGGGAACCTCCTACATATACAGGGGGCTGTCCAATCTCCAACTATGTGGTGGAGAAGAGAGACACAACCACAACCAATTGGGTGGTTGTATCTGCCACTGTGGCTAGAACCACACTAAAAGTGGGCAATCTGAAGACAGGTGCTGAATACCAGTTCAGAGTCTATGCAGAGAATCGATATGGAAAAAGTTATGCCATTGATTCAGAGCCTGTTATAGCACAGTACCCGTTCCAGGAGCCTGGCCCACCAGGAACACCATTTGTGTCTTCATACACTAAAGATTATATGGTTGTTGAGTGGCACAAACCCCCATCGGATGGAGGTAGTGCAATCTTAGGTTACCATCTAGAGAGGAAAGAGAAGAACAGTATTCTGTGGACCAAGATCAACAAAATGCTCATCCAAGACTGTAGATTCAAATCTACTCCTCTTGAGGAAGGCATTGAGTATGAGTACAGAGTCTATGCTGAGAATATTGTTGGCATTGGAAAATGCAGCAAAGTCTCGGAGGTTTATGTAGCTCGCGACCCATGTGAACCTCCTGGCCGCCCTGAGGCTGTGATTGTGACCAGGCACTCAGTGAAGCTGAGGTGGACCCCTCCAGTGTATGATGGTGGTAGCTTAGTTACTGGCTACATAGTAGAGAAACGAGACCTTCCTGAAGGAAAGTGGATGAAAGCTAGCTTTGCCAATGTCATTGAGCATGAATTCACAGTTACTGGCCTGACAGAGGACAGTAAATATGATTTCAGAGTAATTGCAAGGAATGCAGCTGGTGCGGTCAGCAAGCCCTCTGAGAGTACAGGATCCATCACTGCAAAGGATGAAGTTGACCCACCCAAGTGTGAGACAGATCCTATGTACAACCAGACCATTGTTGTCAATGCTGGAGAAACTTTCAGTCTGGAGGCCAGTGTAGGAGGAAAACCCATTCCCACCGCTCAGTGGTTCAAGGGTAATGTTGAAGTTGAAAACTCAGCAAGAGCTGAGATAAAAAACACCGATTTTAAGGCTTTGCTTGTTGTTAAGGATGCCATCAGAGTGGATGGTGGGCAGTACACACTGGTTCTGACTAATGTGGCTGGAACAAAGACTGTACCATTCAGTGTGAAAGTCTTGGACAGGCCAGGCCCCTCAGAAGGACCACTTACAGTCAGCAATGTTACTGAGGAGAAGTGCTCACTGTCATGGCTGCCACCCAGGCATGATGGAGGAGCTAGCATTTCACACTATATTATTCAGAAGAGAGAAACCAGCCGATTGGCATGGACTGTGGTCTCCAGTGACTGTGGAGCTACCATGTTCAAGGTTACCAAGTTGTTGAAGGGCAACGAGTACATCTTTAGAGTCATGGGTGTCAACAAATATGGTGTGGGTGAGCCTCTTGAATCAGCACCAGTTATAATGAGAAATCCATTTGTTCCTCCTGGCCCACCTCAGGAACTTGAGATCACTAACATTACCAGGGACTCTATGACTGTCTGCTGGAACCGTCCTGAAACTACTGGAGGCAGTGAGATTGTTGGCTATATTGTTGAGAAAAGAGATAGAGCTGGAGTGAGATGGACCAAGTGCAACAAACGCAGAGTGACAGACTTGCGTTTCAGAGTAACAGGACTGACTGAGGACCATGAATATGAATTCAGGTTATCTGCGGAGAATGCAGCTGGAGTGGGTCAACCTAGCCCACCTACACCCTACCTCAAAGCCTGTGACCCCACCTTTGAACCAGGCTGCCCCACTAATGCCCATGTGGTTGACACAACTAAAGACTCCATCAGTCTAGCCTGGCATCGACCTATCTATGATGGTGGTTGTGAGATTCAAGGATATGCTGTGGAAATTACTAAGGCTGATGAGGAGGAGTGGACTATATGCACCCCGCCCTCTGGAGTTAATGCTACCAAGTTTACCATCACTAAGTTGATAGAGCACCAGGAATACAAGGTGCGCATATGTGCCATCAATAAGCTGGGTGTTGGTGAGCCCACTGAGATTCAAGGAGTTGTGAAACCAATGGATAAGATTGATCCTCCAGAAATGATTCTGGATTCTGAACACAGGAAGGGAATAGTTGTACGTGCAGGAGGCTCAATGAGAATCTGCATTCCATTCAAGGGCCGTCCTACTCCTGAGATCAGCTGGGCCAAGGAGGATGGAGAATTGCCCAGTAAAGTTCAGATAGAGACTGGTGAGGAATATACACAGCTCTCTGTTGACATTTGTGACAGATATGATGCTGGAAAATATATTCTCAACTTGGAAAATAGTGCTGGCACCAAATCAGCATTTGTCTCTGTTAAAGTTCTGGACACTCCAGGGGCCCCTCTAAATCTAACAGTGAAAGACATTAAGAGGGAAAGTGTTACTTTGACCTGGGAGCCTCCTCTTATTGATGGTGGTTCAAGAATCAAGAATTACCTGGTTGAAAAGCGTGAGTCCACCAGGAAGGTTTACTCTAACGTAGACAACAAGTGCACAAAGACAAGCTATCGTATCACTGGCCTCACTGAGGGAACTATCTACTATTTCAGAGTCTTAGCAGAGAATGAATTTGGCGTGGGACAGCCTGCTGAGACAGAAGACTCAGTAAAGACTTCTGAGCCTCCACTGTCAGTGGGTAAGGTCACTTTGACTGAAGTGACCAAAACCTCTGCCTCACTTTCCTGGGAGAAGCCAGACCATGATGGAGGCAGCAGAATCATGGGCTACTACATTGAGATGCAGCCTGTGGGCTCAGAGGAATGGGTGGTGGCCACAACAACCAAAACGTGTGAGGGCACTGTCACAGGCCTCAGTGCAGGACATGAGTATCTTCTTAGAGTGACAGCTTTCAATGAGAAGGGCAAGAGTGACCCCAGGCCTCTGGCCACACCAGTCACTGCTAAAGATGTAACTATTGAACCCAAATTCAAGATAAGATTCAACACTTACAGTTTACAGCATGGTGAGGATCTGAAGATTGAGATTCCAGTAATTGGACGCCCTATTCCCAAGATTGAATGGAAGAAGGAGGGGCAGGCTCTTAAGGAGACCACCAGACTAAATGTATCCAGCACACCATCATCTACTAAACTGTGCATCAAGGATGCAAATAAGGAAGACTCTGGTAAATACACTGTCACAGCCACCAGCAGTGCCGGAACAGCTACAGAGGAGATTACTGTCATTATTCTTGATAAGCCTGGCCCACCCACAGGTCCTGTGAAGATTGAGGAGGTGAGCTCTAATTATGTTACACTCTCCTGGGAGCCACCAGAGTATAGTGGAGGCTGTCAGATCAATAACTACATTGTGGAGAAGAGAGACACCACCACAACAGCATGGCAGATTGTGTCTGCAACTATTGCCAGGACAACCATCAAAGTCACCAAGCTGAAGACTGGTGTTGAGTATCAGTTCAGAGTGTCAGCTGAGAATAGATACGGAAAAAGTTCTGCCATTGTCTCTTCCACTGTTATTGCTCAGTATCCATTCAGTGAGCCTGCTGCCCCAGGAACACCAATTATTTCTGCTGCAACTAAGGATAACATGGTTGTTGAGTGGAAACCTCCCACCAACAATGGAGGCAGTCCCATCCTAGGCTATCACCTTGAGAGAAAGGAGAAGAACAGCCTCTTGTGGACTAAACTCAACAAGCTTCTAATCCCAGACACACGCTTCAAAACTACAGAGCTGGAAGAAGGTATTGAGTATGAGTTCAGAGTTTATGCAGAGAACATTGCTGGACTCAGCCCAGTTAGCAAGGTCTCTGAGAGCACAGTTGCCAGGGACCCCTGTGACCCACCAGGCACTCCTGAGGCTATTGAAATTACCAGAAACCATGTGACGCTCCAGTGGACCAGGCCTCAGTATGATGGAGGCAGTGCAATCACTGGCTATTTGATTGAGAGGAGAAAGCATCCAGATACCCGCTGGATGAAGGCCAGCTTCACCAACATCATTGATACCCAGTTCACACTCACTGGCCTGACTGAGGACTGTGTTTATGAGTTCAGAGTCATTGCCAGGAATGCTGCAGGCATTTCCAGCCGTCCTTCTCAGAGCACAGGCGAAATTACTGCCAAAGATGAAATTGAGGCTCCAGAAGCCACTATGGACTCTAAATTCAAGGATCTGACTGTTGTCCATGCTGGTGAGACATTCGTCATTGATGCTGACTATACTGGCAAGCCTCTTCCTGAGGTCATTTGGTTAAAGGATGGAAAGGAGATTGACAAAGCCACACCAAGAATGGAGGTCAAGACCACACTCACACGTACCATCCTGACAGTCAAGGACTGCATCAGAGTGGATGGCGGCCACTTTGTCCTCAAGCTTGTCAATGTGGGAGGAGTTAAGATGATCCCCGTTAATGTTAAAGTTCTGGATAGACCTGGCCCTCCAGATGGCCCACTAGAAGTCAAAGGGGTCACAGCTGAGAAATGTTATCTGCACTGGAACCATCCCTCACATGATGGTGGAGCCAGCATCTCTCACTATATCATTGAGAAGAGAGAGACCAGTCGTTTGTCATGGACCGTGGTTGAGCCCAAGATTCAGGCGATCAGCTACAAAATCACAAAGCTACTGCCTGGCAATGAATACATATTCAGAGTCACTGCTGTAAATAAATATGGTGTTGGTGACCCTCTGGAATCTGAGCCTGTTATTGCTCGTAACCCCTTCACCACTACCTAGTGCTCCCTCCACACCAGAGGCTAGTGCTATCACTAAGGATTCCATTGTGCTTACATGGGAGAGACCAGAGGATAATGGAGGAGCTGAGATTGAAGGATATGTCCTTGAAAAACGTGATAAGGATGGCATCAGATGGACAAAGTGCAACAAGAAGAGGTTGAATGACCTGAGATTCAGATGCACTGGCCTCACAGAGGGCCACTCCTATGAATTTAGAGTCTCAGCTGAAAATGCTGCTGGCGTGGGTAAACCTAGCCCACCAAGTGAATACATCAAGGCCTGTGATGCCACTTATCCACCAGGACCTATAAGTAACCCCAAAGTCACTGGCCATTCAAGCACCACAGTCTCTCTGTCATGGTCCAGACCCATCTATGATGGTGGAGCACAAATCAGTGGATACATTGTTGAAATGAAGGAGGCTGCAGATGATGAGTGGGTCATTTGCACACCACACACTGGTGTTCAGGCCACTCATTACACTGTGAAAAAATTGAAAGAGAATGCAGAATACAATTTCCGCATCTCTGCTGTTAACTGTGAGGGAGTAGGAGAGCATTTGGACCTACCTGGGTCTGTGATTGCTGCGGAGAAGCTGGAAGCTCCTGAAATTGAACTAGATGCTGACCTGAGGAAGATGGTCAATGTTCGTGCCACCGCCACCCTGCGTCTGTTTGTAACAATCAGAGGAAAACCTGAGCCTGAGGTCAGATGGTCAAAGGCTGATGGCACTTTGAATGAGCGTGCCCAGATTGAAGTCACAAGCTCTTACACCATGCTGGTGATTGACAATGTTGATAGATTCGACACTGGCAAATATGTCCTCACTCTTGAGAACCTCAGTGGCTCTAAATCAGCCTTCATCAATGTGAGAGTTCTGGACTCCCCAAGTGCCCCTACCAACCTGGAAGTTAAGGATGTGAAGAGAACCTCTGTTTCTCTCTCCTGGGAGCCCCCTCTCATTGATGGTGGAGCTAAGATATCGCACTATATTGTGGAGAAGAGAGAGCAGAAGAGAATGGCTTTCACTAGTGTTTGTACCAACTGTGTGAGAAACACTTACATTATTTCTGACCTGCAGGAAGGAGGCCGATACTATTTCCGTGTGTTGGCTGTGAATGAACTAGGAGTAGGTCTGCCTGCTTCCACAGACCAAGTCAAGGTGGCTGAGGCTCCTTTGCCTCCTGGTAAGATTATCTTGGTTGATGTGACTCGTCATACTGTCACTCTTTCCTGGGAGAAACCTGATCATGATGGTGGCAGCAAGATTACAAACTATATTGTGGAGATGCAGCCCAAAGGAGATGACAAATGGACAGTGTGCAGTGAAGACAAAGCTTTGGAAGCTACCATTGATGGTCTCACAACTGGAGAGGAATACTCCTTTAGGGTGATTGCTGTGAATGATAAAGGCAAGAGTGATGCCAAGCCTTTGGCTGTCCCTGTGGTAGTGAAGGACATCACAATGGAGCCCACCATCAACCTGTTGTTTAACACATACAGTGTAAAAGCAGGAGATGACCTTAAGATTGATGTTCCCTTCAGAGGCCGACCGCAGCCTGAGGTGTCCTGGAAGAAGGATGGCCAGGCACTGAAGCAGAGAACCAGGGTTAATGTTCTTACTTCTAAGACCTCATCTAAGATTGTCATCAAAGATGCAACCAAGGAGGATGTAGGAAAGTATGAGATTACACTGACAAACTCGGTTGGCACTAAGACAGGTGAAATCTCAGTTATAATCTTAGACAAGCCTGGTCCACCCAGCAATATTAAGGTGGATGAGGTGAGCGCTGACTTCATCTCTCTGTCTTGGGATCCTCCAAACTATGATGGTGGATGCCAGATTAACAATTATGTGGTGGAGAAGAGAGACACTACCACAACCTCATGGCAAATTGTCTCAGCCACAGTAGCCAGGACATCGATCAAGGTGTCTCGTCTCACTCAGGGAACAGAGTACCAGTTCCGTATTGCAGCTGAGAACCGTTATGGTAAGAGCACTGCTATTGATTCTGCTCCAATTATTGCTCAGTATCCCTTTGAACCTCCTGGCCCTCCAACAAACCTTCATGTTTCCCATGCCACTAAGTATGGCATGCTAGTTGTATGGGGCAGACCTGCCAGTGATGGTGGAAGCCCTGTTATTGGTTATCACATTGAATGCAAAGACCAAAGCAGCATCCTGTGGACCAAGGTGAACAGAGGTCTGCTGGCTGAGAACCAGTTTAAGATGACAGGCATTGAAGAAGGCCTGCTGTATCAGTTCAGAGTCTATGCAGAGAATATTGCTGGTATTGGTCCATGCACCAAGGCTAGTGAACCTGTGGCAGCTCGGGATCCATGTGAACCTCCATGTAATCTTAGAGTCACCAACATTACCAGGACCTCAGTTTCTCTATTCTGGGACAAGCCACAGTATGAAGGTGGAGCTAAGATTACTGGTTACATTGTTGAGTGCAAAGAACTTCCCAATGGCCGCTGGCTGAAATGCAACTTCACCAACCTGCAAGACAACTACTTTGATGTCACAGGCCTTACAGAAGACGTCCAGTATGACTTCCAAGTCATTGCTAAGAACTCTGCAGAGCTTTTGAGTGCTCCCTCACAAAGCACTGGTCCTGTCACAGTCAAGGATGATGTAGATCCTCCCACAATTATCCTGGAAGATAAGTTCAGACAGCTGGTAGTTATTAAGGCTGGAGAGATTATTAAAATTGATGCTGAGATCACAGGTCGTCCACTCCCAGTTGTCTCATGGTCTAAGGACGGAAAGGACATTGAGGCCAAGGCCAGGTGTGAAATCACCTCCACAAATTTCACAACCACCCTGATTGTCAGAGATGCTATTAGGAGGGACTCTGGTCAGTACGTCCTGACCCTGCATAATGTAGCAGGAACTAGGTCAGTGGCTATAAACTGTAAGGTTCTGGACAGACCTGGACCTGCCTCAGGACCTTTGGCAGTGTCAGGCCTCACAGCAGAAAAATGCACCCTAACGTGGGGACCCCCTCAGGAGAACGGTGGCGCTGAAATTATGCACTACATTGTAGAAAAACGTGAGACCAGTCGCCTTGCCTGGACTCTTGTCTATGGTGATATGAAAGCAACCACGTGCAAAGTGACCAAGCTGCTTAAAGGAAATGAGTACATCTTCAGAGTCAGGGGAGTCAACAAATATGGGGATGGTGAAGCCCTGGAGAGTGAGCCAACAAAGGCCATTGATCCATTTACTGTACCTTCAGCTCCCACGAATGTCCAGGTCACCTCAGTTACTGGTGAGGCAATGACCATCTGTTGGGAAAGACCAGTTTCTGATGGTGGCAGCAGTATCTCTGGCTATGTCATTGAAAAGCGAGAGAAGACTGGCCTTCGCTGGTGTAGAGTCAACAAGAAACCTGTTTATGATCTTAGGGTCAAAGCCTCACACCTTCGTGAGGGATGTGAGTATGAGTACAGAGTATTTGCAGAGAACGCTGCTGGTCTCAGTGCTCCCAGCATCCCTTGCCCACTGATCAAGGCTGAAGATCCACAGTTCCTGCCTTCCCCTCCTGCTAAGCCTAAGATCATCGACTCTACAAAGACTACAGTTACTCTGTCATGGAATAAACCTCTCTTTGATGGTGGAGCACCTGTGACTGGTTACAGAGTAGAATACAGAAAGACTTTAGATGATGAATGGATTGTTGGAGTCCAGAACACCAAAAACACAGAGTTTACAGTGGTAGGATTGACGCCTGGGGCTGAATATGTGTTTGTTGTCAAGTCCATAAACAAGATTGGAGTTAGTGAGCCCAGTCCAGAGTCAGACAAACAGGTCGCTAAAGAAAGAGAGGAGGAACCAGTCTTTGACATCAGCAATGACATGAGGAAGACTCTTATTGTGAAGGATGGGAGCTCATTCACCATGAAGGTACCCTTCAGAGGCAAACCCATCCCAAGTGTTACATGGACCAAGCCGGATGTTGACCTTAGAGTTCGTGCTGTTATTGACACCACAGACACCTTCACTGCCATCACCTTAGAGAAAGCAACTCGCAACGACTCTGGCAAATACACCGTCACCTTGTCCGGTGTAGCTGGAACCTCCTCCTTGACACTCAATGTCAGAGTCCTGGACTCTCCTGGACCACCTGCCCATATAGATGTCAAGGAAGTGACCAAGACCTCTGCTACTGTGACCTGGGACACTCCTGAGAATGAGGGCGGAGGACCGGTCAAGAACTACCTTATTGATATCCGTGAGGCCAGCAAGAAAGGCTGGACCAGGCTGACTGACACATGTCACAGACTAACATATAAGGTGACAGACCTGCAGGAGGGAGAAGTCTACTACTTTAGAGTGACAGGCGAGAATGAGTTCGGTGTTGGTGTTCCTGCTGAGACCAAAGAGGGAACCAAGATTACAGGTATTGAATTGAAGTTTGTAACATTGTAGATTTTTATTGTTATACAAAACATAATACCCATTTATTTCAATAATACACCTTATTTACTTTTTCTACAGAAAAACCCAGCCCACCACCAAAGTTGGGTGTGACTGATGTGACCAAGGAGAGTGTGTCCCTGGCCTGGGCCAAACCAGAACAAGACGGGGGTAGTAGAATTACTGGCTACCTGGTGGAAGCTCGGGAGAAAGACCAGGAGAAATGGGTTAAATGTGGCGTAACCAAGTCCATCCACTTCACAGTGTCTGGTCTGAGGGAGAATGCTGAGTACTTCTTCAGAGTCAGAGCTGAAAACCATGCTGGATTCAGTGATGTTAAGGAAATGGTCACCCCTGTAATGGTCAAAGACCAGTTTGGTAAGTTATAGACTGATCAGATCAGTCAGATTCAACAATGTAATTAGTGAAGACTAACAAAGAGTAAATACAAACAAAACATAAGACAGCAACCACCCTTTTTTAACTCTTTTTTTCTACTTTTTTTGCTCCAGAATCTCCTGAGATTAACATGAAGGACTTCCCTCACAACACAGTATATGTTAGAGCCGGTTCTACGCTCAAATGTGAGATCCCACTGACAGGCCGGCCTTTGCCAAAAGTTACCCTGGCCAAGGATAATGTCCTCCTGAAATCAACAATGAGGGTTCAATTCTGAAGTTACCCCAGACAGCATCAAGATCACTTTGCGTGAGAGCATTGCTGGAGACTCAGGACGCTACGATATCACTGCCTCCAACTCCAGTGGAACCACCAAGTCTTTTGTAAATATTGTTGTTCTGGACCGTCCCAGTGCCCCACTTGGACCTGTGGAGCTGTTTGACATCACAGAAGACAGTGTGAGCCTGAGGTGGCTACCACCAGCATATGATGGTGGTAGTCCAATTACCAACTATATCATTCAGAAGAGAGAGACAACTACAGCAAACTGGATGGATGTGTCTTCCGCTGTGGCCCGCTGCACCATGAAGATCATGAAGCTGACAACAGGCTTGGAGTACCAGTTCAGAATCAGGGCTGAGAACAGATATGGAATCAGTGAACACATTGACTCACCAACTGTCATTGTCAGTCTTCCTTACAGTAAGTGCTTTCTGTTTTGCTTAAGTTTTTTTTTTTAACCATTTATTTATTTCATTTATTTATTTATCACAAGAAATGTTAACATCCTTCAACCCTGCCTTTTACCTGCCAGCTATCCCTGATGCTCCATCTACTCCGGAGATTTCTGCTGTAACCAGGGAGACCATCACTGTAGCTTGGAAGGAGCCCAAGTCAGATGGTGGCAGTCAAGTGTTTGGCTACCATCTTCAGATGAAAGACAGGAACAGCATTCTCTGGCAGAGGGTCAACAAAATGGTTATTCGTGCTACACACTTCAAGGTCACCAACATCCATGCTGGGCTTATTTATGAGTTCAAGGTGGCAGCAGAGAATGCTGCTGGAATCAGTGAATTCAGCAAGGCTTCTGATGCCGTACTTGCTATTGATGCCTGTGGTGAGTGGAATGTAAAAAGCTTTCTATAAGTCCAGGAAATCAGATTTTTTACTTATTTGCAATGATTATCTTATAATGAGTTCTCACTGTGTGTTCCTGCAGAGCCACCCATTAACCTTCGCATCAATGACATCACAAAGAACTCCATTAGCCTGGTTTGGCAGAAGCCCAACTACGATGGTGGATCTCCAATCACTGGCTACATCATTGAAAAGAGAGAGGGCATTAATGCCAGGTGGTCCAAGGCTAACCTCACCAATGTCAGAGACACTCGATTCACTGTGACTGGCCTCACCCAGGATGAGTCATATGAGTTTAGAGTCATGGCCAGGAATGCAGTTGGCTCAGTGAGCAACCCATCCATGATGGCTGGTCCAGCCACTTGTGTGGACACCTATGGTAGGTCTCGTTTGTGTTTTTTAATATTTTATTTCAAACTGTGGATTACCATAAAAGTTTAGATATTCATTTTCCTCAGAGAATTAACATTTTGTGGACACTCTATAGCCTTTCTGCTAATAGCTAGTGTTTTTTTTTTAATAACGGGATGTCACATTTTGGAAATAAACACATTTTTTCAAAATGATTTTTGCTGTTCTCTTGTCCTTTCACATTTGGGAGTTGATTCCTCGTATCTTTTTTTATTTTATCACATTATGTTATATCATGTATAATGCACTGATCCATCAGAATTTGAACTAAACAGTCTGTTTTTCTGGCTTATCATCCAGGTGCACCAGAGATTGAAATCCCTCAGGAGTACCTCAATGAGGTCAAGTACAAGGCTGACTCAAATGTAGAGCTCAAGTTTAATATCACAGCTAAGCCTGCTCCCACCATTGAGTGGTTTAAGGATGGCAGAGAGCTTGAGCCTAATGCCCAGCTCTCTTTCAAACATACATTTGAGTCCACTAGTTTATTCCTGAGGGAAACCACTCGTCTAAACTCTGGAATATATGAGGTGAAGGTGAAGAACTCCCTGGGATGTGCAAGTGCCATTGTCAGGCTGCTTATACAAGGTATTAAGATATTATTTTAAACGGTATGACAATAATATTGCCTTGTGAGAAATTTATCTTGTATACAGTGTACACCCTAAACTCCATGAAATATGTCCCTTCCCTATCTAGACAAGCCTGGCCCCCCTGCTGGAGAGATTGAGTTTAAGAAAGTGACAGCTGACAACATCACCATCATGTGGTCTCCACCTGCTGATGAGGGTGGTGCCATGGTAACACATTACATTGTAGAAAAGAGGGAGAGCAGCAGGATCATGTGGTCCATTGTCTCAGAGAAACTGGTTGACTGCATTGTTAATGTGCCAAGGCTCATCCAGGGCAATGAGTACATCTTCAGAGTCCGTGGAGTCAACAAGTATGGAATTGGAGACCCACTGGAGTCTCAGCCTATAATCGCCAAGAACGCATTTGGTAAGCAAATTGAATAAATTTGCTATCATCCACTATGACTGCTGTTGATTTTTATCCTAAATGTCCTATTAAATATCATATATATATTGGAATTAACAAGAATACAAACCATTACTGTGAATGCAGAATATATAGCAGTATAAGTATTTTTTCTTTTTAAACAATGGAAAACATTTTTTAATCTAACCGGATCATTTGAATTTTGTACAGTGCCTCCTACCGAGCCATCCAAGCCGAAAGTGACCATGATCACCAAATCCACCATGACAGTGATCTGGGAAAGACCTGCCTTAGATGGAGGCAGCGACATTGACGGCTACTACTTGGAAAAGAGGGAGAAGAAGAGTCTGCAGTGGTTCAAGGTTTGTTCGCTGACCTTTATTTGGAGATTTTGCTTGTAAGTGTAAACAAAGTCAAACTAATAACTTACATGATTATCATACATCATAACATTCATTTTGTGTCCAGGTGGTGAAGGGCACCATCAGAGACACCAGGCAGAAAGTCACCAACCTGGTGGAGAACAATGAGTACCAGTACAGAGTTTGTGCTGTGAACAAGGCTGGAGCAGGAAACTACTCTGAGCCTTCTGACCTCTACAAGGCCTACGACCCCATTGGTATGCTTATAATTTGCACTTAGCATCACTATGCCAACCTTTTAGGGATTTCTTATAAACGTTATTGTTAAGATCTTTACATTTCAGGTCTTCATTTTCAATTCATGCCCCTTTTATCTTCTCCAGATCTGCCTGGGGAGCCATCCAAGCTGCATGTAGTCGACTCCACAAAAACCTCCATCACCCTTGGGTGGGAGAAGCCAGTCTATGATGGTGGCAGTGAAATCACACACTACATTTTGGACCAGATGAATACAGAGGAGAGAGAATGGGTGACCATCAACCCACAGGTCAAGACTTGCGAGTATGTGGTGTCCTATCTCAAACCTGGAACCTACTACTTCTTCAGAGTCTCTGCTGTCAATTGCAAGGGCAAGGGAGAAGAGATCAAAATGTATCAGCCTGTGCAGGCCAAAGACATCTTAGGTTTGTATTCATATAAGCCCCTTCATAGTATTCCACCAGACATGAGTTTTCTTTTGTTTTTCTTCAAGATAAAATACATATTGATGATTACAGAATCAAAAAGCTATATTTAAGTGAAAAAATAATTCATTTTCTGATGTCTTATCTTTATATGTTGTTAGATTACTATAACTTATCCTGTTCTTTCTCTTGTTCTTCTCTTTAACAGAGGAGGCTGATTTGGACCTGGACATTCCCATGACAACCCAGTATACAGCTAGAGCAGGCCATGACGTGGAAGTGTTTATCCCCCTGAAGGGACGTCCCGCCCCCAACATCACCTGGCGCCGTGGTGACCGCAACATTGCTGGTGACAATCGCTATACCATCACCAGCTCTGAGCGAGCCACTACACTCCTTATCCCTAAGGTCACCCGCGATGACTGTGGCAAGTACCTGTTGGAGATCGAGAATGGTGTGGGAGAACCCAAGGTTATCACTGTTTCTCTTAAAGTTCTGGACAGTCCATCCACCTGCCAGAAATTGATGATTAAGAATGTGACAAGAGGGAAGCTGACTCTCAGCTGGGAGGCTCCTCTCATTGATGGCGGATCCCCTGTCACTAACTACATCATCGAGAAGAAAGCCTCCACCATGAAGGCTTACCAGGTGATTTCTGCTGAGTGTCCCAACACAACTTACAAGGTGTCGGGCCTAGAGGAAGATACAGCTTATTTCTTCCGTGTGTCTGCTGAAAACGAGTATGGTGTGGGAGACACCTGTGAGACCACTGAGCCTGTCAGAGCCACGGAAACTCCAGGAGCTGTTAAAGACCTGGTAATGGTGGACTCCACAAAGAACTCTGTTACCTTGCAGTGGACCAGACCTGACCACGATGGTGGCAGCCACATCACTGAATACATTATTGAGAAGAGAACCGAGGAAGATCACACTTGGACTTTGGGTGCAACATGCAAGCGCTGCAGCTGTGAGGTGACAGGACTCAAGGAGAATGCTGTCATGGACTTCAGAGTGTTTGCCAAGAATGAGAAGGGCAGGAGTGACTTCTCCCAGATCAATTCAATCACAGTGATGGACTTCATCATTCCACCCGAGGCCAATCTCAGTGACTACCCCAATGGAGAGCTTGCTGTTCGTATTGGTCAAAACATTCACATTGAATTGCCCTTCAGGGGGAAACCAAGACCTGCAATCAGCTGGCTTAAAGATAACTTGCCTCTGAAGGAAAGTGAGAAGGTTCGCTTTAGGACCACTGACAACAAGACTGCAGTCACTGTCAGAGGAGCCAAGAAGGAGCATGCTGGCCAGTACACCTTGGTTCTAGACAACAGAACCATCAAGAACTACTTTGACATTAATGTGATCACACTGGGACCCCCCTCAGTGCCTGTTGGCCCCATCCGCTTTGATGAGATTAAAGCACAGAGTATCATCATCTCCTGGGATGAGCCAAAGGAGGATGGAGGTGGTGAAATCAGCTGTTACAGTGTGGAGAAACGTGAGACCTCCCAGGCCAATTGGAAGATGGTCTGCTCCAGTGTTATCAGGACCACCTTCAAGATTCCCAATCTGGTTAAGGGAACTCAGTACCAGTTCAGAGTTCGTGCAGAGAACAAATATGGAGTCAGTGAAGCACTCACCTCCTCAGATGTTGTTGCCCAGCACCAGTACAAACCTCCAGGCCCTCCAGGAAAGCCACTGGCCTACAACATCACCAGTGATGGTATGACCATCAAGTGGGAGGTGCCAGGCTTCGATGGAGGATCCCCCATTTTGGGCTATCATGTTGAGAAGAAGGATAGGAACAGCCTCTTGTGGCAGAAAGTGAACTCCACCATCATCTCCAATAGAGAGTACAGGATCATTGGTCTTATGGAAGGTCTGGAGTACTCCTTCAGAGTCTATGCCGAGAACAATGCTGGACTCAGCCCTGTCAGTGAACAGAGCAAACACGCACTCGCTATCTCCCCTGTTGGTATGTACATGCTAATTACTACATTAATCTGTGTTGAGCAGTAGCTCTGTACTTATAGAAGCAGTCCAACATTTTGGAAAATCCTTATTTGCTTTTAGCCAGAGCCAGATAAAAAGATAAATACATTTTTTTGTCTTTGTTCATCCAGTCCAGAAGTAAATCCAAGACATGCTTGGAAAAGCAAAGACTGAAAGCACTGCCTGCTTATTTCCATCAATTAGGCATTCTAATACCTCCAAATCGATTATATTTGACACAATGCAAGCATATTTTATTAAGTCTGCATTCTTTTAACATCAAATATATGTAATGTTATTTAACAGATGAAAGTTATGTTTGAATGTATTTCTCTAATATATTATTATCTTGATCAAAATTATGTTTGCTTCTTTGTTACTTCAGGATTTTATAACAAGTCATTATGGATAAATTGCTTCTTTCTCTTCTTAATTAGATCCACCTGGCACCCCTGTTTGCATTGATGTAACTAGGGATTCAGTCACCCTTCAGTGGGATATCCCTAAGAGGGACGGTGGCAGCAAAATTGTGGCTTACAGTGTGGAGAGGCGCCAAGGTAGAGGCAAATGGCTACGGTGCAACTTCACTGATATCAGCGAGACCCAGTTCACTGTGACTGGTCTGTCTGCTGGAGACAGATTTGAGTTCAGAGTGATTGCCAGGAATGCTGTGGGCACTGTCAGTCCACCATCTAACTCCTCTGGATACATCATGACCAAAGATGAGAGCAGTAAGTATATTAAACTTTTTATAAATAGGAGGTTTCTCACATACTTTTGATTGTGCTGATTTCTCATTTGTTCACTCTCTTCTCATCTCCAGTTGCTCCTGAGATTGAGTGGTCTCCAGATCAGGTGCTTACACTGAGAGCTGGAGAGAACGTTAAGCTCAGCTGCAGTATCACTGGACGTCCTGTCCCCCAGGTTGTCTGGTACAAGGATGGCAAAGAGATTGACAAGAGGACCATGATTGACATTGAGATCACCACTGGCATTGGCATCAGCAGTCTTTTTATCCGCGATGCTGACAGGAACCACCGTGGCATCTATACTGTAGAGGCCAAGAACAGCTCCGGTACCAAGAAAGTTGATGTCAACGTCAGAGTACAAGGTTGGTAAATGCTGACAAATATGTTTCAATATCTGTTCAAGACATTGTATGATACAAACATTTTCATACCTGTTTCTATTAGCACTGTAGACATTGTATCAGATAATATAAAAATATCAATTGATAACATTGCAATTTAAGACCATTTCTGAAGTAGCTCCTCTATCTATGTTTCCTTGCAGATACCCCTGGACCTGTTGAGGGTCCCATCCGTTTCACTGGCATCACAGCTGAGAAGTGCACTGTGTGGTGGAACCCACCAGAGAATGATGCCTGTGCAGCCATCACCCACTATGTGGTGGAGAAGAGGGAGACATCCAGGATCTCCTGGGCCTTGGTCACCTCCAAATGTGAAGCCTGTTCTTATAATGCTACCAACCTCATCAAGGGTAATGAGTACCAGTTCAGAATCTCTGCTGTCAACAAGTTTGGTGTTGGCAAACCACTGGACTCTGATCCTGTCATCGCACAGATGCAGTACAGTAAGTAAAGTCATGCACAGGTATTCTCTGTCAGACATACCTACCTACAAAGATAAAAAACATAACTTGATCTATAACACTTGAAGTTAACAGAAGAAAATTACTTTACATTAATAAGTTGACTTTAATAACTTGCTGTCTTCTGCTGTCTCCATCAGCTGTGCCTGATGCCCCTGGTACCCCTGATGCCACCCATGTGACTGGAGACAGCATCACCCTGTGCTGGACCAGGCCAAGGTCAGATGGAGGTAATGAGATCAAACACTATATCCTGGAGAGGAGAGAAAAGAAAAGCCTGCGTTGGGTGAAAGTTTCCTCCAAAAGGCCCATTACAGAGCTAAGACACCGTGTCACCAACCTCACTGAGGGCAACGAGTATGAGTTCCGCGTCATGGCTGAAAATGGCGCTGGGGTCGGACCTGCCAGTAGTACCTCCAGGCTCTTCAAATGCAGAGAGCCAACTAGTACACCCAGCGCCCCTACAGTAATCAAGGTAGGTTTGCAGGAACACTACATATAGTTTTAATATTTTATTGGCATTTCAACGCAGTCGATTGGAATTTGCTGTGATGAGCTCACACAGAACCACCTTAGGACATAAAAGTTAAATAAGTAATAATAATAAATGAAACAAGTATTCCCTTGGAGATGCTAGTAGCATAACTAGTTGTATACCAAGATGCATATCAGTGTATAAAGGTGTTAAGGTCCTCTTTAAATGCTTATTTCACAATAAACAAAAAAATGAACAGAATCACAAAGTAATATACTCTATATTGTTAGATATACTATAGTAACAGTTATGGTAAAGTTATTTCGAATAATCAGTATTTATTGGAAATTGGCACAAAAATTATGTGCTATGAATACAATAGAAACTTTAAAAAATAACTTTCATTACGAAACCAATATACGGCAAAAAAGAAACAAATACTTATGTTAGAAATAACACCATGCACTACGCTCTTTTCTTGTTAATCAGGTCATTGACTCCACTAAGTCCTCTGTCACCCTGGAATGGACCAAGCCAGTCTTCGATGGCGGCTTGGAAATCATTGGCTACAATATTGACATGTGTAAAGCCAGTCTGGAGGAGTGGCACAGAGTCAACAGCCAGATTTGCATCCACACCAGATACACTGCCAAGGGCCTGGTACCTGGAGAGCTGTACAAGTTCAGGGTCAGTGCTGTGAATGGATCTGGAGAAGGTGAGGCCTCGGTGATGCCTAATCCTGTTCAGGCTCTGGATAGACTTACATCTCCTGAGATCGACATTGATGCCAACTTCAAGCAGACTCACATTGTGAAAAATGGTGGCATGGTCACCCTCCACATTGCCTTCCGTGGAAAACCAGCGCCTCTTGCCACCTGGTCTAAGGTAGACGGTGAGCTGCCTGTCATGGCTGATGTCAACACGACAGACTGCTCCTCTACTCTGACCATCGAGGGTTGCGCCAGGTATGAAGCCGGCAAATACACCCTGTTCCTTGAGAACAACAGCGGGCGAAAGTCCATCACTTTCACTGTCAAAGTGCTGGACACACCAGGACCTCCAGGAGTCATCTCATTCAAAGACGTTACCCGTGGAGCCTTGACAATCATGTGGGATGCCCCTACCAATGATGGCGGATCCCGAATCCACCATTACATAGTGGACAAGCGTGAGGCCAGCCGCCTGGCCTGGCAGGAGGTCAGCACCAAGTGCTCTCGACAAATGATCAGGGTAACTGGTCTGGAAATTGGCGTGCCATATCTATTCAGGGTGATTGCTGTTAACCAGTATGGACAGGGAGAACCCCATGAGATGACAGAGCCTATCATTGCCACAGAAGAACCCGCACCACCAAAGAGACTGGATGTTGTCGACACGACCAACTCTACTGCCTCCCTGGTGTGGCTGAAGCCTGAGCATGATGGAGGCAGCCGCATCAAAGGCTACATTGTTGAATTCAGAGCTACAGGTACTGACCGCTGGTTTGTTGCTGGAGAGACCAAGTCCCAGAAGATGCTGGTGGAGGGTCTGATTGAGAACACAGAGTACGACTTCAGAGTCAAAGCCAAAAATGATGCTGGAATCAGTGAGCCTCAGGGCACCTTTAGCTCTGTGGTCATTAGGGAGCCTCGCATTGAACCAACTGCTGACCTCAGCAGCATTACTAATCAGCTCATCACATGTAAGATCTCAAACACATTCACAATCGACATTCCCATCAGTGGCAGGCCTGCACCCAAGGTCACCTGGAAGTTGGAGGAAATGAAGCTGAAGGAGACCGACAGAATCTCCATCAAAACTACAAAGGAAAGAACCACTCTGGTGGTGAAAGACAGCAAGAGAAGCGACAGCGGCAAATACTATGTGACCCTGGAGAATTCTGCCGGTGTGAAGACCTTCACAGTGACTGTGGTTGTTGTTGGTCGACCAAGTCCACCCACAGGCCCTGTGGAAATTTCTGGAGTCTCTTCAGAGTCCTGTACCCTGTCATGGTCAGAGCCAGCTGATGATGGTGGTACTGACATCACCAACTACATTGTGGAAAAACGAGAGTCTGGCTCCGCCTCCTGGCAAGTAGTAAACTCCAGTGTGAAGAGAACTACCATAAAGGTGACTCATCTTACCAAGTATATGGAGTACACTTTCAGAGTGTGCGCTGAGAACAAGTTTGGAGTCAGCAAGTCCACTGAGTCTGCACCTGTTGTCATTGAGCATCCATTCGGTAAGTACTAGTTTTATACATATGGATGATGAAGATTAACACATATTTTGTGAATACATTTAGATCCAAATCAAATCCCTATTTTGACCACTTAATTTCCACAGTTCCTCCAAGTCCTCCAACTCGTCCAGATGTCGTATCCGTATCTGCTAATGCCATCAGCATCAAATGGGATGTTCCATATGCCGATGGTGGCAGCAAGGTGACAGGCTACTGGATCGAGAAGAAGGAGAGAAACACTATTCTGTGGGTGAGGGAGAACAAGCTGCCCTGCCTGGAGTGCCATTACAAGATTTCCAACTTGATCGAGGGCCTGGAGTACCAGTTCAGGGTATATGCCATGAACATTGCTGGACTCAGCAAGGCCAGCGAGGCCTCCAGACCTGTGGTGGCTCTCAATCCTGTTGGTGAGAAAACATTCATGTCTTAGTTAAAAACATTCATTACAAAAACTAATGACAGGTGTTTGGTGTTGGCTCTAACAACTGATTTATAATTTGATTACAGAACACATGGTGCTGTTTACTGTTTAATCAGTTTAAAATGTTTTAATGTTTTAAAGTGTAATGATAAACTTTTACCCCTCCATGCTCAGATCCTCCTGGTAAACCTGAAGTCACTGACATCACCCGCTCCTCCGTGTCATTGTGCTGGACTGTGCCTTTCAATGATGGTGGTAGCAGGATTGTTGGTTACGTAGTGGAGAGGAAAGTCTACAGCACAGATGAATGGGATGACAACCGTTGGCTCAAGTGCAACTACACTACGATCAGTGAGAACTATTTTACCGTCACCAACCTGGGAGAGGGAGAGACCTATGAGTACCGCATCATTGCCAAGAATGCTGCTGGCGTTCACAGTGCACCCTCTGAGTCCACCGGACCAGTAACATGCAAGGATGAATACTGTAAGTTAAAGAGTTACAGAGCTATAAAGTCATAACCGTTAGGAATTTAGGATTTCTTTCTTTTTCAGTGTTATTGGAGAGCTTGTTGAAGAGCTTAAACTTTAAAATTACTTCTTAAAATGTATTATTACCATTTAGCTGTCTAATTTTATCTTGAAAAAGGTATTGTATTTTTATTATTTGTATGTTATTTATTTACATTTAGGCTTATTATCAGTTTTATTTTATCTGCTCAGTTTGTTATTTTTTATTTTTACAAATGGTTATATTGTAATATCAATACAATAATGTACTGAGGTAAAAACTTATTGTCCATCCTTTGCAGCTCCTCCCAAAGCTGAGCTTGACAGCAAACTGGTGGGTGAGACCGTCATCGTCAGCGCTGGCTCTGACATTGTTCTGGACGGAGCTGTGGGTGGTAAACCAGAGCCTACAGTATACTGGTCAAAGGGGGACAAGATTTTGGAGCTTGGAGAGAAATATTCGTTGACCTACACTGCCACCAGGGCCATGGCGGTCATCAAGAACTGCGACAGATATGACACAGGCAGATACATCCTGACTGTCAAGAACGCCAGCGGAATCAAGACCGCCGCTGTCAATGTTAAAGTTCTGGGTGAGCAGCTAATAAATTATATTCATTAAACTTTAATAACATCACTTTAATCACTGAGGCTATAGAGTATAACTTTGTTGACTGTTGACTCTTAACTATCAATGAAACAATCAGTAGAGTAACAGTAGGATGGAGTTTCTGATCTTTCATTTCTTTCAAAACTTTCATTTTCTTTCTTTCAGACACTCCTGGATGTCCAGCTGATAAGATCGTGATCAGCAGGGTGACGGAGGAGAAGTGTACGGTATCCTGGAAGATTCCTCTTGAGGATGGTGGAGACTCTGTCACTCATTACATTGTGGAGCGTCGTGAGACCAGCCGCCTCAACTGGGTTGTCATGGAGACTGAGTGCAAGACGCTGTCATGTGTCAGCTCCAAACTGACCAAGAATAATGAGTACATCTTTAGAGTCAGAGGAGTCAACAAGTTTGGACCTGGAGTTCCTCTGGAGTCAGATCCCGTCATTGCCAGGAATGCCTACAGTAAGCTGCAGTATTTCTCCAGTATTCCAGATAGTCACTATAACGTATCATTTTATGCTTGTAGCAATGCTGTATTTAAGTGGGCACCCAGAAAACAGGTGGTTGATGACTCTTGTTAAATTCTATCTATTCACTTCTATTTACATTAAAATATTATTACAAAAAAGAAGTGTTAATTTGAGATTGCCAAGTGTATCTGGAGAGCAAAAAATAAATAAATAAATAAATAAATATTTACAGTAAAAGATTCAACATTTTCAGATATTTTTTTCTATTTTCTACTTTAAGATTCAATAAGTTCATTTTTGTCATATATTAATGCCACCCAATGTAACAGGCATGCATTGGAGGATTAGGTGTTATGGATTAGGTTGTGCCTTTTGAAAGGGGTAACAAGATGCAGCTTTGTTTTTGTGACTCTGACCTGTATTGCCCCTCTTTCCCAGCCATCCCATCCCAGCCAGGCACTCCAGAGGCTACAGCAGTGGATAAGGAGCACGTCATCATCGAGTGGCTGAAGCCCGAGAGTGATGGAGGCAGCGAAATTAAAAACTATATCGTGGAGAAACGAGAGAAGAGCAGCACCAGGTGGGAACACCTTCTGAAGATGCTGAAACACAGATGTTAGTGTTCACTTTCTGAAATATTGACGCTTGCTGTCTAGCTGTTTTTCATAATATCCTTTGTGTCTTCTCTGGACCAGGTGGACACGGGTAAATAAGACTTACACCATTTACGACACCCGTCTGAAGATCACGGGTTTGCTGGAGGGAAGCGAGTACCAGTTCAGAGTGACAGCCGTCAACGCTGCTGGAGACAGCCAGCCAAGTGATGCCTCACCTTACATCCTCTGCAAAGACCCCACATGTAAGAGATTTAACTGTCTATTTATAATCTTTCTAAAATCTTAAATGATGCAAGAGGTTACAGTTTTTAGAGCTAGAATTTACCATAAACTGTTGCTATAATCCCAACATTTCTATAAAACATGAAGATTATTTTCCATTTCATGGAATGATCTTGGAACAAGCATAAATACAACATATTTGGATTTATCTTCTTCTTTATTGTCTACTCCCAGATAC
The DNA here is from genome assembly GCA_023238725.1 of Scortum barcoo. Lineage (NCBI taxonomy): Eukaryota > Metazoa > Chordata > Actinopteri > Centrarchiformes > Terapontidae > Scortum > Scortum barcoo. Next base: position 969,459 of record CM041550.1, read on the forward strand.
CCCAGCTCCTCCATCAACACCTCGCATCACTGACACAACTAAGCACAGTATCAGCATGACCTGGACCAGGCCCATGTATGATGGTGGCTCAGATGTCACCGGCTATGTGATTGAGATCCTGGAGGAGGGCTCTGAGCAATGGTACCGTGCCACTGCCAAAGCTCTCAAGACCAACGAGTATGTGGCTGCTGGTCTGACAGCCAATAAAAAGTACAGATTCAGGGTAGCTGCTATCAACAGCAATGGGACTGGGGAGTTCAGTGAACCTAGCGCTGAGGTGACACCACTGGAGAGAATTGGTGAGTCAGTACAGATTTCTGTTCTACCATGGTGAGCACGTCTAGCAACACACACTGAAGACTGGTCTATTTTCACAAAATTCTACATAATTTGACTCTGCTTTTGTCTTAATAGTTATCTCAATACTCAGTACTGTCTTAAGATTTTTGCCGAAAATGATCATATACTGTGTATAGGTACAATAGTTTAGATGCATTTCTTTTGCTTTTTACTGGAGTCCAGTTCTTGAAACATGGATAAACTTTGGTCACACACTCTTGTCCGATGCTGGAGTCAGTTTATTACCATATGTGTCACCCAAAACTTGATACTTTCAAGTTTCAGATTGTAAAATGTATGGTTTAAAGCTTGTTGAACTTGATGAGCATATATTTATCACCATTATGTTTTCCTAACAAAGCTCATGCTTTTTCTCAGTGACAGACCATCATCAATGTCATATTGCAGCTTGTTAAATGGCAATATCAGCATTATCAAACCTGTACTATGCTCCACCCACTCAGAAATGCCTGACTTGGAGCTGGCTGATGACCTTAAGAAAACAGTGTGTCTGCGTGCCGGAGGAACCCTGCGTCTGGTTGTATTTGTCACTGGCCGGCCAACACCAGTAGTAGCCTGGAGAAAAACAGGGGTAGAGCTGCAAAGCCGTGGCTACATCGAGACCACTGATAGCTACACCTCACTAATGGTGGAGAAGGTCAATCGATATGACTCTGGAAAATATGTTGTGGAGGCAGAGAACCCATCCGGCAAGAAGACTGCTACCATTCTGGTTAAAGTCTACGGTATGTCATCCCAAGTTTCCCCAGGCACTGGACATTACAGGCTGAATTTTGTGGATATGTGTATAAAGAGAAGCACATAACAAAAATTTTAATAATTTCACTTTTTTCAGATTCACCAAATTTGCATGCAACAATATTTTTTCTTCTTCTACTTCCCTCCTGCAGACACTCCTGGTCCTCCAGGTTCTGTGAAGGTAAAGGACTACACCAAGGAATCTGTTGTGATCACCTGGGATGTCCCAAGCATTGATGGCGGTGCTCATGTCAGTAACTACATTGTTGAGAAGCGTGAAGCCAACATGAAGTCATACAAGACCGTCACCACTGAGTGTAGGAAGACCTTGTTTAGGATCACCAATTTGGAGGAGGGTGTACACTACTTCTTCAGAGTCCTGCCAGAAAATATTTATGGTGTTGGTGAGCCCTGTGAGACGGCCGAGGCTGTGCTGGTTTGTGAGGTGCCCTCTGTGCCTCCAAATCTCCAGGTTGACAATGTCACCAAGTCCTCTGTCACACTGCGCTGGGAGAAACCATTATATGATGGCGGCAGCAGGCTGACTGGCTATGTCATCGAGGCCTGCAAGGTAGGATCGGACAGGTGGAGTGCTGTTGCCACAGTCAAGGCCTCAGTGTCCCATCACACCATCCAGTCCCTGACAGAGAACGACCAGTATCTGTTCAGGATTCGAGCCACCAACAGCAGGGGAGCTAGTGAACCCATGGACACCGTCACTCCTGTTACCATCCAGGACATCAAGGGTAAGACATCAAAACACATCCATAAGTCATCACACATTAACCTCTGCCTATGGTAAGACTCAGAAATATCTACAGAAATCATTAAAATATAATGAACACATCACATCATCCTGTGTATTCCAGTGGTACCCAAGATTGACATGACCAGCATCCCTCAGAAGATTGTCTATGTGCACCGTGGCAAACCCATTGACCTCAACATCCCCATAAAGGCCAGACCACAGCCTGTCTGCTTCTGGTTCTTTGGTGGCGTCAAACTGAAGGACAGCCTGGACCGCATCAAGATTGACAGCAACGGAAAATACACCCACCTGGTAATCCGCGAAACCACCATCAATGACACGGGTGACTACACGCTTGAGGTGAAGAATGCTGTTGGCACAGCAACCGAGGTCATCAAGGTCATCATCCTTGGTAAAGAAATTTTCTGCTCACAACAAAAGTTAGAAACAGGAAGGTTGTGCCTGATAAAGTGCAATTTTACCAATTAGGAACCCAAAAACATAGTAACCATTCATATCTAGAGATTCAGATGATTTAGTGTATATAGAGTAAAATGCTAATTGTAGGCAAAAGATCAAAATATTGTCACCAGCTGCCTGTTTTGTCCATCCAGACAAACCTGGCATCCCAGTTGGTCCAATGAAGATTGAAGAGGTTGATGGTGTGTCAGTAACGGTTAGTTGGGAACCTCCAGAGAAGGATGGTGGTGCCAATGTCAGTGGCTATGTGGTGGAACAGCGTGATGCACACAGGCCAGGCTGGACCACTGTCTCAGAGTCAGTGACCCGACCATGCTTCAAGTTCACCAGGCTATCCGAGGGAACTGAGTATGTCTTCCGTGTTGCTGCCATGAATCGCTTCGGCATTGGTGGCTTCCTGCAGTCTGAGGTGGTGGAGTGCAAGAGCGCTAAGAGTGAGTACTCATCCCATGAAAAGCATAGTCATAGTTTTCATGTTCTGTATATATTCTCTTATTTATTTGTGTGCTTCCAGTAATAACAAACGGGCTGTGGCTGTTTTGCAAACTTCTTATTATTGTTCCTTTTATGTTTTTGTCTCATTAGTCACATTAGTCACCATTGCACCTTTGCTCAGGTGGCCACCCAGTCTAGCTAACTTTTGCTGAGTTGGCAACAACATATTACTCAAGAAATGTAGCCTTTTCTGGATCTTTTTTTCTTATCATAAGAAAGAAACTACATAGTACACTGTAATCATATTGTATTTTAACCACATATTTCTTTGCCAAACAAAATATTTATGTAATTAACACTATTCCTTTCATCACCCTTTTGCTTCTACACTGTTTTCACTTCTTCATCTTACTTCTATCAACATTTTGACTTTGTGATAGAAGGAACAAACTGTTATGGATGAATTGTTCTAATAAAGTTGAATAAAATGCTTTGCTACTGTGATTGATGCTCTTATCATGTACATAAATACAAGTTAAATGTACAGAAGGTTCAAATATAAAGTCCAACAATTAAGAGGCTCAGTGATTCCCTTCCATAAATTTGTAGACTGGTACCCTCTGTCCTGTGCCATCAGTTCAATCCTATTAATCTGTTTTCTGTTTTCCTATGTAGCCATCCCTGGACCTCCAAGCAGGCCAGAGGTGCTTGATGTCACTCATGAAGGCATGACCCTGACCTGGCAACCACCCGAGGACAATGGTGGTTCAACCGTTACTGGCTACATAATTGAACGTAAAGAGGCTCGTTCCAACAGGTGGCTGAGGATCAACAAGAATCCTGTCACCATGACCAGGTACCGCTCCTCAGGCTTGATTGAGGCCCTGGAGTACGAACATCGTATTACTGCCATCAACTCAAGAGGAGCCAGCAAACCCAGCGAGAGCTCTGCCATCACAGTTGCCATGGATCCCATTGGTACGTGTTACAAAATTCAGTGTAACTGTTGTACTGCTGTATGACATTTAGTGGATTTCATTCATTAAACCCTCACCACCTATTTTAGATGAATCCTACCACTGTGGAGTCAGCATATTTACCAAATATCTCTGGGTTGTTCAACAGAGCCTCCAGGTCCTCCAGTTCAGCCCAGAGTCACAGACACCACCAGGACTTCAGTTTCTCTGGCCTGGCTGCCACCTGAAGAGGAGGGTGGTTCTGTCATTACTGGTTATTTCATCGAGATGCAGAAGGTAGACCAGGTGGAATGGACACTGTGCAACACCACACCCACCAAGATGTGCGAGTACACTCTTACCCACATGCCCCAGGGTGCCGAGTACAAGTTCAGGGTCATCGCTTGCAACGCTGGTGGTCCTGGAGAGGCCGCTGAGATTCCTGGAGTGGTTAAAGTCCAGGAGATGCTTGGTAGTAGAACATAATTCCCTAATTTACTATTTGTTTTTATAGTCAAATAAGCATCATTCTTTTACTGACCGAATTAAAATTCATTTTTCTCTTTTACCAGATCTTTAATATAATTGACTAATTGTCTCCTTCAGATTATCCCGACTACGTGCTCGATCATAAATATGCGGAGGGATATGTGGTGCGGCAAGGCGGAGTCATCCGTCTTTCTGTGCCCATCAAGGGTAAACCCATCCCTACATGCAAGTGGACCAAGGATGGTCGTGATATCTCCCATCGGGCCATGATTGCTGTCCATGATGACATCACTGAGCTGGTTATCAAAGAGGCACACAAAGATGACACCGGTACCTATGACCTGGTGCTGGAGAACAAATGTGGCAGGAAGGCTGTGTACATCAAGGTGAGTGGCTCATGTGACAGATTTTGTTGACCATGACTTCAGGAAAATATGTTTCATTATCTAAGATTACATTTAAAAACACATTTGGGGAGGGCAAAAACCCTACAATCTGTTCCTCTTATAGTCCAATAAGTTTGCTCTGCTGCAATGTGAAACTTTTAACCACAATATTGCCAAAGCGAATTCAAAAGTGTATACATACAATAATCAGACCAGACCAAACTGGGTTTATATCGGGTCGCCAAGGGATAAACAATATTAGGAGAACTCTAAACGTGATTTCAGTGGCAAAACAAAAACAGGAACAATCAATGCTTCTCAGCCTAGATGCTGAAAAAGCATTTGATAGGGTGGATATGCAGTATTTGGAACACACATTGGAAAAAATGGGATATCACCCAGATTTCATCAATTGGATTGGTGTGTTATATTCTGGACCTATGTCAAAAGTATGGGCAAATGGATATACATCAAAGAACTTTGAGGAACTAGACAGGGATGTCCTATTTCACCCTTACTATTCGCTATTATTATCGAGCCCTTGACAGAAATTATACGAGTAGACCCTAGAATTCAGGGAGTATCAATAGGTGGAGTGACTCATAAAATCTCACTATATGCAGATGATGTTATTCTGTATATTACTGACCCCTTGAATTCAATTCCAGTGCTTTGAAACTGTACTACTACATACAACTCCGTAGTATGGTCGAATGGGTTGTACAAGACAAGGAAACAAACTGGATTGGACTGGAGAGCTGCGCATGCCCGCTAGTACCTCTTGAGACAATGCCATTTATGGAACAAAAGAAATGGAAAGATTTAAAACTTTAAAATGAATGGATTATTTGTACCCACAGGGTTTGGTCTCTAGTGAGGAAAAAAATAGGTGCACCATTAACAATATCACATGCAGTAAGAATAGATTGATTGTTGATTTTTTGCCAGACAAGTTGGATGCTGGGTTCCAGATCTGGGCAGAAAAAGGATTAATAAACATAAACCAGATCTTTGATGGAGAAACATTTAAGTCATTTAAACAAGTACAAGATAAATATGGATTGTGTTCTAAGGATTTCTATATGTATTTACAATTGAGGGATTATTTTTTGTTGCACATTAAATGGAACTCTTTGAAACAACAACCATCACCTCTAGAAAAGTTTCTGGTAAAATCTATAGAGGAGAATAGTAAGAGGAAGATAGTATCTGATATATACAAACATTTACAAATACATTTACTGGAAATTCTTTAGATATAAAGGAAAAGTGGGAACTGGAAATGAATGTTGAGAATGAAGAGTGAAGATGAAAAATGGGAGGTGGTGTGTGAACAGGGTCATAAAATCACTCATAGCCCAGTGTGGAAGGAATTCAATTGTAAATTAAAAATGAGATACTTCAAGACACCTTCCAGTACATCAAAATATGACAAAAATAATACAAATTTATGCTGGAGGAAATGTAAACAGATCGGGGACCACACTCACATCTTCTGGGATTGCCCAATATTTACTCCATTTTGGCAAGGGATCCAAGCAGAAATTCAAAACATGAAACACGAAAATTAAATTATCACTGAATCCATTACACTGTATACTGGGTTTGACTCCAGGGGAAGATATAGGGAAGAGGAAAGTCCAACTATTACAGATTCTCCTACTTATGGTGAGGAAAATGATAACCCTGTGTTGGCTCAGACCTCTACCTCCCACCCTTCAACAATGGCGAGAGAGGCTAAAGGATGTTTATTTGATGGAAAAGATAACTGCAAAACTTCATGTTTTATCATGTATATATTGTTTTTGGTTTTGTAGGCCCCTGTCATTTCCCACTTTGGATGGACAGGCAGATAAATTGGTAACAGCTGGTCGTGAGAAGTTATGTCTGTTTTGTATGTGTATATGTGTATATGTGTATGTATATATATATATATGTGTATATGTATATATATATATATGTGCATATATATATGTGTGTGTATGTATATATATATATATATTTTTTTTTTTTATATATCTCATCCTCCAGGTGAAAGTCATTGGTCGCCCTGATGCACCAGAAGGCCCTCTGGAATTTGACGACATTCAGGCCAGATCAGTCCGGGTCAGCTGGAGGCCACCATCAGATGATGGTGGCTCTGACATCCTGGGATACATTGTGGAAAGGCGAGAGGTACCCAAAGCTGCCTGGTATACAGTGGACGCCCGGGTAGCTGAGTCCTCACTGGTGGTGAAGGGCCTAAAGGAGAATGTGGAGTACCACTTCAGGGTTTCTGCTGAGAACCAGTTCGGCATTAGCAGATCTCTCAAGTCTGATGAATCTGTGATGCCAAAGACACCACTTTGTGAGTTTTAATGATGTTGTTGCTTTTGTTTCAAACATTGCATTATGTACACATTGGCCAAAAAGATTTACTTAGACAAATTGATGTGTTCAGATTATAAATACACATTGAACACAATATACATCTGTAATTCTGATGTTAGTGAGGGTTGTATTATATTGATTTCACTAACAATGTGCTTTGCCTCTAGGCCCACCAGAACCTCCCAGTAACCCACCAGAGATCATGGACGTCACCAAGTCTACGGTGTCTCTGTCCTGGGCCCGGCCTCGGGACGATGGAGGCTCCCGTGTTACAGGATACTATGTGGAAAGGAGGGAGGTGTCGACAGAAAAGTGGGTCCGCCACAACAAGACCCACATCACCACCACCATGTACAACGTCTCTGGTCTCATCCCCGATGCGGAATACATGTTCAGAGTGGTGGCTCAGAATGACATTGGACAGAGCGAACCTGGTCCTGCTTCAGAGTCTGTGGTCTGCAAAGATCCATTTGGTGAGTTAACATTTCACGATTACTTGTACATAGATAGGTTGATAAAACTAAGTGTAATAAGAAGACAAGACAATTTAAGCGAGATTGAACTCTTGAAGTTCTCCATTAGCCAGTTCTCCTTGAGCCCACGGAAATTTAATTTTATTTGTGGATTTGTGTAGACTAAAATACATAAATTCCCAAATACTTTTACTAAGTTTCTTTATGAGAGATAATCTCCTGTTTCTGTCTTATAGACAAACCCAGCCAACCAGGAGAGATCGACATTATCTCCGTCACCAAAGACTGCATCACCATCCACTGGCTCAGGCCTGAGCATGATGGCGGTAAAGAGATTCTGGGCTACTGGATTGAGTTTAGGCAGTCTGGAGAAAGTGCCTGGAAAAAATGCAACAAAGAACGCTCCAAGGATCGTCAATTCACCATGGGTGGCTTAATGGAGGCCACAGAGTACGAGTTCAGAATCTTTGCAGAGAATGAGACTGGACTCAGCCGACCTCGTCGCACTCCCATGGGCATTAAGACCAAACTGAGTGGTAAGCTGATGCAAAGTTTAGATCATATAAAAATGATCTGATCAGACTTGTGTGGCATTTCATTGCTCAGCCGCAAAATAATCTCAAAACCAATTTGTGATGTGATGATATCACTAATCATGGGTAGATGAATATTATATTTTTTGAATAAAAACACTTGCATTGCATTGTAATGTACATTCATTATGTACTGAAGTACCACCTTCAGCACTGCAAGAATGCTGCATACATTTTACAGTGTTGGAAATACAGATTTAAATAAAACCTTTTTGATGTTTATGCAGTTGGTGAGGCTCCAGCTTTGAAGGAAGACATCCAAGACGTAACCACCAAGCTTGGGGAGTCTGGCACTCTGACCTGTGGCATCATTGGCAGACCTCTTCCTGAGATCAAGTGGTACCGCTACGGCAAGGAACTGATCCAGAGCCGCAAATACAAGATGAGCTCAGATGGCCGTAACCACTCTCTCAGTATCCTAACAGACGAGCAAGAAGACGAGGGTCTGTACACCTGCAGGGCCATCAATGAAGCTGGAGAGATTGAGACCAGTGGTAAACTTCGCCTGCAGGCTCCACCCCAGTTCCACCCTGGCTTCCCTCTGAAGGACAAGTATTATGCTGGGGCTGGTACCAGCCTCCGCCTCCATGTTGTCTACATTGGGCGTCCCATCCCCCAGATCATGTGGTTCTATGGCAAGAAGCCTCTGAATGCATCTGATAATGTGATTATTGAAAATACAGAAAGCTACACACACTTGGTAGTGAGGAACGTCCAGAGGAAGACCAATGCTGGGCGCTACAAGGTCCAACTCAGCAATGTATTCGGCACTATTGACACTTCGCTTCGTGTTGAAATTCAAGGTAACCCCAGACTATTAACATATACAATACAATAGAACAAACTCAAATAGTCAAATAATGTAGACTTCCAGTGAAAATGTATTATTATTATATTATAAATATTTGAATGAAAGTCAATTATAGAAAACGCTTTACTAACAGAGTTATATTTAACCCTATTGTACCCAGTATTATATGTGACAAGTAAAACTGAATCTGAATGAAGACACGTAGAACTTATAAAATGTTGTTAGTAAATATTAGTAGTTATTTGTTACAAGTATGAATTTGTTTCCAGTTTCAACCAATAAATAAGAATTATTAGACATAAGACATATGACGTATGTATACGTATAAAAAAGAAGAGCTGATACACATACCTATTTTTTTTGCAGATAAACCATGCATCCCTGAGGGCCCTGTGGTTGTTGATGCTCTGCTGAAGAGCTCAGTTATCATCAGCTGGAAGGCTCCCAAGGATGACGGAGGGTCCATGATCACCAACTACATCGTGGAGAAGCGTGAGGCCAAAGAAGGCGAGCAGTGGCACCTGGTGTCGTCCTCTGTTTCTGGCACCACTTGTCGTGTTCCAAACCTGATTGAGAGTGCCGGCTACTACTTCAGAGTCTCTGCCCAGAATCAGTATGGAGTCAGCGAGGCTCTTGAGATCCCATCAGTGGTCATTATCAAGAGTCCTTTTGGTAAGTCCATTCATATTTTGTTTGCATCATAGCTATAGAAGTCAAAACTGGCAAAGAGGCAGGATGAACTTTACGGATATGTAGGGTGCCACAGTAACATTCCCTGTTTATTTCTCAGAAAAACCTGGCATCCCACAGCAGCCCTTCATCATCAGCTCCACTAAAGACTCCTGTGTAGTCTGCTGGAAACCTCCAAGCAGCGATGGTGGAGCTAAAATCACTAACTACTACCTGGAGAAACGTGAGAAGAAGCAGAACAAGTGGATGTCAGCAACCACTAAGAAGGTTGTGGAGACCAGTTACGAGGTCACAGGCTTGATTGAGGGCTTTGAATATGAGTTCCGAGTCAAGTGTGAGAACATGGGTGGTGAGAGCGACTGGAGTGAGATCTCTGAGCCTGTCATCCCCAAGTCCGACCAGTCTCCTCGTTCTCCCATGTTCAGGGAGGAAATCAGGGACATGACTGTCAAATACCATGCCAATGCCACCTTTGTCACCAAGGTACTCTATTTAAACTACATTGCATTTGCTCTAAAGAATTTGGTGTGTTTTCTACATTTATGATTGTCTGAATATGTCAAAATGACAAGGGATTTTAGTGTAAGTGTAAGTTATTAACTCAGTTATTTTTCTTATGATAAGGTGATGGGACATCCAAAGCCAGTTGTAAAATGGTACCGCAGTGGAAAGGAGATCCTGGCAGATGGAACCAAAATCAAAGCTCAGGAGTTCAAGGGAGGCTATTACCAGCTGGTTATCACTGCTGCTGATGAGAATGATGCCACAGTTTACCAAGTCAGAGCAACCAACTCCTCAGGATCCATCTCTACAACAGCCAACCTGGAGGTGGAAGGTAATGATATTTGCAAAGTAATTATTGTTCAAAAACCCATTATGTGCTATCCTCTGGCCATGTCATTCATTTAATAGGAATCTTAGCAAATGTCTAACTAATGTTATGTTTTAATTTTAATTTTAGTTCCTGCTAAGATCCACCTGCCCAAGGATCTCCAAGGAATGGGAGCAGTCCATGCTGTCCGTGGCGATCACATCACCATCAAGATCCCAATCTCTGGCAAACCTGAGCCAGCAGTCACTTGGCAGAAGGGTCAGGAGATCCTATCCAACTCTCCTTATCACCAAGTCATCACCACCAGGTCTTTCACCTCCCTGGTCTTCCAGAAGGGAATGCAGAGAAAAGATACTGGCTATTACATTATTACTGCAAAGAATAGGTTTGGAACGGACAAGCAAACCATTGAGGTGAACGTGGCAGACATACCTGAAGCTCCAAAGGGACTCATTGTCAGTGACATTGCTCGGGACTCCATCACCTTGACTTGGGAGCCCCCTGCCAGTGATGGTGGAAGCGACATCATAAACTACATTGTAGAGAAATGTCCCACCACTGCAGACAGGTGGATCCGTGCTGGACAAACTGCTGACTGCAGCATCACCATCATAAACATATTTGGAAAGACCAAGTACCAGTTCCGCATCATTGCCGAAAACCAGTTTGGCCTGAGTCTTCCATCTGCACCAACCGAGCCCATTACCACAAAGGAAGACAAGTCTGTGATAAGGAACTATGATGAGGAAGTGGACGAAACCAGAGAGATCACCAAAGAGGAGGCGCTGTTCTACAAGGTGAAGGAGCTGTCTTCCAAGTACATCATCTCTGAGGAACTTGCTCGCTGCCAGTTTGGAGTGGTTCACCGCTGTACAGAGATTGCCACAAAGAAGACATTCATGGCCAAGTTTATTAAGGTCAAAGGAACCGACCGTGAGTTGGTTCTCAGAGAAATTGAGGCCCTCAACGTAGCCAGGCATAAGAATATAATCTATCTTCATGAATACTTTGAAAGCATGGAAGAAATCATCCTAATCTTTGAATTCATTTCTGGAGTTGACATCTTTGAGCGCCTTGGCACCAGCAACTTTGAGCTTACAGAGCAGGAGATTGTCCGCTACCTAAGACAAGTCTGCTCTGCCCTCAAGTTCTTACACAGCCACAACTTTGGCCACTTTGATATCCGACCAGACAACATAGTCTACACCACAAAGAGAAGCACCACCATAAAGATTATTGAGATGGGCCAGGCTAGGCTGCTAGTGCCAGGAGAAAACATTAGAATGCTGTTTTCAGCTCCGGAGTATTGTGCCCCTGAGATCCACCGTCACGATCTGGTGACAACAGCCACTGATATGTGGTCTGTTGGTGTTATGGCATATGTTCTGCTCAGTGGCCTGAATCCATTTGCGGCAGAGTCCACTACAAAGATGATTGAAAACATCTCCAACTGTGAGTATATCTTTGACAGTGAGGCATTTAAAGACATCAGCCTGGAGGCTATGGACTTTGTGGACAGACTTTTAGTTAAGGACAGGAAGCTCCGTATGACAGCCCACGAGGCTCTGGAGCACCCATGGCTCAAGATGAAGATTGAGCATGTCAGCAACAAGATCATTAGAACATTGAGACACAGAAGGTACTACCAGACTCTGGTAAAGAGGATAGATACTATTGTATCATCAGCTCGCATGGCCTATGGTGGTGCCTTCAAGAACCAGAGAGGATTGGCTGTGGGTAAAGTGAAGATTGGAACAGAGTACCGTGGCCTCCGCGCTGGTCCAGTCATGCATGGCTCAGCTGAGGAGGGTGGCTATGTCAGATTCACGTGCAGCATCACAAACTTTGACAAGAGTACACAGGTATCATGGTTCTTTGGTAACCGTCAGCTGCATCCAAGCCCCAAGTATGAAATTACTTATGGTAGTGGTTTTGCCAGCATCTATGTAAAGGACATTGAAGAGAGTGATGATGGTGTATACAGATGCAAGGTGGTGAGCGATGATAGAGAAGACAGTGCTTATGGAGAGCTCTTTGTTGAGACAGTGAGGTGCTTCAGAGAGCACTATATCAGCCGTTCCATCAAGAAATTGAGGAAGAAAGTCGATAAGACTAAACTCCTTCAGAGACCACCAGAGTTCACTTTGCCTCTGTACAATCGCAGTGCTTATATTGGCGAAGATGTGCGCTTTGGCGTCACTATTACTGTGCATCCAGAGCCTCATGTAACATGGCTTAAGAATGGAGAGAGAATAAAGCCAGGTGACAATGACAGCAAGTACACGTTCACCAGTGATAAGGGTCTGTACCAGCTGTTGATCCACAACCTGGACATGAGTGATGATGCACAATACACCGTCATGGCCCACAACAAGTTTGGAGAAGATCGCTGTGAGGCTCATCTCACTGTGACACCTCATCCTGTCACGGAGGATACTATGAGACCCATGTTCAAGCGTTTGCTAGCTAATGTTGATTGTGTCGAAGGAAATAGCATCCGCTTTGAGCTCAGAGTCTCAGGAATACCAACTCCTACTCTGAAATGGGAAAAAGATGGTCATCCACTACAGTTTGGTCCCAAAGTTGTTGTCATACAGGAAGATGTTGACTACCACATCCTGCACATCAGAGAAACCCTGCTTGAGGATTCAGGTGTGTACAAGGTTACTGCAACCAACTCTACTGGCTCTGCAAGCTGCCAGGCTACACTGAAGGTGGACCGCCTTACCTACACCAGGAGAGAGTACAAGAGTGAGGAGGAGAAATACAGACATGTACAGAAACAAATTGAAAAGACTAATAAGATGGCTCAGCAAATTGTTGCCACCGAGGAGCTTGTACCTCTTAACCCCACAGCCCAGGAGGCCCTCAAATTTGCTTCAGAGATGTACAAGCCTGCGGTAAGCACCAAGAATGTTGAAGGTGAGTTCGACATCACAGAAGAAAAGTCTGAGACCAAGAAGCTGGAGGAGGAGAGGAGGATCTTCATGCCATATGAGATTCCTGAACCTATAGTTCATGATCCCAGAGATCTGGATGAGGATAAAGCTATTAAACAGTTTGTGCCTCTTTCTGACATGAAGTGGTACAGAAAACTGAGAGACCAGTTTGAGATTCCAGAGAGGATGGAGAGGATTGTGCAGAAGAGACAGAGACGTATTCGCCTGTCCAGGTGGGAGCAGTTCTATGTCATGCCCCTACCTAGAATCACTGACCAGTACAGGCCAAGATGGCGTATACCAAAACTCACCCTTGATGATCTGGAGACTGTGAGGCCCGCTCGCCGTTCACCCTCTCCTGAATCAGAGGTTTCCTTCAGATCCAGGAGGAGATCTCTGGGAGACCTTAGTGATGAGGAGCTCCTGATGCCTGTGGATGACTACCTTTCCATGAGGAGAACAGAAGAGGAGAAAATGATGCTGGAGGATGAACTGGAGCTTGGCTTTTCTGCCTCTCCTACCGGCAGTCCTGTCCGCATTGAGCAGCGCGCAATGGAACGTGAAGAGAGGAGACAGGAAGTCAGGCATGAGGCTGTTGAGGTTGCTGAGACTAAAAAGAAACGCACTATTTCTCAGTATATGAGGAGGAGAAGGTCACTTTCTCCAACATATATCGAACTTATGCGTCCTGTCTCAGAGCTGATCAGACCAGCTCGCGCCAGACCTCCTGTGGAAGTGGAAGGAGAGATCGTAAGGAGAAGGTCCCCCACCCCCGAGAGGACCCGTCCTCGCTCTCCCAGCCCCATCAGGTCAGTGGAGAGGTCATCGTCCTCCAGGTTTGATCGGTCTGCCCGCTTTGACATCATGTCCCGCTATGAGGCCAGAAAAGCTGCTCTAAAGTCTGAGAGGAAATATCAGGTGGTTAGCCAGACACCTTTCAGCTTGGACCATGCTCCCCGTGTGACCGTCAGAATGCGTTCTCATCGCATACCTCTTGGCCAAGACACCAAATTCACACTGAACATCCAAGCCAAGCCAGAAGCTGAGGTCCAATGGTTCCACAATGGAACTTCAATCTCTGAAAGCAGTGAGAAATACATCTTTGTCAACATGAGTGGTGTTTTGTCCATAACTATTCTAGACTGCCAGGAAGAGGACAGTGGCACATACCGCTGTGTATGTTCCAACTCCAAGGGAGAAGCTTCTGACTATGCTACCCTTGATGTGTCAGGTGGTGGCTACACCACCTTCTCCTCCCGTCGCAGGGATGAGGATGCCCCTAAAGCATATGTCCCTGAAGTCACCCGAATTGACCACTATCACACAACCCACTTCAAAGCTGGCTATGCTACCCAGACACACTTTGAGGTGGAAGAGAGCAAGTCTGAGTTAACGGAGACACATGAGGTTGTGACACATGAAAGATATGGTGCCTCCTCCGGGAGGTACTCTTCTGCTGAGAGGTACTCTTCTGCTGAGAGGTATGACTCATCTATCAAATATGCCTCTGCCGAATACCTGTCATCTAGTTCTTCTTACTCATCTGACAAGTTTTCTCTGACTGGAAAACACACCACAACTGAAGCTAAACTGAAATCATCTTCTGCTGTTGTTGCTGAGGAAGTTGCTGTCCACAAAGTGAAGCCTTCTCTTCCTGCCAGAATCCTCACCAAGCCCCAGTCTGTGACAGTTGCAGAGGGAGAGACAGCCAGGTTCTCCTGTGATATCGATGGGGAGCCTGCACCCACTGTAACATGGCTGCATGAGAGCAGAACCATTGTCTCATCTCACCGTGTCCAGGTCACCACCACTGAGTACAAATCCAGCATAGAGATCTCCTCTGTCACAGCCTCAGATGAAGGCAGTTACACAGTTGTGGTAGAGAACTTAGCAGGCAGACAGGAGGCTCACTTCACATTGACTATCCATAGAGAACTTCGTAAGGAGGAAGCCAAGGCTGTCAAATCCCCTGAGCCATCTGTAAAGTCACCCACTCCGAGTGTAAAGTCACCAGAGCTGTCAGTCACATCACCTGCTCCCTCCATTACCTCCCCTGTCCCCAGTGTAAAGTCACCAGAACTCAGCATCAAGTCCCCCGAGCCATCAATTAAATCACCAGCTCAGAGTGTTAAGTCCCCTGAACCAAGTGTAACATCTCCTGCTCCAAGTGTAACGTCTCCTGCTCCAAGTGTGAAGTCACCAACACCAAGTGTAAAGTCTCCTGAACCAGAAGGAATCAAATCTCCCAGGGGCATCAAATCTCCTGAGCCCTCTCCACTCTCTCCAACACCTAGCTTAAAATCACCAGTCCCAAGTGTCAAATCTCCTGAACCTGAGGGAATGAAGTCACCAAAGGGTATAAAATCTCCTGAACCCAGACTCAAGTCACCACCACCAATAAAGTCTCCAGAGAGAGTGAGGTCACCTGAACCTGAAGAAGTAAAATCACCTCGGGGTGTAAAATCTCCAGAACCTGCTGGAATAAAAACACCAAAAGGTGTGAAGTCCCCAGAACCTGCTGGAATCAAAACACCAAAAGGAATCAAGTCCCCAGAACCTTCAGGCATCAAATCACCAAGAACATTGAAGTCCCCTGAGCCTGAGGGAATCAAATCACCCCCAAGGATGAAGTCCCCTCCTCCCATCATGTCTCCCAAGAGGGTTGTATCTCCACCCACTGTCAAATCTCCAATCCCAAAACCTCCCAAGGTCCTGAGTCAACTAACAGCCGAGGCCTTTGAGAGCTCAGTGAAGATGTCCTGTGTCTGTGAGAGCAGCGTCAGGGAGGTGGTGTGGTATGTCAACGGTAGAAGGCTTTCGCAGAGCAGCCACTATTGAGATGCACTACTCTGAGGGCTCCTGTAGCCTTCTAATCCATGACTTGGCAGACAGTGATCAGGGAGAGTATACCTGTGAGATGACATCAGAGGGAGGAGTATCCAAATCCTCTTTCTCCTTCACTGGACAGGTATTCCAGTCGATACGCATGAAGATCAGAGCCTACAGTGAGCAGCAACTGGCACTTAAAGGTGAGCTGCCTCAAGTATCCTAGCAGATTTACTTGAATGTCACGCTAATTAAAAGAAATTCTGACATAGCTTTACATTTTTTCATTCTGAAGAATTACTTATGTATTATTTCCATCTCTAGCCTCATCAGGATCAATGATGATGAGTCACAAGGAGTCATCATCATCTATCAGCTCATCCATGATGATGAAGAAAGAAATGCACGCGATGGAGGAGTCATCCTCCTTCTCTTCCTCAAGCCAGAAGGCAATGATGTCATCCATGATGGAATCAAGCTCCTTCAGCAGCATGGCAGCTGAGATGAAGTTTGAGACCATGTCCATGTCTAGCATGTCCTCCATGACATCTGAGATGTATGCCATGAGTTCCAGCAGTCTCACAGAAATGGCCTCCCACATGGAGGGATCTTCATTCAGAGCAATTGGTACGAATAATGAACGTAATGAAATCTGTTAAACAATGGGTCTGTGGAGCTTCTGTCATTTTTAAGGTTCTTCTTCATTCCCCACCCTGAAAATTTTATTAAAAAAAAACATTCATTGCACTAATTAACTGTATATATAACTGTGTTTTCTAGGTTCTGCTCCAAGGATCGAGGCTTTGCCAGAAGACATCAGCATCGAGCCAGGCAAAATCCTGACAGTAGCCTGCGCCTTCTCTGGCGACGCCAAACACATTGAGTGGTCCTGCAGCGGCAAAACCATCGAAGTGACTGCCAGTGGACGCTTCCACATCGAGACTACAGAGGACCTGACCACCCTCATCATCACTGGGGTAAAGGAGGAAGATGCTGGAACCTACACCCTCAAACTGTCCAATGAGCTCGGATCTGACACAGCGACTGTTCACATTAGCATTCGATCAGTGTAAAAAAAATTTAATCCACCAATCTTCCCCTTCTCCCTACTTCCATGCCTTTTTATTTATTAATTGAGCAAAATAATTTACTTGATAAAGATCTCAATTTCTGTTCTTGTAAATATGAACTATTTTTGTACCAATCTTGACATTAATTTATGCCAAACTAGACTAAAGTCTAAAGTTGTTATAAAATGTGCCATATTGGATAACTGACTTAGGATTTTTGATCCATTTTTCTGTGACATGTACATAATGTATATAGCCGAATTTAACGGTTATGGGAAATGTATGCATTGTTATTTATGACAATAATATTAACTGAAACAAAATGAAACTAAATGTAGTTTAACAGGAGAAAGTTCCACCAGGAACGAATACCCTGTCAAACTGAGAAACTAAACTCTGTGCCTCAACGATAAGTTGAAGTCTTAAGATTGCCTCAACAGGTAGAGAGGCTCCCTGTTGATGTTAACTCAATCAGAGACAAAACTATGAATGCACTGCTGAAGAGTGATAGCAGTGCTAACAAGAGCATGAGATCCTGAGTGCTGTTTGCATCTACCCTCATGTAAGCAGGATGACTGGACCTCGTGCTCTGACTGATTATGTCACACTGCCATTTCGATGACATGCTCACAGTGCGAGCGGCCTGCACTCCCTGAGCACAAGTGTTTCTTTTTTGTTTTGTGCTCTACTTCTGGCAAATGACCACTTGCTTGGCTCTTCCATTTTACCATCAACCTGGCCAATCACATGAAATAAGAGTCAATCTTGTGCTTGTTTGCAGAGGCAGAGCTGTCTCTTGGAGGTCTGCAGTGTGTTTGTGTGTTAATTTTTAGTTCACCTGTTAGTCAAGCTGGGCGACACCAAGCAGATGTACTGCAGCCCAAACCAACCACTGCTGTGTTCAACGTAGATGGAAAGAAGCACGTGTGGTCCTGGGTGTCGCTCAGTACTTTGGTTTGATTGAAGTTAGAGTTGTAGCATTGACTATTTTGCAGCCTCCTTGTGTTTTTCAGTTTCTCCAATTATTGATTTAATAAAGCATGATTATCAGCACTACAGGGTGTGTCGACTGTGGTTATTTGTGTCCATTTTCTGTTATTATGGTTGCAGCATCTCATCACATTTAAACATGGTGATGTCTTATGCAACATTTAAGACACATTTCCCCCAAATCTGGTGAACCACCAAATTATCCTCTCCACCCTCCAAAATCTAGGAGTCTAGGAGTCTAGGAGTCTAGGACTCTCCACTCTCGCTGTTCATCTCAAAGATTAAACTTAAATGCTACCTTGGGGAGAATCTGTCTGAAGCTTGCAGTTTCATTATTGGGGTCCCTCTGGGCTCTGTTCTGGGTCCCCTGATTTTTTTCATTGCACATCTTTTCTCTGTTTTTCTACTGGTCTGAAACCATGTGGCAGCAGGAAGTATGACACTAACCATACAGACTGTCGTCATGGCATTTGTCCTAATAAGACTTTTATTTCATATTTCTTTACCTGTGATAAATATATACAAATATAAATATAAACAGAGATGTAAGTGGGTAACATGAGCTTTTGGTGTCTTTATTGATCCTGTTGATCTTCTTCCTGCACTGCTGAGGTGCTGAACAACTTTCATCTCCCTCTGCAGAGCCTTATAGCTGAGGGAGGCACTGCCATATTATACTCTGCAGTACCTCAGATATTTGTGTAATAAGCCACACTATACACCCAAAGGACAGTAACACGCACTCACAGCTGATGCCTGTGAGACTGAGTTTGTGACCTCCTGATGGCAGTCATGAACCCCTGCAGCTTAGCGTGACGTGATCACATCTCATCCTCGGAGGTGTCACAGCAATTAGAGGTGTTAAGAAAAACACGATGCAACACACCACATCAACAAGTGATGCAATCACTGCCAGAGAGACTGATGTTTAGCATTCATGTTTGTTGAGTGTTTCTTTGGACAAAAGGTCATGGGCCCATAACTGTACAATTACACTCATTGGATGGTGGGAATGCCCGCATGATGTTTTGTTTAGTTGACCCTGCTGAACCTTAGTACATTTGGTGACAATTAGCTGTATAATTAGTATTTGTGACTAAACTGATTGTTGAGATGATCAAAGGACGGACAGTTTGCAAGTCTACAATTTGCAAGTAACACAAGGAAGAAAGAACAAAGAAGTTTTTGTTTTATTTAAAATCTTTAAATGCAAGTGACCTATGTAGATAAATTACTAACGTGGCATTTTATTGATTGGTGATAGGTTTTTTTGGATGGATCTTTTTTGGATTTTCATTCTAAATTACAGACTGTAACACACACAATAGACATATTAATCAATATTTTAGTGTCCTAAAGGGTCTTAGAGATGCCTGGATGGCTCCCTGCCTGCAGCTGCTTTCTGTGATAATGTGTTATTACTGAGAGTGGAGTCAATGTGGTTCGAGATGAACAGCCTGACCGCCATAGAAACCTTGATGCAGACTCACACGTTTGTCTTTCTATAGTTGTGACAAATGCTCTAGATCAGGGGTTCCCAAAATTTTGATGACTGAGTACTGAAGCCACAGATAAGCCTGAATGAAACTGTTTACCATCACATTTGCGCTCTTCTTCCATGACCTTGTTGTGGACTTTGTGACTGGTCTCAAAGTGCAGCATAACATTAAATACATTCTGTGCATTAACTCACCACTGTAAAGCCTCCAAATCAAATGCCTAACCCCAACAATAACCTAATCCCAGTTCTAACCTGGACTTTAAGTCTTTACATCCAAACAATCCTTTGAAATGGTAAGGGCTAGCCAAAATGTCTGCACAATGCAGAAATGCCTTTGCTATGCTGTTTGAAACTGAAATTGGTAATAAAACCAAAGAAGTGACAGATTCAGAAATAGGAGTGAGATGCCAAGAAAGCAACAAAATGAAATCCTGTAGAGCAAGAATCAAAACACTGATGCAAAAACCCATCCACAGTTCAGTACACACAACTCAATGCAAACCAGTGTACAGAAAACAGACAGTAAATAATCAAAATTGTTATTAACCACATTTTACACACATTAACTACACAGAGCCATGATAAAGTCACATTTTAACAACTTATAACATGCAGTTTGTAGCTCTGGCCTCCAGGTGTCAGTGTAACCACAGTGAAAATCTGCAGCTCAGCCCAGAGGACAGGACAGACGTTGATGTTGGTGTGGGACAAAGTGTGATTTGTGTTTTATGTGAAATCCAGCCAGCAGTAAGAAAAGGGTACAAGAGGAAAGTACTGTACTAGTAATACCACACTGGAAAAATACAAATAAAAGTTGTGCTGATTATTTGCTTTGTAAAAAGAGTTAAAATAGTG
>CM041550.1:995000-1015000 GCA_023238725.1 Scortum barcoo
CAGATTCTTCTAAACATCTGGATGGAAAAAAAACAAAAAACTCCATCTGATGCACATTAGCTGGTCAACGAGAGTCTGTGAAAAAAGGAGGCAAAAACAGGAGCACATAAACAGACAGACAAATAGACAAAGACCAAAGGAAGGCATATATGTAGTGTTGGTGATGGAGAAGAGGAGGAGAGGAGACAAACAGGTGAGAATAATCAGGGCAGAGCAGGAAATCAAAGAGGGAAACACACAATGACAGGAAGTAAAGTAAGAATACAAAATAAAACAGGAACTGTGCACAAAACTGAGAACAACAAAGATAAGAGCAGAAAACCAGAAATAATAAACCGATGAGAGAGACAAACAGGATGATAAAGAACAAAAGGAAACACAAAGAAACTGAGACACAGGAAGGACACGACAACGTTTGAATGTCTTCTGTTACATGAGAGCTGAGGGTTCAAACTACAGACTGAAAACAAGTCAGGAAAGAAAGAGATGGATGAAAATGAGCAAATCATGCCGATCCTTCCATCCTCCTGTCCAGAGGAGCGTGATGCTGCCGTACAAACAGACAGCAGCAGTGTGAGCGGTTGAATGTGAACGACGCTGCTGCCAGCTGCTGTGAACAAATCCTGACATGAAGAGTGAGCGGCCCGCAGAGAGAGGACAGCCTGCTGTTGACACAGAGACTCTAACAGAGACATAAATACTGCAGAGAGCGTCCTCTCTTCTGCACAGGACTCTGTGATGGTGGCTGTTCCCTGGTCAGGACTGCAGCGCTGCCCCACATTGTGAAACTGGTTTTCTTCTTCTGTCAGGCCCCGAGGAAACAGCCTGTGAAATCTTTCAGCCTGCTGCTGAAAGTTGTGGACAAACAGCAGCAGAGGGGATGTTTCAGTTAGGCGTCTGTAATTTAATAATACAAACTAAGATGACACATTCATTACTGCTGACAGCAGCAGAGGTTTGAACTGGTGCTCCTTTAATCAATGTCACAGTTAAATGATGAAATTTGACACGTTAATATTTAAAAATTGAAACGCCAACATCCTAAAAACAATGTCAGGTGTCTCATAACAAGATCATGTCACTTCAAATGAATAAAATCAGTGTGGTGAATTATAAAAAGTGCATAAATGACAAAGACGTCTTCCTGAATGTGAATGTCAATGCAGGGCTGCTTTACATTCAGCTCAGAGGAGCTGATGATCTGTTTGAGGAGTAACCTGATGGAGACCTGTGCTCAAACATGTTGGTGAAATAAAGAAGATTCTTCCAGCAGGTGAACTTTGACGTGTGAGTTCTGACATTTCTGCTTTAATAAACACTTTCAGCCCAAACCAGGATTTCTCATGGCTCTGGAATAAAGTGCTGAACAGGTGTGCTGCGTTACTTCAGATGTTTGGACACATCATGTGTGTTTGTGTGTTTACCTCGACTCTAGCCATGTGGAGCTTCATCTCACTGCAACATCTGAAACAACAGCTTCCATTGAGGTTTTACATCACACCACCTCTACAGTTTGCTTCACATCAGGAGGGACTGCAGGACAGCAGAGCAGCATTTCCATAAAAAGTGTGAATAAACTGTGAATTCCTTCTTCATGAACATCAGTGACTCTCTGAGGAGCAGGGAGAGAAAAAGGTTTGTGTGTTCAGTCTGTAGGTTTATCATAGATCGTGTCTGACACAGTGAAGCTCTGCCCCAGATTTCCATCGTGATATCACACACACACACACAGTCCATTATGAAGATGTGTGTGTGTTTCGCCCGTGTTGCATCAGAAGTGGCTCTGCCCGGTTGTCAGCAGTGTTTTACATCATCCTGTGAGCTCGATTCATCTGAATCGAGGTGAAATAACTGTGAAGATTGACCAACAACCAGCAGCGGAAGAAGAGTAACTAAAACTGTACTCGAGTAAAAGTACTGTCAGTTTGTAGTACTCAAGTAGAAGTAGAGGATCTCTTAGCTGTTATTAAAGGCTTTGTTGTAAATGTTTTACAAATGCTTCCCTCCTCCCTGTTTCTGAAGCTGAGCTTCATCTTTTTCTACTTTTATCTGATTTAACGAGGAGCCGTGTTAAGACTGATTCATCAATTAGACATCTCAGATATTTCTCTGTTTGTGCAGCTCCTTTGTTGTTTAGCTGAGATCTTCTCAGATGTGGCTGCATCTGCTGCGGTCTAATCTAAACGGCCTCATCAGGACCAGGACTCACTTCAGACGGACTCAAAATAACTGTGGGCTGAAGCATGAGCTGTTCAGGAGGCAATGATGTGTTTTTCATCACTGCCTACACGGTGGTGTGTTCACTGACCTGAGATGTGTCAGTATGACCAGAAATGTTTGATAAACTGACAGAAAGCAGGAGCAGCTCTGAATCATGAAATGTGTGTGGATGTTGTATTAATATAGTCCAACAGATGAACTGATCTCAGAGCAGCTCATATCTGCAGGTCGTTGTTCTGATAACAGACAGGCAGCAGACCTGGGATCAGCTGAACACCAACCTCTTCACATAATGTGCATGAAATAATAACTTAATAAAATTAGTAAATGAATCCAAATGTAAAAATCATTTTGTCTAAACACCTACACCAAAGTAAAAATAAGCTGTAAGCATTTAGTTACTTAAGTGAATGTAACAGAGTAAATGTCACTAATTACTGACATCTTTATTTAAATTAGAAAAAACAAACAGTCTCCTACAAAATCACTCATTTTGACTTTGACACCAGCTTCAGTATCTTCATCCCTCCTTCACTCCAGTCAGATGGTAAACGGATTATTTACTCTTTTAATTAAGAAGAATATTTTAAAAAGCAGGACCATTATTCATCTTCTTTTCATTTCATCATTTAAATACAGTAAAGTCTGCTGCCCACAGTAAACAGCCTCTTCTTCAGTATAATGAAATAAATTAAGTGGAAAGACTGAATTGGCTCCACCATCACAGCATCCTTTAAAACACACTCACATTCCCATTGTCTTCATTCAGATCTCTTAAATATTGTCCTCGTTCCACCTTCAGCCTCCACGAGCACCCGCTGGTCTGAGCTTCCCTCCTTTATTCTCCTCAAAGGTGTCCGCTGTTAAACTAAAATGGACTCATGTTTAGTTGGTTGTGTTTACACCCCAACTCTGAAACTGTCACCCATCATACGAGTGAAGAGAAAACATCTGTCATCAGCTTCTGTGACTGTGTGATTCTTGTATTTTATGTGAACGCAGCACAAACTGATGCATCAGAAAGAGAAATTTAAAGTGGTTCTGCTTCTCATCAGGACAGAAAGAATCACTGATGTCTGGTTTATTTCAGAGTGTTTGTGAGAGAAGCTGTAAAAACCTCCAGAACTTTAAGATACATTTGTTTTTTGTCGATTTTTAAATGATGGTTACTATTTGTATGATGGTTTAATGTCAGCATGTCGTGATGGAGCTGTCTGAATGACTCTGAATGATGTTTCTGTGCAGGTTTTTGTCGAGTGACGGATTAAAAAACTCAGAGTTGGTGTGTAAACTGCTTCAGGGTTTCTGCTACAGGAGGACGTGATCTGTCTGTCGTGCCACACAACATCACGCCTCCTGTGTGAGACAATGAACGATCACGTTGTTGTGAGTCAGATGAAAGTCGGCTTTAACGTGGAAATGCTCTAAAGGTCAACTTTGGTATCACATGTTCTCTTCCTGTTTCTCTCTGTAGGTGGACCACGAGAACATGAATGAGGAGGGTCTGCAGATCTGCAGGTCTGTCGTGGTTCACCGTGATGGAGATCTGCAGCCAGCATCAGAGAGCGAGCTCTGTCCAGGCGTTTCTTCCTGTCTGAGGTCCTTCCACAGTTTCCAGTGTGAATGTCGACATGCTGACGTACATCCAACATGGAAGAACGCACACACACGCTTAGATCAAAGGTCAGTGTGTTTTCTCAGTGTGTGTGTGCGTTCTCCCTGCGTCACGCCGAACCGAGGCTCTCGAACCCACAAAACTTCCATCGTTTCTCCAGAGTCGCCCCGACACCGCTCAGCTCCTGCCTGAACATCCCCGGGAGACGCACCATCAGACGCTCCAGCTCCCCCGCTACGATACCTGACAGACAGAGAGACAGAGAGACAGACAGAGAGACAGAGAGACAGAGAGAGAGACAGAGAGACACACAGACAGACAGACAGACAGAGACAGACAGAGACAGACAGACAGACAGACAGACAGACAGACAGACAGACAGACAGAGACAGACAGACAGACAGACAGACAGACAGACAGAGAGACAGACAGAGACAGACAGACAGACAGAGAGAGAGAGAGAGAGACAGAGAGAGACACAGACAGACAGACAGACAGAGACAGAGACAGACAGACAGACAGACAGAAATGAAATCAGTGACAGTGATAGAGGAAACATCAGTGTTTAGTTTTGTGACCTTTGAATGATTCGATCATTACTTCCTTCTTTACCTTTGAGTCGAGTCTCTGGATGTACGACCACAGATACTCGAGGTTGGCCCCGAACGGATGGACGTGGAGGAAGGTGGATATGATGCCTGCAGAGAGATTTCATTACATCAATAAGATAAGATCATATTCTTTAAATAAAATAACATCATTAGCTTGACTGAGTTTGTCTGTGAGTGTGTGAATCTTATTTTTAGACAAAAGATGCCAAAGTGAATGGCAGTAAATATGCTTTAGTTGTGTAGATTGTGTTTCTGTATTCACGAGCTTGAAGAGCACGAGCCCGTCAGGTTAATAAAGCCGACAGCGGTGAGGATGTGAGGCGTAAAGCTTCAATCTGCATCCTCATGAAGAGCTGCACAGTAAACAAACGGCACAGCGGCTCTGTGGAAAACGCTGGCCGGGGCAGAAAGCGCTCCTGAGTTGATTATTTCTGAGGGGTCCTGCAAAGAGAGGCAGTCATGCAGAGGCAGTGGGGGTGGGGTGTAAAAAGCTGTGTGTGTGGGGGGGGCAATAGAGTGGCGTCCCCTAGAGAAGCCGGCACAGCCAATATTTATTTCCTTGATTTATGTGGCGAAACGCTGGCAATTACAGACAGGCCTAATTCAATTCAATCCAGCAGGTCTGCTCACATGGAAGAGTGCCACCAGAGTGTGTGTGTGTGTGTGTGTGTGTTACTGTGTGTGTGTGTGTGTGTGTGTGTAAAAACTGTGTGTACTATTGTGTGTGTTACTGTGTGTGTGTGTGTTACTATTGTGTGTTACTGTGTGTGTGTGTGTGTGTGTGTGTGTGTGTGTGTGTGATGATGATGATGTTCTCTGTACATGTGGCATCTATTGCACGTCTGTCCGTCCCAGGGAGAGGGATCCCTCATCTGTGGCTCTTCCTCAGGTTTCTTCCTTTTTCCCATAAAGAGTTTTTTGAAGTTTTTCCTGACTCGGTTCGAGGGTCTAAGGACAGAGGGTGTCACAACTGTACAGATTGTAAAGCCCTCCGAGGCAAACGATGTTTGTGATTTTGGGCTTTAAATAAATAAATTTGAATTTGAATTTTGTGCATGTGTGCAAAAGTATATTTAACTCATACCAAGAAAACTCAAGAAAGACATTCAGCTGAGCTAAAGGATGAGAAAGTTTTGGATCATTGAGAAGGTTAGACAGGGCTGACACAGGAAGACAGACAAACCACTCACACCTAGGGACAATTTAGAGTCGCCAATTAACCTGCATGTGTTTGGATTGTGGGAGGAAGCTGGAGCACCCAGAGAGAACCCACACAGGCACAGGGAGAACATGCGAACTCCACACAGAAGAGCCGCCGTCAGCTGGGGATTGAACCCCCCGGCTGGAGTTCACCACTGTGCTGCCCATCATTATTATTTTTATTGTTGTTGTTGTTGGGTCAGACAGACAATGTCAAAAACAGTCTTTGTGGTTTTTTCCTGTAACAAGGCTCAGTGCTGGATAACAAACCTCTCAGATATTAAACCTCCATCAGACCCTACAGCAGATTTACAGCTTCGTCACGTCCAGCCGACATGATTGTGTTCAAAAATGAGAGTCTCACACAGACCTGAAACTGATTTATTAATGGCTGGTTGTGATTCTGTGGAGACGCTGTAAGAAGGACTTAATGAGCTCACTGTCTGCTCGTGTCCTCTGGATATTTACGACGTTTGTCTGCTTATGTTTCTTCTTCTTCCTCTTCGCTGTGCTCACATTAACTGAAGCTGAATGAAGGACAGACACCACAGCCCTGAGTTTTGTCTGCAGGTGCTTCTGTCAGCAGGACGCCTGTTTGTGGCAGGAGAAGTCAGAAAAACGCTGGTTTAGTGTTGAGTTGACGCTGATGAAGGTCAGTCAGAGAACAACGTCCAAACAGCTCAAGTGAAGATGGAGGATGTGTCGCTGCTCACATTCATCATCTCCTGTCAACACAGAGCTCATGTGTGCGCTCACATCCTGTCTGTGTACAATAAGCTCATCTGACTGTGTGGAAACAGGCCACATGAGCCAGCAGCAGATTACAGGCAGCAGGAAGATGGAGAGCCGGCCTCCTCTCTCCTTCATATTTGGATTTTCTCTCCACTACTAAGAGAGATAAATGTGCTGCTGTGTCTCGGCTCTCCTCCGGACAAAGCAGCAGCTTCACTACAAATAATACAGACGGCTGTGTGCTGCGGCATGTACCGAGGAACATGAGGATTTATACGACAGAAACAAAAGCAGCTGAAATGAATTCAGTCCTGCAGAGAGAGACGCGCGTTTGTGGGAAGATAAAAGGAGGAAAAAGAGACAAAGATCAGACGGAGAGGCAGCAGGGAGAGTCTGCTCAGCTTCGGCTATGGTCGAAGGTTAGGGTTCACTGCCTCAGCCTGAAAGCTCCTGAAGCCCCAGACACCGGGAGGAGAGTCTGAACACGACGGCAGCGCTGAGCTTAAATGAGTTAAGTGTCAACTCGTGCACTCCATTTATGTGAGGGGGTGTTCGCTCATCTTTAATGTTACACTAACAAACAGCCACTGAGCTGCTCCACAGGCAACACAGTCACCAATCCTGCCATGTCCCAGCATGCAGCAGGAACATCACCCTCACACTCTCTGCAGACGTTACATTACTGTCAGTGAGCTCCAGTCACAGATTTTATAATCCCAGTATGTGCAGCGTCCATCTGGAGCTGAACACTGGAGCGGCTCCAGCAGACTTGGAAAGAAAAAGCCTGGAGCAGGAATCATCACACCTTCCCTCCGTTCACACAACCAGAAACATTCACTGCCGACGGGAACTTTGAGCTATGAAGGGTGTACCAACATTTTCTTTGGAAAGGATCGTGGAGAGGTTCTTAATCAGAAAGGTAGGCTAACTATTCCTGAGAGTTGACGACTGTGTTACTGAAGAGATGTGACATCATTCAAACACTGCGAGAGGCTGCGAAGACGAGATGTTTTAAAGAAGAAACACTTTGAGTGAACGAGTCAGTCATTGACACAAATTTGGTTCAATTTCCACATGAAGAGTAAAATAATTTGATCAGTTTAATCCAAGTTTCCTTCAGCCTCATTAAAAATCTCCTCCCGAGTTATTTACCCAGAAGCAGCGCCTCTTTCTCTGATGCGACGCCTCCTCTCATGATGAGCTCACTCCTCCTCTCTCTGCTGTGATAAAGTGAAGGAACACATCCGTTGATCCCCTGAGGAAACACACACACACAGATTCATCTACTGACCCTTAGGAAGGGCGTGACCCCTACGTTGGACACCACTGGACTAACTTATCTAACTGTATATAAAGAACTTCAAACAGTAAGTCAGCCTCAGTATTAACAATCTAATAATGTCAATCACAATAAATACTTTTACTGCTGATACTTTAACTACATGAAG
Source organism: Scortum barcoo (assembly GCA_023238725.1). Lineage (NCBI taxonomy): Eukaryota > Metazoa > Chordata > Actinopteri > Centrarchiformes > Terapontidae > Scortum > Scortum barcoo. The sequence continues at coordinate 1,002,827 of CM041550.1, forward strand.
CTGAGAGTAATTTTTACACAGTTTTTACATTTTAAATAAAGGATGCTTCTTCTGTGTCCTGTACACACAGAGGTACTGCGGTGGATGAAGTGGTACCTAAATATCTACACAGTCTCTGTAGTTTCCAGAGGACTCGACAGTGGATGCAGGTCAGCTTAGTGTCCATGTTTTATGTATCCATGTCCTCATCAGCTTCCAGTTTAGCAGCTTCGGGGTTAAAAGTTCCTCTCCCATGGTATGTACAGTGTGTGTGTGTGTGTGTGTGTGTGTGTGTGTGTGTGTGAGACTCCCTGAAGCTCTCTGAATGTCAGTAAAGTGCTGAGAGAGGACTCTTATAGAAAAGCACCATGAGAGGCAGCATCCACTCAGCTCGCCGCTCTGACCTCTGAGACACTGCTGCACTTTGTTTGCACTGTGAGATGTTTCTGCACATCACTTCTGTATATGTCAGACACGCAGCAAATATAACGCCATCCCCATTACAAACAACACACTGAGGAGACGTTTGAGCAGACGAGTCTGTCCTACATGTTTTACTTGTGTTTGTTGGATTTTGAGGCCTCCACAGATGGAAAGGTTTGTTAGTCTGTCTGTCCTCTACTTAGATTCAGAGACATCTCATCAAATGTGTGACAGCGTGTGAGAAATGTGGTTCAGACGTTCATGTTCCTCTCAGGCTGAACTGTAAGAACTTATCATTACTTTTACAGCCTAAATACTGAAGAATGATCTCAGCTACAGAGACGCTGTCCGAACAGTTTAATGAAGGAAACGGAGGTTTAAGTTGACCTTGCAGCAGAGCTGACCTGGTGTTTCTGCTGTTTTACCTTTTCATGCAGCTCTCCATTGGTTCCCTCTGCAGCCTCCACGTTACCGCTGAGCAGCTGAAGAGACAGAACAGACGTCTGATCAGTGAAACTATCTGTTGTTTTCTCTGCTCCACTTCCTCCAGAGAAGGTCGATGACACACAGCACAGAGTTTGTGTGCAGCCAAGAAGCGCTGAGCTGATGAATGATTAAAGAGAACATCATCAACACATGCATGATGGATGAACATGAACGTGACTGTGTGGAGAGAGCAAACGTTACAGGACACAACCCAGAAATCCCCCCGCTCACATGTCTCAGACACTTTCTCACATTTTCTCACTTCATTTTATTTTCTCTTGTTTCATATTGATATAGAGGTAACTACAGAGACATTTCTTCTTCTCATCAGGAATCATAAACTCTGCAGCACAGTTCATGTCGATATATTACAAATACTGACTCTGCCCATCACATACACATCTGCATCAGCCTGAAACCATCGAACATGAGTGAAGTTTCCTCTGACTGACAGCTGCTCTCATCCATCAACACAAACCTCAGCATGGAGCAGAACAACCTTCTTCTCTTCTCTCACCTTCAACCAGCTGTTTTCTTTCTACAGTTTCTAAAAGTCACTTTTTCATTTTGATTCACAGATAAAGAAACTGACTGAGCAGTGGACGACTTCAGAGTGTGGCTCTGTGGAGGGGGGGTGTTCAGTTTGTTTCTATCATTCTGTCCACAGACATACCTGCTTAAACCTCATCCTCCTTTTTAAATTACAACTTTATTTGAATGGTTTCTGATGATCAGATAGTCAACCTCTCGCTCCAACAGGAGGTGTATTGATGGGTGCATTATGTCAAACCAGAACAACGATGCAGCTGAATATTTCATGCAGCTGTTTGCTCATGTAAAGAGGAGCTGAGTGCTGCAGAGGCACTTTGAAAGAATCAATAGACACATTGGGGGAAAATTGACATCAATTTCCATAAAGAGCAAACATGAAAAATATCTGGATTTAACTGAGACGAGAATAAACATTATGAGGAGGTAAAAGGAACGAGCGAAGAAAACAAACCAAACACACAGGTTGGTTTTTCTGTGGGGGGTGTTTCCTTTTTTTATGTTTGAGTAACACATCAATGAATCTGAAGGTTTATCAGGAGCCAACTCCCCGAACAAAAGTTCGAAATACTCACAGACATCAAATGTCAGGAATGTCTGTCTATGTGTGATTGGTCCACAGGGACACAGTGAAGCTTGAAAATTCTTCATGCAGGACTCTGGATACACACACACACACACACACACACACACTGTGCCATGTCTCAGGTCAAACCACTCACCTCTCAGCAGGAAAAACACACAACATCCTGTCAGAGCTGTTGTCATGGCAGCCCTCCATCAAAACTCCTTCATCCCTCCATCAATTTGACCCTGAGTGTGTGTGTCTGTCTGTGTGTGTCTGTGTGTGTTTACAGACAATGAAAGAGATTTGTTCTGTTGCCGTGTTACTGTCATGGTGGTCTCTGATGTGGGCGTGGTCAGCAGCAGGATGTTGTAAAGGTGACTGACCTGTGTGAAGCTTCATGTCAGTGTGTGAAGTCAGTAGATCACCACTGTCACCTCCTACACATTAGGAGAGAGATTTCCGTTGAACAGAACTGGATCTGAAGGACCAGCTGACCTCCACCTGCTCCGGGGATCTTTCTATCACTAACACAGGAGGTATGTTTGGTACACACCTTGTCTCGGAGCGTGAGCAGCTCCCCCTCCAGGCGGCGGTGTTCGTCTCTCGCCTGCTCCAGCTCAGCCTCTTTACTCGTCAGCTTCTCCTGCAGGCTCAGGAGTTGCTGGAAGACCAACGCAGACACATGTTCATTATTATTATTATTATTATTATTATTATTCTTTCTTTATGTTCATGTGAATCCCTTAAAGCACATTAAACACACAGAACACCTGTTGACCTGCAGGCTCAGATATAAAGGTTCAAAGGTCACTGTGCACACTCAGACCTCTGATGTTCTCTTTTCTTTTAGTCTCAATAGGATGATTATTTCTTATTTACACAACACTGCTGATCATTCAGGTCAAAGGTTAAGTAAGGGCTTTTTGCAGGATCCTCACACAGAATCACTTCCTCGTCCTGTAATATGAGTGAAGAAGAACTGTTTCTAATATTTGACATGTAAAGATTTAATTGCATTGCTCCTGTTTTGGCTGATGTAGAAAACAAAGTATTCAGACTTTGTGTATCTGAAGCAGAACTTCAGGATCACCTTCAAGTTCAGATTCAGCTCATTCTACAGCTGTTTGAGTGTTTGAGTGTACAAACAGTGTGTGTGTGTGTGTGTGAAAGTAGAAACTGAATAAACGATGACACAGATGAAGCGTAAAGAGAAGGAAACATCAGTGTGGAGGATTTGGGTTTAAACCTGACTGATGGTTATTCTGAAGCTGGAGAGCTCCTCAGGATGCGATCAGCAGTTTTTTACTTTATTTGAGTCTGCTGATGTCAGACAGTTCGCTCAGCCTCACATCAGATATTTCAAAATAAAAGCTCTCATTAACAGTTGGGTCAGTGTTCATCCCTTCATCATAAAGTTGTGATAAAGGAAGTGAAGGAAAGATTTATTTCAGTAAATATTTTTAAGTAAAATATTATTTTGTTTGTCACGGCATCTCGTCCGTACTGAAGGAAGAAAAACAACAGCAGGCGACAAATGAGAAGCGACAGCAGTGTGACGTTCACTCACACTGTCAGAAGTCGAGTAAGCAACACATCTACAGCAGGGCAGGGTGTGCGTGTGTGTGTGTGTGTGAGTGTGTGTGTGTGTGTGAGTGTGTGTGTGTGTGTGTGTGTGTGTGTGTTGGCGGTTGCCTCGTTCTATCAGTGCTGTCACTTTAGATAGAGAAAGACAGGAAGTTGAGTCACATCAGGCGAACTCGTGGCGACGAGCTTGAACAAAGCTGCTTTATGAAATCAGTGAAGGATGGTGGGAAATCTCTGAGTCAGCAGAGGAAAATTGTTTGTTTGTTTTATTTTGTTTTTATTTGTTTCCTGGGGGAAAGTAAAGTAAATACAGCTCTCTGCTTTGTCCTGAGACCGGAACACACACACACAAACACACATACACACACACTGTGGTGTGTTTCCTCTCAGGCACTGTGTGATGGACAGTCGGTGGCTCTGATTGGATGAGCAGCTTCATTTTTATTGTTAATGTATATTTTGTAAATAATCACATTTTGTTATTAATGTCTGACATCACCATGGTTACCAGTTTACAGGTGTTTATTCTGGGCTGTGACATCACAGTTTCACCTGTTTATTCATCGTGGCTCACAGTTAATGACTCTTCTGTAGATATTTAACACCTCATCAGGTCACAGGTCTTTATGGCCCCTTGTTTGTTTTTGCATATTACTGATAATCATTAAACTTTTTTTATTGTCTTTTTCTTTTGTACCTTGACTCAGATTAGAGAAACTCTGCAGTCTCGCTCTGACTGAGTTGGTGAAATAAGGTGGAATAATACGAGCCTCTATAATCTTATCTGACACCAGAAATAATAAACTCACAGTTTAGTTCCTCTGCAGGTTCAGTGCTCTTTACTTTTCTGCTGGAATGCAGTCACGTTTTTTTATCGTGACCTTGACATACAGAGCAGGTTTGTCCTCATGTGAGGACAGACTGTTGTACAGACTGTAAAGGCTCCTGAGGAAAACTGTGATTTGTGATACTGGACTGTACAAATAAAAACGACCTGACTACAGTTAAGTTTAGTAATTTAACCAATTATCAGCTTGAACCTTTATTCAAACCACACAAAGGTGTATGTGCTGTATTTAAGCCTGTGAGTCTTTTAAAATTAAATGGAAGCTTTTACATTTCCAGAGAGTGAAAGAAGAGATGAGGAGGGAAGAAAATATAGAAGTGATTTAAAAAGAAAGGAGGATGACGAATGATGTAAATCCAGCTGAATGATAAAGGACAGCTTGTGTATCAGAAATAACCACAGGTGATCTTACCTGCTGCATGCTGAGCATGCTCTGCTGCAGCAGCTGGATCTGAGCCTCAGGACTGTGTGTGTGTGAGTGTGTGTGAGAGTGTGTGTGTTTGTGTGTGTTCGTCTTCTCGGCTGGTTTTGCTCTGTTCCTTCCTCAGAAGCTCCGCCTCGTTCCTGTAGGCGTCCAGCTGCCAACGCAGGGAGTCATTCTCCTCCCTGAGCGACGCCTGAGTCTGATCACTCACTCCTACAGGAGGAAGGACACAAGGAGAGGGCACAAGGAGAGGAGACAAGAAGAGGAGACACAGAGAGGAAACAAGAGAGGAAACAAGGAGAGGAGACAAGGAGAGGAGACAAGAGAGGAGACAAGGAGAGGACGCAAGAGAGGAAACAAGGAGAGGAAACAAGGAGAGGAAACAAGGACAGGAGAGTTTTCTTTCTTCTTTGCTGACACACTTTGACATCAGGTGATTTGATGAGATAAAGAGACTCAGCAGACAGACACACAGTCAGAAATAAACATCACGTTATCGACAAATCAAACTAACACTTCTGGTTCAAACATCTTGAAAAGATTTTCCATCTCATAAAACATCTTGTTTAAATCTAAAATGAAGGAGGTGCTGCTCCTTTGTACCATTTTCAGTTCGTATCCTCTTACAGGGACTTTCATCTGAATCGTCATCAGACATCTCCATCTCCTCCTCCCGTCGGATGCCCATGATCTCCTCGCTGTGGGCGTTTCTCAGCTCCTGAAACATCGAAGCAGCAGACACACAGAGTGCAGCACAGCTCTCCTTAAAAGCCTGCTGTAGTTCCTTTATGTCTGTAAACACTTCTTGTTGTTAAAAGCTGCTAAACGAACTAATGTGCTTCTTATAAGACGTACTTCAGGTGTTTGTCAAATGAAAAATACAGGAAGTACCAACAGGGCTGAATCTGTTTGCTTCATAGGGAAAAAATAAATAAACTGAAGGTGAAAATCAGAAAATCTCCTCCAGTGTGACAGACCTTCTTTATGTTGAATTTGTCGAACACATGAGACCAACTTTTATAAAAACACTATAAAAACAATACAACTTTCATTACTTCCACTTATTGAACTCAGATCTCTAAATCAGCTAATGTAAAGCTGTTTTTAGACCAAATAGCATTTAGAGACACAAAAACTCACACACACACACACACACTAAAGAAAAAGCCGATCTGTTGGCTGTGGTTGCTGTACGTCTGGTTTAAGTTCTCGTGTGTCCTCCTGTAATAACTCACTGATGTTGTGATGCTGTTCTGTTTCTCTCTGTGTGTCTCGTTTGTTTCTCCACAGCTGAGGAGCTGGTTCAGTTTCTGATCAGTTTCCCTAAATGATCTTTCTTCAGCTAAAGTTAATGTTTCCACGGCTGCTCTGAACTCGATGCGTTCATACAGATAAAAAAGAAAACAGAGCAGAGCTCTCTCGACACCCTCTGAGATAATCAGATATCTTTACGACTGCCATGTTCATCATCTCTTCATTTGTCTGCTGAGATTTCATGGCGTGTTTCTGACAGAGTAATGCTCGTTTCCTCAGAGCAGAAACGTGCAGCGTCTTCACAGTAAGCAGAGCTCGTGCTGTTGCTATAGAGATGAGCGTCCACGTAGACTTACCACAGGTACTACCCGTTAAAGGAGGGGGGCTGCAGCCTGCTGCAGGTGGGTGAGTTTCTCTCAGTCTTACCTCTTTATCAAGCTAAAGTATTCTAAGTGAGGGACGAAGCTTCAGTGATCATCAGAGTAATTATTATTTATTCCGCTGCAGGATTTAAAGTAACCAAATCACTTCTTTCATTTGATGTCTTTGTTGGGTTTGTTTTCATTTCTGCATTTTAATTTCCCACGTTTGCCCTGCCACAGATGGACATAATCTCCCACAGAGCAACAGGCTGCGGACAAATCCTTCCTCCTTTCATACAAAACATCCTCGTGTTCGTATCCAGATTTGACTCTGGATGAATAATTGATCAGAGACTTAACCCTGGAAATCAGTGTTGCCATAGCAGCGCCTCACTCTTTCCAGGAGGCGTCAGATCTTTGCTTTACATCTCTGCTGCAGGGAGGAAGAGAGATCAGAGGCCGGCATCTGTCTGTCTGTCTGTCTGTCTGTCTGTCTGTGAGGGCAAAGCTCTGAGACAAACAACAAGGAGGACACCGAGTACAGCGGCCTGTCTGTCAGCTCTCTCCTGAGGACTCAGAAATGTCAGCGGAGAAGAAAGCGGCCAGCCTGGAGGGAGGAGGAGACAGAAGAAGGTACCAACCTCACACTGCTTTCGCCAAATGTCTATGTTCTTGCGCTGTGCTTTTGAGAAATGGTCCCATGCCTTTTGCCTGGTGGCGGCGGTGAAAACGGTGGTGATCTGCTCGACTTTGGGGTGAACAGGGAGGAGGAGGAGGAGGAGGAGGAGGAGGAGGAGGAGGATCAAGACAAAACAGGCCGTTTATGTAGCGTGGCAGCACTGACTGAGCTCAAACAGCAGACAGGGGAGAGGACACACACCAACCACAGCACGACCACATCCTCCATCCTTCAGCACACACTGAAGGAAAAGTTCACTCCAACAGGAAAACAGTGACAGTGACAGTGATCAGAGGCCCTGATCCTGATCTGATATTATCGATTACCTGACACTAAATATCAACTGTAAATAGGAACTAAATGTGAATCTGGAGCTGGAGACACTAAATCTGACACTTTCGTCCATTTCAGATCAATAATTGATGATCATAAACTAAATGGTTTATGTTAAACATGAACATGAACATTGATTAAACATGTTTAATCAATATCTGAGTTAATATAACTTTATTAGCAGATAATCAATACAGTATCAAAGGACTCAGATCATGATCAGGGTGTGTTTAAACATCCAGTGACAGATTGCTGTGTGTTTTGTCATTTCTGAAGTGTCTCAGTGAGAAATAAAGAAACGTTCACAGTTCTTTGACTGAACTTCGTGCGAGTGTCTGAATGTTCAGCTGTCCGTCAGAGCAAATGATGACAGGAGGATAATAAACCTATGTGTCTTTGAGAAACATTCAGTAAAAATATGATTCATGTCTGTTTGGTAAAAATTCACATACTGTGGGTTAATTAGCGTCACTGATCTTCATTTAAAGAACAAACAGATGAATACAACAGGTGAGGTGTGTGTCGTTCTGATTGGTTGGTGTGTGTCAGGTGATGAACAGGTCTCTCCTGGCTGCTGCTCTGTACTTACATCACCTGCAGCTTCACTTCCTTCAGGACTGACAAAGGCAACGTCTGACCAGAACACACTTGTGTTTGTTTCACACGAGTTCATCAGCAATTCAGCAGTTTCCTTTGGGATAAATAAAGTTAGTCTTATCTTATCTTATCTTATCTTATCTTATCTTATCTTATCTTATCTTATCTTATCTTATCTTATCTCATCTTATCTCATCAGAAATGAATCATGTGATCAGTTTGAATGTTGCTGTGAGACGTTCAGAGTCAGACGCTGCCTTTCTTTCTCTGCTGTCAATCAAACTTATTTCCAGCACTGACATCATTTTGACTTTCCAAACCTGAACAAACTTAAAGAAAAATCTAACTTTCAAACAACATGGGCTTACTCCGGACTTTCTCTGATCAGAAACAACAAAGCAGCCTGAGGACACACAGACAAAGATCAGGTGTGTACTTACCTCTCTGAGATCTTTGATATCAACACTGAACCAATGACTGTGAGACTCTGTCAGACTTATTCCTATGCTTAATATGATTTTATGTCTCCAGTTGATCTTTTTATGTTTTTATCTGTGTTTTCTTTTATCTTGGTGAACATTTTGAAACTATGTTAAAGAAAAACATGATATAGAAATAAAGTTCATGTATATTCTCATAAACATAAAACATTTTGCAGCTAAAGAGACAGTTTCTCTGTCAGAACAGAGATAAAAGCTGAATCCTGACATGAGATGAATTCGCTCCAAGTGAACAACAGTCTTCAGAGACAAGCTGCTTTAAAAACAGCAGCTCAGGTCATCGTCCTGTGAAAATGTCTGAGTGTGGTCACATGACTGAACTTCACTGACCTGATCGCCACCTCACAGCGAGCTGAAGATAATGGAGCTGATGGGAGAAGGATGGGGGAGTGTTGTCATGGAGACTGGGCTGAGATGCTCGCAGAGTAAATGACTTGTATCGAGGCAGGCTTTAAAACGGATGTGGTGAAAATGGTTTCACGGTCTGCACCTCCATAATCCGCACCATGCCCTGCAGCAGAGCGAGGGACGGCACGCTGTGACGGGGCGATGCTGGCTGCCTACTCATCAACTAACAACTCCAATATTCACAGATAATATCCAAATATTGGCACATCAGTTTATCTGTAAAACATCAGTTTGCAGCTGCTGGCTCCTGCTCTGCATCACATGAACAAACTCCATCAAAACAACAACCATGTAGTTTTAATCATTTCACACATTTTACTAAACAAAATGTGTCTGCAACATTTTAATGAACTCTGAGCTTTGTACATGATAATAGTACCATGTTTGATAATGTAATAAAACATAATGTATAATACATTATATTTTATTACATTATCAGACAGATTACTATTATCATCATATACTGTGCTCTCTTGGTGTTTAATGTTGGTTCTTTCAGTCCAGATTGTCCAATTTTTCAGGTACATAAATTGAAACTCAAAGGTCAGTCTAATCCTAATCCATCGCTTTATATTAAACACTTTATGATATGGTGATTTTTATATTTACAGATTTTTCCTTTTGCTCCGAAATTGTAAAAATGACTTTAATGTAAATGTGCTGAAACATCTTATTTATTTGAATGTGTTTTTTTTCTTATAGTTCTTTGTCTCTATTATTAACTGCAGATCAAAATAAATGTAAAATTCAGAATCTGTTCTTCTGTTCTTACCAGCCAGCTGTGAAATTTTCCCTCAGAGTGAAGGCGGATATGAAACGTGGGACTTGCAATGAACTGATGATGAGACTCACCTGTGAGCTGAGAAAGTTTCCCTCATGTCTGACTGTGAAATAAAAAGTGTCCTTACACTGAGTTAAAATGGACATCAGGGCGTTCTTGAAGGTCTCCTTGGCGCGCTCCATCTCCTCCTCGTGCTGAGCCTTCTCACCCATCAGCCGCCGGACGTGGCTGTTGGCCGACTGGATCATGGAGTAGAAGTGATTGGCGGTCCGGCGGTTGACTTCACCGCGGTCGATCCAGGTGAACAGCACGGCCGTGGCCTCGCTGAACTTGTGGTCATCTGTGAGATACAGACAGGAGAACATACTGAGGATGTGCACGGTGTTGCCAGGCAACCAGAGGAGACTGCAGGTCCTGACCGACGTTCAACTTTAAGTGCCCATCATTTCAGAGTAAACCCCTGAGTCCCTCCCCAGCAGCGGGGGCAGGTGTTTCCTCCACATTCAGTAAAAACAGTGTGTTTCTGCTCAGCAGCTTCCTGTTTCAGTCAGCATCGCAGCGCGCGGTGGCTGCAGACAGTTCACAGGACCTTTAACATGCAGTCAGGCTAAACAAACAAAAGAGCAGCTAGTGAGCTTTAAGATCTTCTCTGGGGGGCGTTCGTGTTCACGGCTCTGTGAGCCACGCCACAGCCGCTGAACACAAAAGGCTTTTTTGATTTTCAACTTTTCAACCAAAACTGCGAGCTGCATTCGGTCTCAGTCATAAAAAGTCTCTGCGGGCCTGTCGAGTGCGTTCTCTGTCATTTGAATAATAATTGAACGATGCCACAGAGCCGCGGACGACGGCAGAACAGAGTGAATTAGAGAGCATTTAATGAGCTCAATACCCACTGCAACACAACCTGTAAGAAGACACTTTCCCCGCTCTGATAAAGCCCCATTCATACACAGCAGCAGATTACAGTCACATTACAGCGAGCACAATGAGGCGCTGCTGAACAGGGACGACTGAGGGAAGAAAGGAAATTTATTTCCCCTGCTGTTTGAGGAGAAGAATGAATTGAAAAAGGTTATTCAGGAAACATGCTTGTTTATGTAGGTATTAGAGGGTGGCTGGGAAAAACGGCAGCCAGGCTCGGGTTTGTCTTTTGTGGTTAGATTGGAGACACAGAAGCAAATAAATACGAATCAAAGCAAAAGACAAAGTAACGCTGCAGGATAACGAGGTGACGTTATCATTACATCAATCAGTTTTCATTATTAATGCTGATCATCATCACAGAACAGGTGGGCGTCACATATATTACCATTATTATCTATGCAGACTCTGCTGCTGCATATCCAGAGAAACACAGAAGAGTTTTACTGAAACTCTGAAGAGAAGAATCAGCACAGCAGAGGAGGAGGAAGAGGAGGAGGAGTGACCTTCACTCTCTTCTCACTCATCCACAGCTCTGCCAGCTTCTTTGTTCTCTCAGTGAGCAGAGGAAGCAGACGTCTGCATGTGGACTGGTCCACCTCTGAACTGGTCTCTGAGTTTCAGCCGAGCCCCCTCAGACAGCACAGACCAGCTCGTCAGGCTGCATTGTAACTTTAAAATTTAAAGAGAAACACGCTCACATCAGTCACCTTGCTCTGAAACATCACTCAGGTGATTCATTATTTTAACAAACGTTCCTGCTCAGATCTTCAAACTGCTTCTCAGCAGAGCTTCTGAACCTGGTCTGAACAGGCTGAAATGTGACTGCAGTTACAGAAACACACCTGTTAAATCACCTTCAGCAGATTCTCCTGCAGAGTCTGAGCGCCTCACTCTGCTGGAGACAAACTGTTTGTGTGTCTCTGACAAACAGGACGGAGAATATCAATAACTGTGCAGCGATCTGAATCATTCATATGAACCTGTTTCCCAGCAGGTGAGCTGCTGCGCTGAATACACACACACATACACACACACACACACACACACACACTCACCACACACTCACTCACACACACACACTCACTCACACACACACACTCACATACACACACACACACTCACACACTCCACACACACACACACTCACACACACACACACTCACACTCACACACACACACTCACACACACACACACCACTCACACACACACACTCCTCCCTCCTCCACACACCTCCCAGTCACACACACACACACACACACTCACACTCACACACACACACACACACACCTCACACACACACTCACACACACACACACACACACACACACACCCTCACACACACACACACCACCACACACACACTCACACACACACACACACACACACTCACTCACACACACACACACACACACACACACACACACACACACTCCTCACACACACACACACACACTCACACACACACACACTCACAC
>CM041550.1:1020000-1035000 GCA_023238725.1 Scortum barcoo
TAATGAAGCATTTTTGTAGTATTGGTAATACTTCTCTCAGCAGCGCCTGATGTTTCGGTAAATGTTTTAATGAGAGCTCATATCGTTGTGCAGCTGCTGTTTGGAGGGGAAACCTCAGTTTAGATTGGAAAGCTGATTTGTGCTAACAGCTTTAAAAATCTCTACAGTAATTACCTGACAGGAAATTAAATACACCATTAATACCATTAATTACCATTAATATTTCTTATTCTCAAAGAGTACTTTACCCTAAAATGAACCATTACTTCAAACAAATCAGGCTCCAGATGGTCAGTTTATTCCAAATGAAGAACTGATGATAACATTCGTTATGAATTTAGAGACTGAACCACAGTTTCACAGGAAAGGAAAAGGACGAGACTGTAATTCATCAAAATACATAAAAATCACACGTACAGGAGAGGAAAGGGAAGGAGGACAGAAGAAAAAGATGTGAGAGAGAAATAAAACATGACTATAGAAAACAGATAAGAGAAGAAAGAAAGTGCAAATGAAAGGCAGCAGAGAGACGAGCAGAAGAAAATGTGTGTTCTCAGGACAAAGAGAAAGAAGATAAAGAGCCAGAGGACGGAGGAGACAGGACCAGTGTCTCAGCTGTCTGAGTGAAAACAGAGCAGGCAGGTTGGAGGAGGAGCAGTGTTGCATGTTTACATCTTCAACCCTGCAATAAAAAACCGGCGGGGGGAGGAAACAAACGTCAGCAGAACCCACCCCCCCAACCCACCCACACCGCCACCGCTCCGAGAATAAAGTGATTAAAATCGCAGCCGAGGGAGCTGTCACACAGGGAGACGACAAACATCCTTTAAAGCAATCTAAAAGAAATAAAGCCTCCTTTTATTTGTGTGGAGGGTTGATAGAGTGCACCACTGATTCAGAGTGAAAGCTTTTACTGCTGCGGGGCTGAACAGTCAGAGCACAGGAAGTCTGTACTGAGACAACCACCAACACAGGAAGTCTTCACCTGAGACAACCATCAACACAGGAAGTGAGGTGTTTTAATTACTGTGATTTGCATGACATCTTCTGTTTATTCCACTTTGTTTGGAATAAAGAGAAGAAGAAAAAGTGACCCTGTAAGAAGAAATATTTATTGCCTTGTTTGCTGCTTAAAGATGATTTCAGTGTTTGTTCAGATCAAATCACAGGAAGTATCTTGTGTCTCACTCACCTCGTAGTGTCTCAATAATTTCAGTTTTTCATGTCAAAGTTTGGTGATATCAAACTCCAAAGAAATTTGTGGTCCTCAAAAAAATAAATAAATATTTTGAAAAATGCAGAAGAATGAGTTCAAAAGAAAGTGTCTGAGGGTAATTCTGGTTTTATGTGGCCAGACTGAAAAATCTCAGTGACTGTTGGATGGACTGAAATTATTTTGTGATAAATCAGATAAACGAATCTGATTTCATTTTAAGCATCTTTTAATAAAAAGCCGATTTTTTAAAAGAAGCAGATCTAATCTGGATCAAAACTGCTGGTTTATTCATTTGGATGAAATATCTGAGCAACTGCTGGAAACAGACGTTCATGATCCTCAGAGGAAGAATCCAACGTCACTTGTCCAACACCAACTTAAATAACCTATAAAATAATATATTAATAAAATAGTTAAATCCCAGCATGTTTACATGAACTCACTGTCTTCTTCAGCAGATCAATCACAGCCTTTTAATCACAGCGTGTTCGATCATGTTGACGTTGGCTTCAATGACGCTCGCTGATATCGTGTTTCAGATGTTTAGAGACAGACGAGCTTTACATTTCCACATCCCAGAATAACCCACTCAGTGTGAGTTCAGGGAATTCTTGTTCTTTGCATCAGAAATAAATGCCCGTGTTGAAGATGAATGTTTTTAACAGATATTCTTTGAGTCGTGTCTGCACAGTTTGGTTTGGCAGAAAGAGAAAAAGGCACACACTCTGTTTATTACAGATCTTCAGCTTCATAAAAAGCAAAAGAAACACTTTGCTTTGGGGAGATAATCTTCCATAAATCTGAGCTTGTGTAGTCGGGGTGCACTCAGAGATGCTTCAGGTCTTAGGAAAACTCATTAAAGCGTTGTCTGCGATAAGCCCGACAGGTAAATTACACATCTCGCTGCCACACATTCATCATAATCACATAAGGCTGCTTTTACTCGCAGCTTCTCCTCCTACAGCCAAAATGATCAGAGCCAGTTCGTCTCTCTGGCTCGGTGCTGTGCTGCCTCTGCCAGAGAGAGAAACAGGAAGATACTGGAAGAAATATGGAGAGGAAGAAAAAACACACACACAGGGAGGAGAAAAATGAAGAGCAGAGCCAAGAAAGAAAGAAAGAAAGAAAGAAAGAAAGAAAGAAAGAAAGAAAGAAAGAAAGGAGAGTCTGTCTGACAAAGAAAAGAGTATTTATGCCTTTAATTGTGACGCTTTTATGAGTGTTTTTCAAGCAGAGTCACCAAACAGACCAGAACCACATCTGGAAAACATCTGGATGTGATTATCCTCAAGGTAAGACCGCATCAGTCAGCACACACACACACACACACAGGCTCAGAGCTGGTTCTGGTCCTGGTCCTGATTCTAATCTGAACCTAAAAGTAATCAGGATGGCTCCCTTCACTGTGTTATTATAACTTTATACTCTGTATTATCAAATTATCATAGAATATTATTTTATTTTATCACTAATCAATGCTGTATATTAATGTCCTACTTCATCTTTAAATACTGTAAAACTGTGTATATTAGTATTAGTAGTACAGTTCTGCATCATATCATGTGTTTATGTAAAAAGTAACTGTGAGTCAAATAAACGTACTGAAGTAAAAGCACCATATTTCCCTCTGAGATGTAGCAGAAGTATAAAGTTCTTAAGTAAATGTACCTCTGTCTAGCTGACCTTTAACGCAAACATCAGACTCACTTCTTCCTTTGGTTTTCTGGAAGTGATCTAAACGTTTCCACATGTATTTACAGAGGGAGGAGAGTCTGATCAGCATCACATCATCACTGGAATAATATCATGTCATCATTTTAATATTCCCTCTCCACTCCACAGGAATTCGTCCCTCCTTAAATCCATGCATTCAATTACTCTGGGCTTAACACACAAAAACACAAATCTCCCAGCATGCTCATTTAATAAACACACAATGCAGCAGAACAACCTTCATATAGCACAAACACACAGGCGGACAGATAAATCCCCGCAAAAAACATTTCACTAACAGAAAACCAGACGTAGCTCAGCCTCCTCTCTGAGGACGTTTACAGTGTGTGTGCTGCTGGAGGACGTCCACGTCGTCCTGTACACACTCTGAGGACACACCGCCTGATCGATACCACTGTGTGTGTGTGTGTGTCGCCCGCATTAAACATCAGCACATCGGGACACAACAAAGCTTTTTATCACATCCAGATGTTCGACACATCTGGAAAGTACTGCAGAACAAGTACATCATGTAACTTAGAGAGTACTTCAGTGTACTCAAGTTAGTCAGTGGTACCACAGATACTGATGCTGCTGACGAGTATTATTATTCTACTACGTCTACCACTGCTGCTGCTACTTCTACTACTGCCACTATGACCACTTCTACTAATACTACTAAAACTACTGCTGCTTCTACTCATCCTACTACGTCCTCCTCTGATTCTACTTCCAGTACAACCAGTACTAACGAGTACTTCTCCTGCTGCAGCCTCTACTGCTCCTCTACCTTTCTATTACGGCCGCTTCTACTACTGTTATGATTACTACTGATATGGATTACAGTACTACTACTACTCCATTACTACCATTAACACCACTGCTCCTACTATTACTACTGCTATAGTACTACCATTACTACCACTGATTCTATTATTACCAACAGCATACCACAAATACTTCTACTGCCAGCACTACTATCATTACTACCTCTGCTACTTCTGTTACTGCCACTATAACCATTGCTGCTGCTGCTGCTCAAATACTGCCACTGTCAGGCCTGCTGATGCTGGTACCACAATATGATGCAGTACAGGACAGTAAAACTTTATTTTTCATCATATTGAAATATTACATTTCCATTTAACCTCTAAACACATTAAAGCAACAAATACACAGTGTTACTATGATACTACAAATAATAGTAGGAGTAGTATTAACAAAAGTAGTAGTAGTATTCAGTATTTGTCAGTATTTTTAGTTTCATCCTAGTTTCAGTTTCTTCATCCTCACCTCTGCTCCGTCTCTGTTAGTGCAGCTGCTTTTACACTTTCACTGACTTCTGAAGGGAGACTCAGAGGTTTTAACATCATCTGCTCTTTAGGTGGATGATGTCTAATTTATTCATTTCTCTCAGTGGGTGAAGGTCAGCAGTCCTCCACATCAACATCAACACCCACTCATCTGATCTGAAGGATCTGATCCAAACACCTCTGAAAAAACTGATGATATCTCAGCACACATGAATATTATTTATCAGGAATCTTTTTATCACACAACAACACCATCCACACAGCTAACAAACCATCCAAAGGTCAGAAAATCAGCGAAATAATGAAGGTCGAACACACAGAAATGTCTGAATGAATAAATATCACAGCAGACAGTGAGCCTGTGTGCAGAGCATTTTTAATCCCACACACTTTAAGTTGGAGGTTTCCTGGTTGAAACAGATGAAAACATTTGAATAATTCGTCCCTCAAACAGCAGTTTTGCTCCTAAATTCGTCACAGTTTCTTCACTAACAGTTTTAAATCTGTGTCTCGTGTGTCCGGACGGCTCAAGAGTTTGTGTCACTTGCATTATTAAAAGTCTGATAACAAGTTTAAGGAGAAGCTGCTGTCAGACGTGATGTTTTAACGAGAGCTTCACATCCAGACTGATCAGAGAAACAGAAGAGATGCTGCAGCTCCTCCCTGAAGGTGAGCTGACAAAAACTCTGACTCCATTTCAAGCTTTAGTCTGAACAGAGTGAAGCCCTGCAGCGACGAGGAGAGAAACCCCGTACGGGAGGAACAAAGACCTACTTTCCTCTTCTGCTGGAAAACTTCTGCATGAGCTCATTAAGACTTTGTGTTCTCTTTCACCACTTTAAACACAAACATTAATGGACTCTCACATGTGTGTTTTCTGTTTGCTGAACCTTCACAGAGCCAACAAGGTTGATTCAAATGAAGTTCAAATTTTTAGTCATGTCGACTTTATTGATCCTCTGAGTTTTCATCCAGCGCCACCATCAGGTCAACATGTTAACGTGTCCAACACTTTGGTTAATGAACACCTGCAGATCTACAGACACTCCAGCCAGCCAGAGATCAACTTACAGACGAACTGCTGAGCAAACATGCTGCTGGAGGTGGAAGACGAGAAGAAGGACGACAAGAAGAAGAAGAAGAAGAGTTGTACCTGAGACCAGCTGCTGCCCGCTGATGCCCACAGGCATGATGCCCAGGTTGTTCATGGCCGTGGCCCAGGCTCCATGATCCGTGACGGGGATGCTCAGGTGGTTCTGCTCAGCACCCAGACTGCCTAAACCATCAGCTGCCGCACCACAAAACACACCAAAACAAACAAACAGGTCAGAAACAAACAAACACATCAGAGACGGGGACAGACTGAGGATCGTGTACTGATATTATAACTTCTTTACGTACCGCTGGCCATAGCAGGTGGTCTCTTTGCTTCTCTCTTCTCAGTCCTCTCATCAGATCGTTCCTTTGGCTGACGGATTGATGGATCGATGGACGGACGAACAGACGGGTTCGTCCAGTCGGAGCGACGCTCGCAGAGTACCTGAAAGCAAACGGAGGGTGAAGAGTTAAAACGATGATGAACCAGCGAGCCAAGAGATGATGCAAAGGCAGAGAAATGTTGATGTAATTAAGAGGCAAAGTTATGATCCCAGCTCAGTTTCCAACAGAGAGAGCTGCTTAACACACACACACACACAGATTTATGTAAACTGACACAACCTTTCAGCAGCAGTTTCTAATCTTTGAAAACACACAAAGCTGTGTTCTCAACTCTTCACATACACACACACACATACAGAAACACACACACATATTCACACACAACACAGCTGTAAACTGACCAATCCAGCGCCATCATCAGGTCACCATGTTAACGTGTTGAACACTTTATGAACAAATGCCTGCAGATCATCCTGAACTTTTAAATCTTTTCATCTTCTCATTGTGCAGCAGACTGAACGTTGTTAAATAGTGTGTGAGGATCCTGGAAACCTTCAGTAAGTGTTGATGAGTTTTCTGGAGAACTGGATGCTCTGTGACTCAGGTGTAACGGTGATACCTGAGAGGCCGACCCTGCCTCTGGAGTAATGCATACTTGGAAGGACTGCGGCCTCCTGTGACCCACAACAGGAAAATGGAGTACAGACAATGGATCAATTAACCAGAAAGAATAACGTTTCATGAGTCAGTACAGATGCTTCACAGTGCTTTGTGAGAGATGACCAAACCTCCCACAGCTGCTCAGCTGTCCTGAGATGTGCTGACTGTGATTCACATCATTTCCATCATTTCCATCCTCAGCAAACATCCACTGACCTCTGATGGGAGCGAGTGCTAACATTAGCACTAAGCTAACCCCGTCTGCTCTCAGCTGCTGTGGCCTGTTAGAAACGAAGCAGATCAACTTCTGGAGGATTTACAGCGTTGTGTCTTCCTTCAGTCGCTAACGCACCGCGGGAACCGACAGCACGTCTCCTAGCAACGGAGGCTCAGCGCTGGGAGAAACTCAGGCTCAGAGATTAGAAAGTGTTTCCACAAATACGTCCAAAGATGATTTTATCCTCTTTTCAGAGATAGAAATGATTCGCTGCAGCTGCAGTTTAGATGACTTTAAATGTTCTCTCACACATAAAGTGTTCAGGTTCAGGTTGACTGATCTCCTCAGAACCATAAAGGTTCTCCCATGTGGACCATGAAGAGCCTCCTCTTGTCAGCAGCAGAGTCTCCTGCAGTGTTGGATGTGGGATTGTGAGAGAGCAGCGAGTGTTTGGGATGCCGGACACGTCTCTGTGTCTCTGCAGTAATCACCATCATCACATCTGACACCAGGAAACCAGCCCAGTTGCTCAACGCGGCCTGCTAATTGAGACACAATCATATCAGAGACGTTTCACTCATCACTACACTTGGCCTGTAGCTCAGGGAGGCTCCTCAAAACCATAAATGTGCCTTTTTCCTCAGTGATGATGAAGCTTCAGTGTAAATGTGATGATTGTGATCAGCCAATCAGAGCCCTTCAGATTTACATGGATCAAACATGTAGATCACACATTAAACCTGAGCTCCAAATCAAACCTTAAACCTGACTCTGAAACTAAACTTAAAGCAGGACTGAACAGACAAACAGCAGAGAGCTGGTCCCCACAGAGACACAGAAACACACACACACACACACACACACACACACACTTCCTGCAGGACGGTTTGGTGTGAAGAAGACGAGGCTTCACTGCAGCAGAAAACACACCTCTCCTCCTCCAGACTCACTTATCGACAGATCAACCTCTTTGTGTTATGGGCTGTAATGAGCATCACGGCCTCCAGAGGTCAGCAGCAGGGCTTCACTGCTCATTAATGAAACACAACAGTTTGTTTTCATCGTGAACTAAAGACGAACAACAAACTCTGAGCCTGATGAGCATCACTGCTCATGAGATCATTTACATAATCAACAACCTGAAATTACTATATAATATATATGTATATGTTTATATCTGAGTTTATATGCTTGTGAACAGAATATCAATTATTCATGATGTTAATTCGAGGAAAGCATGATTATCTGAGATGATTTCTGTAACGGAAACAAGTCAAACAAAGTTTCTCTTCTTTGTAAAGAATCTGTTCATGAAGTTCATCAGAAACTTTTCTTCAATCACTTGAATGTGTCTCTGCTCGTCTGTTTGTACGAGAGGTGACTTTAAATCGTCCTCTGACAGAGAAATGAGGCTGATTCAGTTTAAAGTACGACAGGACACACACACACACACTCTTTATCCAGGTAGGACTCAGGTTTAATGGGCCTCAGCAGATAGTTACCTCAAATCTAAACAGACACAAACACCTCGAGCTGTTTACCGTCTGTCTCTCTGTTCAGCTGCTTACTTGTTCGTGTCGCCTGATCCTGACGTTTTGTTGCTCAACTGTCCATCATGTGTGTGTGTGTGTGTGTGTGTGTGTGATTTAATGTACCATCACAGACTTAAAGTCTTCCTCGCCTGTGGCCTGTTCTCTCTCTGAAGCTCACACTGCTGCTTTTCCTCAGCTCTCAACCTTTTCCCTCCTCTTCCTCCTTCTTCTTCCTCTTCTTCTTCTTTCCTTCTGTCCATCCTTCCATCTATTCCTCCTTCTCAGAGCTGACTGGACAAACTCTACGGAGTGTTTCTGCTCACTTTCACGCACCATGAAATATTCACAGCTGAATGCATGTCCTGTTTATTATTCATGAGCTCACTTGACATCTCTGAATCATTCACACACACAGAGAGCACACACACACTTTCATATTTGCATAGTGAGAAATGCTGGACACAAAACACTGATAAATGCACAGTCAAGGTGGAGGCACACACACACACACACAGACACACTCAGGCTTAAAGACATACAAACATGCTAACAGCGTCCAGGGTTTCTGGGTGCTGAAAACAGCATCAGGTCTTGTCGCCATGTTGAGGAGGACGAAGATTTCATTTGTCACAGTTTCTGCAAATATTTAGGAAGCTGCTGATTCACACGTTTACTCACGTTAGTGTTCAGTCTGCTGCAGAGATCAGCCGGGGGGATAAAAATACGAGAAACACAGTGTGAGAGGGGCTTTAAACTAGAATATATCAGGACTGTGCCCCCCCCCCAGAGGCCAAACAACGATCACAGCAGCTGTAAAGACGACACACATGTTCCTGATGAGTCCCAAATGCTGTTCGGGATGTCCGTCTCAAAAAGGGACTCATAAATCAGAATGAAAACTTCCTTTTAGACGCACTTTGTTCGTGTACTTTAAAAAGTGTTTCGGGACATTCCACAAATTCCATCTGCATTAAAAATGTTGATGCGGCGTGGCGGCGCTCCCTGATGGAAATCTGTAAACATTCAGCCTTCAAAGACACCCTGCTTCTGGAGGAGTCCTGCTCCCAACACACCACTTATAAATGATTACAGATAACACTCATTCCTGAAAGAGTCCACATGCATGAGCTGCGATGGTTTTATTTCACATCATGACTCCACTTTAATGAGTTCAGGGTCCACTGGATGACCGCGCCGAGCAGACGAAGGCTTCATGTCTTCCTGCTTCACTTCACCCAGCGAGCTCCACATTTCTCCGCTCACTAAAAATACAGCCTATGCAGGCGGCTGTCATGCAACCTCTGTGGGCTTTTCAGAGCTCACAGCAACGAAGAATGAAACCTCGTGTAGAGACAAATAAAAGGAGCTTTAAAGGCTTACTGCTGTCATCACTGAATCACTTCCTGTTTCCAACTTCATGTCTTTAAAATCTAAAAATGCTTAAAAAAAAAGACAAAGCAGACTGATACCTTTAATAAAAACTGATACCTTTAATCAAAATCAGTTCGCCTTTCTGTGGCTCACTGATGTTTTTAATAGTCTTTAGATGACAGAGGAGCTCTCAGGAAGATGTTTCAGGCTCTGATACACACACAGTATCTGTTAGTATGATGATGAAAGGCGACACACACACATACACAGCGGTCGTGTACGTGTTGCTGTGATAGAGGAGACGCTACAGGAGCCTGGATGTACCAGTACAGATGTGAGACAGGTGAATAACAGCAGAGTATCCTGACAAGCCGCTCAGTCTGCAGGTAAACTCCACATACACAGCACACACAGTACAAAGTAGAAAGGTCAAAGGTCAAGTGACTTTATGAACTCTTCAGCTGTAAACTTAAACCCAGACTACCTGACGCCTCCATGAGACTGACATCTTTAAGTCCTGAAATCTCTTTAAAGAGAAACTTCACACTAAATCCACTTTAGTTAGTGAATCTCATGTAGAGTCATTTTATCACACATCTATTGATCCGGCCTGTTTCTTATCCGCAGTACTGCAACACTGAAGCGACGTGAGAAAGATGCTTCAGACATTTCAGACACATAAAGGTATGGATGCTCAAAAATCAGCAATCAGGTTCAAATTTGAGGCTGTCTTCAAGCTGAACACTGTTAAATGTCCTATTTATATTTTATATTATACGTATTTTATATTATACGTATTTATAAAGGCTGTAAATATATTTTCCTAAAGATGAAAATATTGGGCTGAACAACATCAGCATCATGGTCCCAACACCGTCTTTCTTCACGTCCTCACATATGAAGAAGTGTCCATACATCATCAGTGTCCGTCTCCTTCACACGCTCAGTGTGCAGATTAAATTATTCATCATGAATATTCATGACTCTCTGTCAGCATCCTCATGAGAATCGCTCTGTATCTATGGAAACACTCAAAGAAAGAAGTGCTGATAAATACTCTGCATTATCATTCAGCTTCAGCAGAGATAATACTACTGCTTCTCCACCCGCCCACTCTGAACTCCTGTAAACCTTTAAGACTTTAAGACTGACATTATATTACTGCTCTGTCCTCTTTAATTCTTTGTATTTTATTCTCACTGTGCTCTGAATTCAAACTGCTCTGAGAAGGTCACCATGCTCCTGAACAGACTAACTAACTAAAGTTCAGACACAGATTAATAATTAGTAAGTAAGTGATGACGAAGCCAGATACAAGCCACAGATCTGAAACCTGGATGTGTCCACAGGAAGTGAAACCACAGAGTCACAGTGAGGAAAATGATTCATCGAAAGACCTCAAAGTTTCATTTAACCGACTGCCATCACCTCTGTGTGGTTCTGTTCACATTCAATGTCTGCCTCGGTCATCGGGTGCTGTCTTTCTAACAAATCATTTCAAACACGTTTGGGATGTATTTTGTGGGATTACTGTGTTTTTTTTAGATTCCTTCAGGCACTGTATTGATTTCTGCTGATCATCTGATGACCTGATGCAGATTTGTCAAATCAAACTGTCCTGACTGTCCTACTCTAAACAGAGGATGTTCATGTGTTCATGTGTTGACCTCCTCCTCTCTGTCCGTCCACTGACACTAACCCTGTAGTGATTATGAAACCACGACATCAAAGGTCTTAGCTGAGTAGTTCCTGTATTCATTCCTGAAGGACAAATGATCCTTTACAGAAGCTTCTTTAGAGAAGAGTGTGAAAAATCCAAAGTTTAAAAAGGAAAAACATCCTGTGTGTGTTTTTATGAGACCTCATGTTTCTTTATTATCTTTATTTTTATCATTTATGTAAATCAGTTTGATTCTTGTTGAGCAGCATCATCATTTGGAGGACTGATGATTAAGTGATGCCTTAAACATCAGGTGGATAAAGTCTTTGGTTTGACTCAGTGCGTGTGCAGACTCTAATGTACGGGCAGAGAGCAGGACCTGCCATCTCCACTGTGACTGGGACTCCCTCTTTACCCTTCAGCTGAGAGACAGGGTCATGGCCCAGATATCAGTCAGCGCTCGCTGCAGCAAATTACTTCTAATAAAGCCTTTAGAAAGGCACCATTAACCACCGCGACACAGAGAGAGATGGGCTGCAGCCATGGCAGCAAATCCAATCAGCTCCAATCAAATCATTGTCCAGAGAAATGGGCCAGCTTAGACCGCACAGCCATCAGAGAGGAGAGGAGCCTTCCTATTTAACATTCAAATCAGCGTATAAAGCTGAAATACAGAGCAGCTTCTCACTGCAGAGTTATCGAAGAGCACAGCTGGTCTCTGTCCTTTCTGCTGAAGACAGACAGAAATTCATGCTCTCACAATCAGCTGATTATTCAGTCCACAGACTGAATCTACTGAAAGAGCCCAAAGGGTCCTTTCTAAACAGGCTTTTAATGTGAAACATCTGCAGGAAGTGTTGACTTTAACTGACTGTAGATTGAAAAGTATTGTGACAGAGTAGTTATTCATGTAAGCAGATTATCTTTGAGTTTTGAGCTTTTAGTCCAGAAAAAAAGATGTTGCTGTTGAAGATCAAATATCTACAACAAGAACAGAAAGAACGAGACCTTTATATGAAACATGTCCCATGTTTTTATGATTTAGGTTTTAGTGAGACATCTCCATTTTTAAATCTTAATTTGCTGTAAATGCTGACTGAAACCTTCCTCCAGTGTACCTTCACACTGACTGATTGATGATATTGGGATTAATTTGTGAACAAAGTATTTCTGTTTAAAAGAGTGATGAGTGTGAATGAACCGTACATTACACTGAATTTATGACGTGTTACAGGTGACTCGGCCTCCTCGGTGATATAATTCAGCTTTTATTTGAGAACTGATGGTGTCTGAAGAGTAAAGAGATTATTCTCATGTGCGGATCAGGAGACCTTCTGCTGTACAGTGATGTGAAATAAAGGAAGGAAGCGGCTCGACATCAGTGTTTGTTTTCTGTGTTTCTATTTCCCCCACAGTCATTATCACTTCATCAGGTTACTGCCCTGCAGAAAGACTCGTGATTAGCCGGTGCCTAAAATTAGCAGTGAAACGGCATCAGCAAGGGACAAGTAGCAATTACAGGCTGATGAGAGTCCAGCTCCACAAACCGGAGGACAGGTCGCAACAAAACACTCATTTAGTGTTTTGTGTGTGTGTGTGTTTCACGTGGAGGCTGCTGCTGGTTTGATTTCCTGTTGTGAGCGAGCCGCTGCCTTGCTGCATCGCTCAGGTTCACTCTGTCTGTAAAACTGCTGATTTATAACTCGGGTCTCTCTCCATTTGTCAGCTTTTAATTTTCACCGTGAACACTTTTCAGTGGAGCTGCACAGATATCACGGTATGTTACTGTCACTGTGCAGAGTACATTCTGCATATATCAGTCACATCTTTAGTGTCTACAGTCAGTGTTTATTTGATTCTGTGTTTTCTTTTCCCTCCATCCATCCATGTAAGGATATAATGAATAAAAGGTGAAAACTCCTCGTCTGTGATTGGTTTACACCAACAAGGACTCAAAGTTTGTTTTCTGAAATATCAAACTTTTATTGTCAGGGTCTCTAAAAGAAACAGTTTGGATCAGAGCATCCACACTGTGACGTGAAATCATTTCAATATTTAAAATCTGTTGACATATTTTCTTTGTCCTGGCAGCCTCTACCATCAGTCCAATCAAGGACAGAAACAAAAGGCAAACAAATATTTTCTTCTGTCGTCCATGAAGCTGGTTTATGTGACCCTAAGCTGAATGAACTCACTAACTCTGACCACCGCTGCCATGACCAAGAAGATTTTGTTTGGACTGTTCCTTTAAGAGAATCAGATCTGCTGCGATTGGTCGATTAATTAATTAGTCAATAAACTGTGACTATTTTCACAGTTGATTTATAGTTTTGAAGGTTTTTTTTGGCTCCAGCTTCTTAAATGTGAATACTTGCAGGTTTCTAAGATAATAAACTAAATATTCAGTCTCTGAAATGTTTAACGAGAAACAAAACAGGAAACCTGAAGACACCTCAGACAAACTGAGAGGAGCATTTTTCACCATTTTCTGACCATTAATGGACCAAACATAGTTAATTAATCATGAAAACAGAACCAGAGCACATTTAGTATCTTCTACATGAAAACAGTCTGATCATAGGATTTTAAATTTCAGCTCTAAATATCAGGTACCAATTGACTCGCATGGCCATTAGTCTTAAAAAGCCTAAAAAAAGCTGCAGCCTGTTAGATGAAGCTCAGCCAGCAGACATTAATGTGCAGTTCGTGTCAGTGTGAGAGCTCTTCATGCATCTCACTTACAATGCTGCTGCTCTTTAGTCTCTGAATCAATCCACCGCGGATTGCTTAAAATTCAAGCAATGCTATTAGTGCAGCTGTGGCTCCTGTTTCAAATCCATTTAATCCACTTAGGGCCTGAGAGGCGGAGTGGGGGGGGTCACTAAAGACGTCAGCATGCAACAGAAAAAGAGCAAAATTAAAGTACATGTGAAACAGGAGCAGCTTCATGTGACGGACACGACGAGCGGCAACGTGTCCGTCACCCGTCAGAGAGGAAGCTTTCAAAACTCCACAGAAAGGAAATATAAAATCAATAACAATGGAGAGCTTTCAAGACTGAGTGCAGTTTAAAGCAGGACACTGAGTCCTCTCAGATAAACCTCCAAACTCTGTGATGAACCAATGAACAGAAAACATCACTGCATCACTGTGAAGGAAACTTCAAAACGTGAAAATTTCTGAGCAGATTTCAGGACGATCCTGAACATCACATGATCCTGAACATCACATGATCCTGAACATCACATGATCCTGAACTTCACATGATCCTGACATGATCCTGAACATCACATGATCCTGAACTTCACATGATCCTGAACATCACATGATCCTGAACTTCACATGATCCTGAACATCACATGATCCTGAACTTCACATGATCCTGTCGACGTCGACACTAATGAGAGTTTAACGTCTGTGCTGAGTTTGGGCTGATTGTGCTTCTCCATGAGAATATGTAGTCAATTATAGAAATTCAGAGATCCAAAGTATATAACATGAGGATCTTTCACTGTCTAACATGAACATAAAGACAGAGATGAATTATCTCAATCTGTTTGTTCTGCCCGGCTGCAGCTTGTTAGAAGTTTGGAGCCAAGTTTTCATTCCTCGTCTCAAATCGGAATAGTTTCAATAGTTCATGTTTGAGGTGTTCATCTGATTTAATTTAACACTTAAATAAAAGTCTGAACTGAAGACTTCAGATCAGGAGGGAAGTCTGAATCTGTGTTTTTCTCTGTCGGACATTATAAACATGTTATATTAACATAAAGTAGTTTCAGTAAAATGTTTCTGCCTTCAGTTTGAGCCCACAAACAATCATTCGTTAATATTTTAAGAAGTAGAGGCTGTATTTTCTTCTACTGAACTACCGACTG
>CM041550.1:1037500-1075000 GCA_023238725.1 Scortum barcoo
TATCCATAACAGTCATTTTAGGGTCATTCGCTGAACGTCTGATCCTTTTGTTTTTTTTGTGATGACTGTCTCATTGATCAACAAAATACAGAGAAACGTGTCCACATACTTTTGGCCATAATGTGAAGAGGTGGAACAAGGACGCTCAACATTCGTGATTAAATTAGATAAAACCAACAAATAAAGAAGTACAGGGGAAATAACGGTGACAGAATCAGAAAATGATTGGACACTGACTGCAGTGTGTGTGTGTGTGTGTGTGTGTGTGTGTGTGTGTGTGTGCGCGCAGATGTGTGATTGTAGTATTACACTGATGCTAAACGGGCTGATTGACAGAAGCAGCGGGCTGAGGCGGTGCCGTCTGTTCCCGTCCCCTCTAATTACAATCAGGGGAGAGTAAAAGTGGCAGAGCTCGTCACTGAGGCTCCTCTGAGCGCTCACAGCTGCAGTCAGAGCCGATACAGAGGACGAGGCTGCATCCCGCTGAAGACTTCACACTGCAGCTCACAAGACGCACACTGGAGGAAGGAAACACCTCGACGGCATCGTGAGGTCACTCAGAGACACTACAGACTGATGCTGGAATGTAAAGTACTTTTACTCAGGTACTCGTGTACTGAGCACATTTACAAAGAGCCTAAAGCAGACAAGTGCAGCCGAAACCAGCAGTCTATTAATCAATTAATCCAATAATCAATTAGTCTATTGACAGAAAATGAATCAGAAACAATGCTGATAATGGTTGATGTCATTTTTCCATTTTTTACATTTCAGCTTTTCACACAAGGTTTGAGTTCAATGGATCAATGGAGGAAATAATAATAATAATAATAATAATAATAATAATAATAATAGCAATAATAACTTAATAAGTACTTTTCCTGCAGCAGCGGCTCTGCCTCGTGTTTTCAGCCAACAGAAAGTATTGGCCTGATGATCGGTATCGGTCTCACACACTGAGGACATCTGCCACGTTAGATGCTGCGAATCAAATCCTGCTTTAACACGATGTACCCAATCACTGTGACAAATAACATCCAGACGACGCTGATGATATCAGACACAACAGAGGGAGGAGGAGCAGTCGACGGCAGCATCGTCTGACTGAGGCGCCTCGGTGATCTCGGAGCATCGACACAGAAGAGGTCAGTCTGTCTGACAACATCTGCTGCCAGCAGGACGGACACGCTTTAAAACCTTCAAACAAACATGTCGAAAAGAAAGAAGATTCATGGTGCTCAGAGGATCCATCAGATTCATGCTCCTCCTCACCTGGAGGACTTCACTTCCTGTCTACTCAGGATTCAGGATTTTATCATCATGTGCACAACAGTCACATGGATCATTCGCTGCCAATGAAACTCTTCAGTCTCTGGCTCAACATCTTTAGAGGAAGAGAAATGGTCATTTGTTCCAAATGTAGTCATGAAAGGTCAAAGGTCATGATGTAAAAAAACTTGACTGACAGCTGCTCCAACAGTGAACCATTCTCGACTTCTGCCCCATAAAATCCAGTTCACTTCCACAGTCCACATCAAATCTTCACGTTTTCATTGCTGACCGAGGACCAACCACAGCTGCCAAACAGTTTCACACTCCTCTGATGGGCTTCATCAATATTCGCACTTATTACAGTGTAAAGCCAAAATACCTCCACCAATTCACTGATCGATCAGGCTGCAACAGCTCAAGCTCACAGCGGATTTTAAGAGCTCCTTCATATCTACAGTCTGAGTTTCGAGCTGATGTCACCCTGAGACGTTCGGCTGAGTGACTTCATGTCTGTGGCTCGTTTGTGAACAGAAGAGGCCAACGAACCAAAGATTCATTCTGGAGGCTTTAAAGGGCCTTAAAATGAATCCACCCTTAACCTGAAACCACACACACACACACACACACTTAGAAAAGTTCCCACTCTGGTGCGGTTTTTGGATGGTTTTGCTTCCAGAAATCTGATGAGAGATCCAGATGCTTTGGCTTTCTGTTCCACATCACCGAATAAGCGTGTGTGTGTGTGTGTCTGTGTGTGTCTGTGTGTGTGTGTGTGTGAGGGAGGGTGAATTAAAAAATTAAATTATCCTTAATTTCCAAGCTCAGACTGAGGTCAGTTAAACTAAAGACAGACAAGAAATAAAAGAAACTCTCTCTCTCACCCACACACCCACACACACACCCACACACACACACACACACACACACACCCACACACACCCACACCCACACACACACACTGCACATTTCTTTATTAAATCTTCTTATTAAGGAAAAGAAAAGTCCTGTCGTGGTCTCTCTGAGTGTGCAGCCTCCTCACAGCTCTGAGCTGAGTGTGGTTCACCATCATGGAGCCATTCAGCCTGACAGTCTGTTTAAAGAGTCAAAGTAAAGCCAGCAGCAGCTCTGAACTCTTTAAACGTTCCCACAAAGATCGACCGTCTGTAACTCTGATAACAGGATCATCGACCACAGACGCTCCTGGAGATGAAGTCCGTGTATGTTAAATTTACAACAGCAGACACGCTCTGATGGAGCTACAGATGATGTTTTCTGGATTAATGAGGAAATTTAACAAAGTCGGTCTGAGTTGACCTGCCTGCTCATTAACCTGTTAAACACTGAGCCTCTTCAAACTCAGCAGACGTTTCCAAAGATGCTAAATCTGTCAGGTCGTTTGGGGGTTTAAATAAAGACATCTATAAGAGGGTTTTTAAAGTCCGACAGCTAGTTTAAAACTGTTCTGAATGTGATGAGACAGAAAAGAAAAGAAGAAAATCCTCCTTGTTAGCAAACTGTCAGACTTCTTTACGTGTCGTCTTTTACAGACACCAGCAGTCCTGCAGCAGCTTTTTATTTCTATTTCAGAGCTGCAGCATGTTGAGACGTTTTAATCAAGAAAAAAAAAGAAACACACGTCAGAGTCGCT
Organism: Scortum barcoo; assembly: GCA_023238725.1. Classification (NCBI taxonomy): domain Eukaryota; kingdom Metazoa; phylum Chordata; class Actinopteri; order Centrarchiformes; family Terapontidae; genus Scortum; species Scortum barcoo. The sequence goes on from CM041550.1 coordinate 1,040,421, forward strand.
GTAAATGAGTCATGAGCTACTCTGACGTTAATGACATCGACAGGGTGAGAAGTGATGTTGTCCAACCTCAGAATATGATGACTGACTTCATTTTAAAACACCTGTTCAATAACCTCAGGAGAAATCACAGGAGGTAATCAAGAGCGAAGGGGTTAACGGCGGCGAACTCAAAATATCACAGGCGAAGGGTCTGCAGCTCTGAGGATTCATCTCTGAGAAAATGCTGCAGAGGAGCTAAAGCTGAACAAAAGCAGCGCTGGATAAACTGAGTTCTGACAAACAAGAGGAGCCCAAGAGGAGAGAAAGCACAGCGGCTCGACTTTTATTTCTAATCAGCGCCGACACACTTATCGCTCTCCGTCGCCAACAAAGATTGTGTCGTCTGAAAACAGAAAAACAATAAAGTTTATTCAGCTGCTGTGGAGGCACACAAACAACTAAAGCTATTCTGGGCTAAAGATGCTGCTGCTGCATCTCCCCCTGCAAACACACACTTACACACTCCAACCAATGCATACACACTCATACATATTTATGGCAAACACAGAGCTACACAAACAAAGCGCACACACACAGTACGACCGGGAGGAGTCTGCAGGCGTGAGCGGTCCTCACAGATATGGATGAACATGCACACACAGGCCTTCAGAGATGGTTTTAATGGAGGCGTTAATTCAAAGAGCAAACAGACTTCTCATCTGATTCACAGCAGCAGTGAAGGAGCGGAGGGGAGAGGAAGGAGGATCAGAGGAAGCATCGAATGGGGGGGTGATAAGACTCCTGTTTGTGCATACAAAGCCCCCGTTGCTTCCTCCATTATGCAGATGGAGTCTTTGTGAGCCGTCGGTGCAGCTCATGACTCTGTTGTCACATTCGGTCGCTATTCACGCCTCAGATCAGCCAATTTGTCAGCCGGGATGCTTCTGCAGAGGTTTATTGTGTCCTGATCAAAGAGGTGGGAGGTGGAGAGGCATCATTTTATTTAAAAAAAGAAAGAAAACCTTTCAGATCAGCTTACTGCGCGAATAACAAGCTGATATTCACCAGCTACAACACTACACATGTCGAGTCAAAGCTGAGGCCTCACTTAGCCCCTCGTCACTGTGTTTTATGTTTATTTCACCTGAGCTGCTGCCAGACGCTCAACACAGGATCAAAACTGCTCCAGAAAAATGAACCGGAAACTATTTTTATCATCCATTCATAATTTTAATTGTTTTCAAGAGCAAAGTCTAAAATTTGAGCAAAGATTTTCTGCTTCTCTTTGTTATTTCTGACAGTAAATTCAATATTTGGTAATGAAAAGTCAGCTCATTGATGATCCTGAGCTGTGAGAGTCTGTGAGCAGTGTTTTTTATCACTATTCAATATTTAATAGATCAGACAATCAATCACCACCATCATCCCTTAACGCCCCTAACTTTAGTGATAATAACAGTTTTAACCCTGACCAGCTGACTGTCTTTGTTCCTGTGTGCAGACATGCTGTCATCACAAACAGATGAAGCTCCGGCTCATCCAAATTCAGGTGCATTAACAGCGGCTTTAATGTGCCTTTTTTACTTCTCTTCTCCACAAAAGCATCGGCGTGCTGCAGCTCGGCCGTGAGCTCTGAAATATAAATAAAAAGCTGCAGCAGGACTTTGGTGTGTCGGCCATCAAACACATTTTTCCAGAGGCGAGACACATGTAGAGGAAGCTAACATGGAAGATTTTCTTCTGCATGACCTCGTTCATGGACCTGATCTGTCGCCTCCTCCTGTTTCCATAAAGTATTAAACACGCTGGAGGACAGATTTAAACTCCAAAACCTCCCCGAGACCAGATCAGCTGTCAGCAACCGACTGAGCTTTAAGTCCAACATCTAATACAGAGAATAAAGTATTTTTACTCCATCAGAGGTAAATATAGTATTTTTACTTCCATCAGAGGTAAATATAGTATTTTTACTCCATCAGAGGTAAATATAGTATTTTTACTCCATCAGAGGTAAATATAGTATTTTTACTTCCATCAGAGGTAAATATAGTATTTTTACTCCATCAGAGGTAAATATAGTATTTTTACTCCATCAGAGGTAAATACAGTATTTTTCCTCCATCAGAGGTAAATATAGTATTTTTACTCCATCAGAGGTAAATATAGTATTTTACTCAGAGGTAAATAGAGTAAATATAGTATTTTTACTCTATCAGAGGTAAATATAGTGGTATTTTTCTTCTCAGAGGTAAATATAGTATTTTTACTCTATCCGTTTATTTTTCCTGTATCCGTTTGTCTGACAGCTTTAGTTACTGCAGGGAGGGTTAATGCAGGACTTTTACTTGTAATTGAGTATTATCAGTGCATCAGTACTTTACTGAGGTGAGGGAGGAGAGTTTTCTAGCAGCAGAGATGTCAGTGTGTGTGTGTGTGGACGCTCGGGCCACAGAGGACGGCTCAAGGTTGAACCACACGGTGGTAAATTATTCACCGGCCATCTCCCTCCACTCTCTTCAGGACGTACACACACAGCCTCTCTAGAAAAGACCTTCACATGTCACCTGTCTGTGTGCTGTTCATGTGTGAGCCTGCTGGGTCATTTGTTTTTATCAACATAAGATAATTAATACATGGATGAAGCTGCTTAATGTTGATCAGTACTTTCACTTAGAAACGATTTTATTCTCTGCAGCTGATGCAGGATCAATGTTTGATCTCAGTGTGAGAGGTCAGATTAACTTTTGATCTCTGTAGTTTGACTCTCTGACTGTAGTTTAGTACTCGCACTTTACCTGAGCATTTATATTTTCTGCTTCTTCCTACTTCATCTCTTTACTGCTCGACATTTATCTGACAGCTAGTTATGAGTTATGTTTCAGATGAAGATTTTACGATCAATATTTCACTGAAGATCAAAGATCAGGAGGAGAAAGATGAAGATGATGATGACAGTGATGATGATGGTGATGAAGAAGATGATGAAGATGATGAAGATGAAGATGATGATGAAGATGTCAGGTTTTCTCTGCTCAGGCAGCAGCTGGTTTTGATCACTGACAGGATGATTGGAGGGAAACGTTTTCTGTTCTCCGCTTTGAAAACCTTGAACTGTTCACAATCCTTCATCGATTGTTTTTTTACTGATCACATAGACTCATATTTACATCCTCTTCCTGCTTCCTGTTTCCTTCCAGAGGAGGACGTTTGGTCCGATCGAAAGTCGCTCTAATGATCCTGTTCCTCCGTCCTGCCTCCGCTGCCTTCCCCTGCTCTCTCCTCCAATTGTGTTTTTCTTACTTCTCTTCCTGTTTTTCTCCCCCTCTCTCCTTTTTCTCTCTGTTTCCTACCAGTCACAGTGATGAAGTGGCCAGTGAGTAGCCGTCTCTGCTGGTAATCACCACGGTAACTCATGGCAGCGCCGCGGCGCCGGCAACACGCCATCCATCACCGCCTCCGCTGCTGCAGGAAAATGATATATCAAGATGTAAATTCTGGCCCTGCTGCTCCCTGTGCTCCTCTGCTGTCTGCACAGGAGGAGGAAACAGGAGGAGACCAGGGGAGGAGGAGGAGGAGACATTAAGAGGAGGAGACGGGGAGCTGCAGGAGGCTGGACAGAACAGATGGAGGAAATAATGAGGGAGAGGATGGAGGAGGAGGAACAGGAAGGAGAAAAAGGAAAATGCAGAGGGAGGCGAGAGCTGAATGTGTGATGGCGACAGAGGAGTTAATCCACCCTAATCCAACGTTACTGCTTTCTCTCAGCCTGCAGTGATCTACCCCACACACACACACACACACACACACACACAGAGGATATACTGAGGTTGATATAATCAATCAATCAATAAATAGAAGTGATAAGTACTCAGATCCTTTGCTTCAGTTAAAGTAGTAACAGATTAGAAATACTCTTTATGCAGATTAATTTATATTCATCATTTTAATGACTTTATATCTGCTGGAAAGTTGATCTGTAAAAATACTTCAACATTTCCATCCATTCATCTTCAGAACCGCTTATCCTGACACAGGGTTGCAGGGGGTGCTGCTGGAGCCTATCTCAGCTGTCATTGGGTGAGAGGCGGGGTACAGTCTGGACTGGAAGCCAGTCAGTTGCAGAGAGAAGGGATTCAACATTTATTAGTTTATATTTTGGATTAATAATCTGAGCATAAAGTAACAAAGCTGTAAAACAGATATAGTGCAGGAAAAAGAATAAAGCAGCAGAAAATGTAAAAACTACTAAAACTAAAGCTCAGTATTTCTGTGTGTCACCAACAGGCTCAAGAACTCCTTTGTCCATCATGCCATCACACTCTACAACTCCTCACAAGGGGGGAGGAGGACATAGAGTAGGGGTGGTAGCCATTGTACATTTACTTGTACAACACATACATACACACTTTGGACACTTTTTCCTCTGGTGCAATAACCACATCATATGCAATAATGTGCAATAATTTTAATTTATAACTCTTAACTTATACTTATACTATACAAAGCCATAACTTATTTCACACGATGCCATACTCAGCTCTTTCTATTTACTTATAGTATTTTATTCCCATTCTTTATATTTTATATTTTGTATTTTAAGTATTTACTGTTTTTATTTTTCATCTGTGTGCTTCTCTACCTGTATGCTGCTGGAAACGTAAATTTCCCTTGAGGGAGTCATCCCAAAGGGATCAATAGAGTGAGTGAAGTCTAAGTCTAAGTCTAAGTGTCACAGTAAAGCTTATATACAACTGATTAAACACTTTCTCTTTACATTATCTGCAGATGGAGCTGATCACTGATCAATACCAACAATACGTTAAATAAATCATCTGTTTTCCTGTGATCGCTGATCAAACCTCTTCACAACACTTCGTTCTTCACAGGAAACCTTCAGCCTCTCAGATCAGAGAACAACATGTTGTTGGTAATGAACAGACGCTGGGTCTGCACCTGTCTGTCACTGAAACATTCATACCTGTGTCTAACTCACCTGTCCATCAGTCTGTCCTCAGGGTGTCTTTACATCTGTCCATGTACTTCATGAAGTGAATGTGTTTTTACCCTCACAGGATCAATAAAGTATATCTATATATCAATCTATTAATCTAAACAGCACTGACCTGCCTGATGAGACACTGAGATGAAAACATGAAGCTGCATGAAGACACGAAGGAAGGAAACTTACTGATCAGAGCAGCAGCTTCTGACAAACAGACACTTTGCCTCACCGACAACAAACACACCAACCAGCCAATCAGAGTCAGCGCTGGATGACATCACAGAGTTGTGGGATGAAAACTAGATAAATAAAAAATCTGAAGTATAAAAGCTGAAGTGGACACGATCCTGCTGTTAATGGATTTATTATTTAGTGAATACAAACTACATGAGCAGTGAAGATGGCTGCTCTTTCTTCTGTTATTTACTTTAGGTTGATCATTTAGATTTGATTTCATTACTATCATTTTTATTCTCTTTATTTTTAGTGTTATATTTTATTTTTTTACGTGTGTGGTTTCCTGTCTAAATATTTGGCACATTGTGTGAGTTTCTTCACCAGTCAATGCTCTGTGTGATTGTCGTGCACGTGACAAATAAAATCTCCAAACTTAAAAGCGATTAGCCAAATCTAAAAGAAACTTTTTTTTTTACCACCTGCGCAACATCGCAAAAAATTCAGGCACTTTCTTGTCCCAAAGCGATGCTGAAAAAATTAGTCCATGCATTTGTCTCTTCCAGGCTGGATTATTGTAATTCACTTTTATCAGGCTGCCCAAACAAGTCGTTAAAGACTCTACAGCTGGTCCAGAATGCCGCTGCTCGGGTGCTGACTAAAACCAGGAAAAGAGACCATATTACTCCAGTATTGGCTTCTCTGCATTGGCTCCCTGTAAAATTTAGAGTGGATTTTAAAATCCTCCTCCTCACATATAAGGCTCTACATGGTCTGGCACCATCATATCTTAATGAACTTGATAACTCCTTATCATCCGACTAGAGTGCTGCGCTCCCAAAACGCAGGCTTACTTGTAGTTCCCAGGGTTTCCAGAAGTAGTCTAGGGGGCAGAGCCTTCAGCTATCAGGCCCCTGTTCTCTGGAACCAGCTCCCAGTCTGGGTCCGAGAGGCAGACACAGTGTCAGTGTTTAAGAATAGACTTAAAACCTTCCTTTTTGATAAAGCTTATAGTTAGGGTGGGCACAGGCTCGCCCTTAGTTATGCTGCTATAGGCTTTAGACTGCCGGGGGGCTCCCATGATGCACAGGGCACCTCTCCCTCTTCCTCTTTCTCTGCTTCCTCTTTCTCTGCTTCCTCTTCCTTCGCTTCCTCTACTCTTATTATGATAGTAGTGCAAACTGGAGTCACCTTATAAACTGGTAAAAGTGGCTAAAGTGTTTAAACTACAAGTTAAAGGTTAAAATTGGTTAAACTGGTTAAAGTTGGTTAAATTGGTTAAACTGGTTAAAGTAGGTTAAATTGGTTAAACTGGTTAAATTGGTTAAAGTGTTAAAAGTGGTTAATGTGAATACTCTGATGTCCTGTAAAGTGCATGTTACTGCCGGAGCCCCGGTCCTCTTTGTTCTCTCCAGTCTTGCAGGTTCCTCACTGATTCTGGTTGTGGTCCATCTGTCTGAGGTTCACTGGCCTGGTGGGGACATGATCTGTGTCTGTGTTGTGGAGAGAAGGTCGAGTGGCCCAGAGCTCCATATGAGGACATCTAGAGATGCACCTGGACTCACAGACTCATTTCCATTACCTGTGATACCTTCATACATGGACTAAACCCATGAACTCAGTTCAGTTTATCTACAGTTTATTACGACTCCATGTTTAACTCCATATATGATTGATGATGATGTTCTCTGTACATGTGGCATCTATTGCACGTCTGTCCGTCCCAGGGAGAGGGATCCCTCATCTGTGGCTGTGGCTTCTTCCTCAGGTTTCTTCTTTTTTCCCATAAAGGGTTTTTTGAAGTTTTTCCTGACTCCGGTTCGAGGGTCTAAGGACAGAGGGTGTCACAACTGTACAGATTGTAAAGCCCTCCGAGGCAAACAATGTTTGTGATTTGTCTGCTGAAGTATTGCAGGTTTACTTGTTTTTTAAATGACCTGATTGTTTGACAGTTATGGAGCAGTGTGTGAGCTCAGGCTGACTGATGTGTGTTTAGTGTTCAGCCGAGTGAACAGCACAGTGTGTTACTGCCAGAGACGCCCATATGGCACCGACAGCGAGCCAAGCCGCCGCCGAGCAGAGCAGCTCCTCCCTGCACACACCAGGACCAGGACACGCCACGGAGCATGCTCAGTGAGTGACTGACAGGAAAACTGCCTGTCAAAGAGGCAGGGCTGGCATATTTAGAAGATGAATAAAAATTCCTGTTTCTGTTTGTTGAGTAATTCAACCAAGAATCTGTCTCTTCAGTTATTTCTACATCAGAAGTGCCAAACTCTGACTGTGACACGACGTTCACATTCCCTTTTATAAATGAAGTAACTGTGACATCTCCTGCATATAAACTCCATTTTGCTTTGAGAGGATGCTGCAGGTGGAGAACGACCCCCCCACTGAAAACCAGGAAATGACACCACTTACCTGAATTACTGACAACACACCTGAACAGCAGGTGAGCTGTTAACCTTTTCTCTATCTGCGTTGTCTTTCTTGTTAAAACTCTTTCCTCTCCTGTTTCTTCTGTTTTTGTCGTCTCGGTCTCCTGTGTGTGTTTTTTTAATCTCCCTGTTTTCACTCTCTTGTTATCACCTCAACACCACCAAACTCATTTCTTATGCAAATGGATGCATAAATCTGCATATCGCTTAACGAGATCGTCCCCGAGCATCATGCCGACCCGAAGACTCCACATCAGCTTCTGCATTGCCTCACGAGGACTGCACGCGTTTAAAGGATACTGCAGATTATTGATTATCATTATAAGAGAATCAGCAGAAACAAACACGCGCTAAGGAGACGGTTCTTCATTATAACAAAACAGCATGTTTGCTTCCCTCAGTGCAGAACTACATTAGACTCCATTAATGTGAGCGGCTGTGTCAGCAGATCCACACTGAGCACACCTGCTGAGAGAGTACGCTGATTTTACAGCTTCAGTGTTCTTTATCATATCTCTGTACAAATGAAAATGATCAGCTGAATCTGAAGCACATCGACCTGCTGAGCATCAAACAGACTCAGAGAGCAGCTGTTGAACATGGTGGAGCTTTTAGCAGCTAAAGAGGCAGATATTTCCTTCAGCAGGTGAAGGACTCATCGTTTTACAGATTATATTTGTGCCTCTGACTCTGCTCTGTTCAATTAAACATTCATTTGATTCTTTTGTGTGGATTTACTTATATTTTGATGGGAAATATTCATATTCGTATTGTATATTAATTTCGTCCATATTTCTCCGCAGAGCACCGACATAATAATCAGAATCAGGAAACCTTCGAGCTGCAGACAAATTCTTTTTTTCAAACTTCTTTGCAGTTCGGTTAATTTCTAAAGTGTTTAGCAGCAGGACGGGACTTAAATCCGACACTTTCATAATTAGTGGATTTAAACTGCAGCAGACGTGAGAGAGCTTCACATGCGCAGCCTCATTCATAAATATAAAACATCTCCTCGCCGTTGGAGGACACGCAGACACCACCAACGCTCATCAGGTGGAACTATGAATGAATTCATCCGGGCTGTTTATGTTGGCGCAGATGTTCGAGCACAATATTAAAGCTGCTCCGCTTTCCAAAATAAAGCTCCAGGTCTCTGCAGACCAGCCTCTATATCCATCACACACACACACACACACACACACATAACTGATGTCAATAACTGATGTCTCCTGAAACACAACACACCCACTAATTGTATGTTTGTGTGTGTTTCCTCTCTCTGGCCCTGCTTTGCATTGTGTTTGTGTTGATCAATCACCGGCGTGGTGAGGAGTGGGGGGCGGCTGGGGCAATGTACCCACATCGAACCTATTGGCACCATCCGTGTTCCTGCAAGCCCTCGTATAAATCACTGTTAACAACACTAGGACGAAGAGAGAGGAAAAATACCAGGCAGAGAGGCAGAGGGGGGAGGAGGGGGAGGAGGGGGAGGGTGGGTTAAATATTCTGCTCCTCATTTATACACAGAGAGATTTGGAGTTTTTAAGGCCTTCATTAGGGATTGACCCGCTGACAGAGGGCTATTTTTTTACTTCTTCAATCTGACCTTTATTTAACCAGCAAAGACTCAGATGAAAAACAAGCTGGAAGTGAACACACACAGTCACACCTGGAGGTTCGATCTGATCTTCGTTTTAAAGAGATTCATCTGAGCTGGAGCTTCACAAACCATCAGAGCCACCACAGGTCTGCTCTGAACCTGCAGCCTGAACACCAACAGGTTTCTGTTTGTCCACCACGAACACACAGAGAGGATCTAAACAGCCTCCTCCCCTCACCGACACTTTCAGCCTTCAGATCTGATCACATACAGACAGCAGGTCCTGGTCCAGGTCCAGGTTAGTTAGTCTCAGGTCTTTAACAGGAGCCTGCTCACAGCTCCACGTTCAGACTGCAGCTCAAACAATTCCTCTTTCTGCTGCTCATCGACACAAACTGTGGCACCGATCATCCACATCTCACGCATTTCAGTAACAGACTCAGACACCCAAGGTGTAGGAAGGAGCTTCCACAGGTCCTTCATCCCAAACACCATCAGACTGTTCAATGCTGCTCTATGAATCTTTGTCATTACAACACTTTCCATACCACAGTAGGACTGATGTTTACTGATGTTCATCAATGCACTGATGTCATGATCGCATTTAGATTATAGTTATACTGTGAATTCATATCTGCTACATATCCATATTCACCTGTGCAATAACACCTCACTACACTGCACATCTAACTGGGTGAGGCTGTGTATGTAAATACTGTTTTCTTTCTTTTTCTCTTATTATTACTATTTACTATTTGTTGTACATATTGTTTTCTGTGTTTATTTTGTCTCTATTATTTAATGTCTTCTTTTAAATTGTGTTTGAGCTGCTGTAATGGTGAAATTTCCCCACCGTGGGATCAATAATGGATCTTCTCTTATCTAATCTCTGAACATCTTCTCATGGAGCTCGCTGCCTTAACACCTGCGAAAGTAAACGATCACTTCCTGCTTTATTTATATAATCGTCTGTCAGCTGATGAGCAGATCAGCCTGTCTGTCCTCCAACTGTCTCCAGAAAAACCAGCATACGAGGACCCGTCATCAGCTCCAAAGACCAACACTGAGACTGATCCGGCTGCCTGCTGAGACACACACACACACACACAGATAATTGTCCTCACCTCATGTGTTATTGACTGAATCAGAAATAGATGCTAAGGTGTAAAAATAGAATGCTGACCCTCAGAGAGAGAAGACAAACTAACTGAACGTCCTTTAATCCCTCTATAACATATATTCCATATATAACATCTTGCTCTTAATAAAGCAGGAAGTGAGATATATATATATATATATATATATATATATACATATATATATAGATAGATATATATATATAGATAGATAGATAGATATAGATATATATATATATCATCTTATCTTTTCCCCTCCTTAAACCGCCACCTTACTGTGGTGGAGGGGTTTGTGTGTGCCCAAATGATCCTAGGAGCTATGTTGTCGGGGGCATTACGCCCCTGCCCCTGGTAGGGTCTCCCATGGCAAACAGGTCCTAGGTGACGGGCCGGACTGAACAAGGCCATCATGAACAGAAGAACATCAAGGACCATTACGTCGCACCGGATTGGTGTTGCATTACTGGGGCCCCACCCTGGCCAGGCCTGGGGTGGGGTGGGGCTCAGCAGGCGAAGCACCTGGTGGCCGGGTCTTTGCCCACGGGACCCGGCCGGGCTCTCAGCCCGAAATGGCGAACGTGGGCCCGCCTTCCAGTAGGCTCACCATCCATCCGCAGGAAGGTCCATGAGGGGCCGGTGCAATGTGGTTTGGGTAGCAGTTGTGGCGGGGGCCTTGACAACCCAATCCCTGGACCAAAACTCTGGCCATAGGGACATGGAATGTCACCTCGCTGGGGGAAAGGGGGGAAGGAGCCTGAGCTTGTGTGGGGGAGGTTGAGAGGTACCGGCTAGAGATAGTCGGGCTCACCTCCACGCATAGCTTGGGCTCTGGAACCCAGCTCCTTGAGAGGGGCTGGACCCTCCACTACTCTGGAGTTGCCCAGGGTGAGCGGCGGCTGAGCTGGTGTGGGCTTGCTTATAGCTCCCCAGCTCAGCCGTCATGTGTTGGAGTTCACCCCAGTGAACGAGAGGGTCGCTTCCCTGCGCCTTCGGGTTTGGGGGATAGGTCTCTTGCTGTTGTTTGTGCCTATGGGCCAAACAGCAGTACAGAGTACCCGGCCTTCTTGGAGTTCCCTGGGAGGGGTACTTGATAGTGCTCCGGCTGGGGAGGGACTCCATTGTTCTACTGGGGGACTTCAACGCTCACGCCACGTGGGCAACGACAGTGATACCTGGAGGGGCGTGATCGGGAGGAACGGCCTCCCGATCTGAACTCTGAACCCGAGCTGGTTCTGTTCTGTTATTGGACTTCTGTGCTAGTCACAGTTTGTCCATAACGGTTTGAACACCATGTTCGAAGCATAAGGGTGTCCATCAGTGCATGTGGCACCAGGACACCCTAGGCCGGAGGTCGATGATCGACTTTGTTGTCATTTCATCTGATCTCCGGCCGTATGTCTTGGACACTTTCGGGTAAAGAGAGGGGCTGAGCTGTCAACCGATCACCACCTGGTGGTGAGTTGGATCCGCTGGCAGAGGAGGAAGTTGGACAGACCTGGCAGGCAGACCCTAAACGTATTGTGTGAGGGTCTGTTGGGAATGTCTGGCCGAGCCCTCTGTCAGGGAGGTCTTCAACTCCCACCTCCGGAAGAGCTTCTCACAGATTCCGAGGGAGGCTGGGGACATTGAGTCCGAGTGGACCATGTTCTCTGCTCTGCCTCCATTGTCGACGCGGCAGTTCGAAGCTGTGGACGCAAGGTCTCTGGTGCCTGTCGTGGCATGGCAACCACCGAACCCGGTAGAACCACCGGTCCTATTCATAATCTTTATGGACAGGATTTCTAGGCGTAGCCAGGGGCCGGAGGGAGTCCGGTTTGGGAACCACAGGATTTCATCTCTGCTTTTTGCAGGTGATGTTGTCCTGTTGGCTTCATCAAACAAGCCAGGACCTTCAGCATGTACTGGAGCGGTTTGCAGCCGAGTGTGAAGCGGCTTGGGATGAGAATCAGCACCTCCAAATCCGAGGCCATGGTTCTCTCCGGAAGAGGGGTCTCAAGAGGTCCTCCTCAAGTGGAGGTTGGTGGAAAAGGGTGTTCAGTTCAAGTATCTCGGGGAAAGATGGAGCCTCTCCAGGATTGACAGGTGGGATTGGAGCAGGTCCCTCAAGTGGAGGAGTTCAAGTATCTCGGGGTCTTGTTCACGAGTGAGGGAAAGATGAGGTGAATTGATGGATTGCAGCGTGGATTGGTGCACAGTTATGCCAGTGTGGTCCCAGAGATATGGGTGAGAAGCTCAATCACTCGGGAGGAGCTCGGAGTAGAGCCGCTGCTCCTTCACATCGAGAGGAGTCAGCTGAGGTGGCTTGGGCATCTGTTTCGGATGCCCCCTGGACGCCTCCCTAGGGAGGTGTTCCAGGCATGTCCCACCAGGGAGGAGGCCTCCGGGGAAGACCCAGGACACGCTGGAGAGACTATGTCTCTCAGCTGGCCTGGGAACGCCTCGGGGTCCCCCCGGAAGAGCTGGAGGAAGTGTCTGGGGTGAGGGAAGTCTGGGCATCTCTGCTCAGACTGCTGCCTCCGCGACCCGGTCCCGGATCAAGCGGATGAAGATGAATGGATGGATGGATCTTATCTTTTCCTGACACACAGGGTCACAGGGGGTGCTGGAGCCTATCTCAGCTATCTTGGGTGGGCGAGCTAGAGAGGCCCTGGACTGGACGCCAGTCAGTCACAGGGCTGACACAGAAAGACAGACAAACTTCTCACATCTAGGGACAATTTATAGTCTTTGTGGGAGGAAGCTGGAGTACCCAGAGAGAACCCACGCGGGCAGGCACAGGGAGAACATGCAGGCAGGTTTGCTGTGAGGGTGACAGTGCTAACCACTACACCACTGTGCTGCCCATATATAATATATATATATATATATATATATATTTATATTTATATATTATCAGCTGTGTAAACAGGAAGTTCAGAGACCGGCTGAATCGGAGCTCTTGGTTCTTACTGACACAGCAGAAGGTCGATTCTGTGGTAACAAACTGAGTCTCTGTGTTTCTTCATGAGTCTGCTGCGGGTTCCTCCTGAACACAAACAGATGAATCTGAGGTCAGTCCGTGTGTGTGTTTGTGACCAGCTGTCAGTCGGTCTGTTATCAGCTGTGGAGGAGGAGCCTTCCGCATGTTCTGCTCATAAATCACATGTCAGATTAGGAGCTGTCAGCGGTGGCAGAGCGTGTTTGTTTCCTCATGTCATGAAGAGTCAACGTGGCGTTGACTTTAATCACGTTCAATTACGTGCATTCCTGCGAGGCCACACACATAAATTATCCGCACACGTATAGAAAAATATCACCTTTTCATGTTCGACTCCAATTGAATTGTGAAATAAGCCATCAGGCACTTATTACTCTCCATGAGACACAGCTGATTATCCCTGAGTGCTCAAATGGAAATATTCCTGAATGAGAACAAAGAGATTTCACAGCAGCTCCATCACCACCCCCTCACACACACACACACACACAACATGCAGACGTACACAGGCAGGATTCCCATAGGACGTCCGTGGAGACTCCCTCCAATAAAGAGGATTATAGATTTTACTCTGTGCACTCGAGTGTTTCCAATGAAATAACGGCCTCCTCCTGCAGAAAGCATTAAAATTTAAACCATCCCCCCTTTTAGCTGAATATCACTGTACTGCTCTGCATGCATTAGAGAGAGAGTGTGTGTGTGTGTGTGTGTGTGTGTGTGTGTGTGTGTGTGAACATTCGCATGCAAGGGTGTGAGAAAATTAGAAAGGAAGATAAGAGGAAGTGTGAGTTTGTGTGTGTTTCTATCCTCTGTGGCCCTGCAGGCTCTCAGAGGCTGGATAAAGATTTCACACACACACATGCACACGCACACACACACACACCTTAAAATAGTGAGGAGGAAGCAGTGAGATGAATGTTAAATTTACATTTTTCTCCAAGCTGATGGTGTAGACAGGAAATACATATTTATGTTGAGGCAGCACCTCAGCAACGACAATGCTGCACACACACACACACACTGAGCTTTAGAGGAAGATTTCTCTGTAATGATCAGTATTGGAGTATTGCAAGTTTAATTCTGATTTCATTGATTTATGAGTCTTTTGTCAATAAAATGTCAGAAAAAGGTGAATATTGAACATTTTGAGGTGACTTACTTCTACTTTATTTTCACTCCTCTCTTTAAAGAAGGACTCAGAACCATCAATTGAATCAATGAATCTTGTGTTGATCAGCTAATCTATTAGTTGAGTCATCACTGCAGCTCTAATGTGAATCATCCTCATCCTGTCTGTGACAAACAATTCAAACAAGACTCAGATCTGCCCTCTGTAGATCTGAAAATGAAGAAGAAGCTGATGAGACTGAGCTCTCCACACCAAGAAACCATAAATCTGTGAACTGACGGAGGACAAACTCATTCATTTGGCCGTAGTTCTGAATATGAGAATGATGGTTGTCATGGTAACAGAAACAATGAGTGTTTGATATATAAACACATGTCTGATGTCTCCCTGCTCACAGGACGTCCACCACTAAAACTGAACTGATTAGATTTAAAGTGCAGACGTCTGAGGGTCCATTCTCATTGGTTAATGGCGTTTGTCCATTTTCTGCCCCTTATCCAGGATCAGACTGCTCCTTTAACGAGCAATATCATTAGAAATGATGCTGCATACAGTTGAGGAGAGCTGAGAAATGAGATTTAATAACTCCTCATTCTAAGTCATATCGTCTCTGCCGGGTTTCCACCATCACCTCTGACAGTGAGACGCTTTAAATCGTGTGCATCATATTAAAACGTCCTGAATGTAACACGAGGAGCAGTGACGGAGACTGAATCCATAACGTGATGCAGAGACACTCAGAGCATGTCTGACACCGAGCGATGTAATGTGAGCTGTCTGTCTGTTACTGTCTGTCTGTCTGTCTCTCTGTCCTCAGGTTTGTTTTGGTCTAAATGGGCTCTGAATGTTTCCAGGATCTTATTTCTTGCTGAAACTTTCCGCAGTTTCTGGAGTTGGAAGCAGATTCTAATAAGACCTTGAAATGTCTGGAAACTGTTGAGTGTTTTTGAAAGTGTTTAATATCTCTGGCTGTCGCTTCACATCCGGAGGAAAATGCTGCAGGTCTGTGTTCATTTAGCTGCAGTTTGAAAATGACTCTAACAGTACGTCTTATTTTGGCGGCCACAAGTAAAAACAGGAAAGTGGTGTTTTATTTTCAGCAGCTGAGTGAGCAGCAGGCTGACAAACAGCCACGCAGGACTTTAAATAACATGTTCAGATGCAGAACAGCTGAGGGAAGCTGAGTATTGATCAGGGGATGAGCTGATTATTAAACCAGCCAATCTAATCGATCTGACACAGCATCAGCCAATCACAGTGAAGCATTACAACAGCTCAACCAATGGAAAGACACCTCTCCAGGAAGTCATGATGTCAAACACACACACACACACACACACACACACACACACACACTGCTGCTGGATGAGATTAACAGTTAATCAGCACAGCGATGACAGTCGTCATGTTTCTGTAATAATTCTGCTGAATCTCGTGTTGTAAAGCTCAAACACTTTCACTGAAGAGACTGAGGCTGCAAATAAAGATTAAATATAAATGTTTACTGAGTGTATACACTGTGTGTGTGTGTTTATTCTGTAGTAGCAGATATATCAACATTGTGCTGCCTTCAGGTGTGGTTAAAAGTGTTGAATTAAACAGTTTAAACATGGTTCTTTATTTTAGCAGAGCATCAGATCCCGGAGCTGGTCCAGGATCAGCAGGTCTGCGTTATTCAGTCTGAGGACGATCGATCAGGCCAATTAGGAAACTTAGTGAGGTCACATACACACACACACACACACACACACTACATCAGCTGGTCCTTTCCTGTTGCTAAGCAACCCAATAACTTGAGACTTGAAGCAGCTTTGATGAGCGGAAACACCTTCCCATCTTCCTCTCTCCTTCTCCTCAGCCCGTCCACTCTGAAGGTTTACAACCATGAAGTATTTTAAGTCATGACTGAGAGTTTACTGAGGAACATCTGTCTGATGGTGCACAGTCATTTAAAGATATTTATTAATCATATCTAAGATCACTGTCACCACAGACCACCCGTCTCTTAGAAATGACTTTTATATGCTTCGAATCTGCAACAGTAAATATGTTTTGAGGAAAATCATGAGGAAATTGTTATGATGTTCATGTTCTCTGTCCTGCACTTCCTGTTTTATTTTGTAGTCTCGTCTCTCCTCACTTGTTTCTTCCTTTACTTCCTGTCCTTTCGTGTGTCTCTCCCATTTTGATTGCTTGGTCCGCCCCAATTGGTTTCACCTGTCCCCATTGGTCTCCGCACCTGTTTCCCACTTCCCTTTCCTCCAGGGTATTTATACCGGCCCTTCTCCTCTGTTCTGTGTCGTGTCATCTGTGCTGTGCTGTGCTGTGCTTCGCTTCCTGTTCAGTTCTTGCCTTCCTGCCTTCCTGTTCGGTTCCTGCCTTGTCCCTGTGTTCCTGTGTTTGCCCTCAATAAAAAGTCAAACATCTACTCAGCCTCCTGCCTCGTCTGCATCTTGGGTCCAACTCCGCCTCACCTAGCACCTACTCTAACAGAAATATTGTTAACTCAAGTATTGGTTAAGGTGACAAGTCACACGAGTGAGACTGAACATTCCCTGACAACATATTTAATTTTCTTTAAAACAAAATGTCCCATCATGCTCTAAGATATGTGCTGATCCTTAATGTGTTCATGTGTTTGTGTCTCTGTTAGCTCTGTGTTTGGTCTCCTCCGCCTCCTGAGGGAAATCTGTCTCTTTAGCTGCTAAACGTCACAATCAGCTCAGATTATCTCACCAACACATCGTCTAACTGCGACTCGTTTTCACATTATTTTAGCCAAATAACTTCCTGAATGTTTCGTTCTTTGTTCTGTCTTGAGGAAACGGAGAAAAGTCAAAAGTTTGAGCTGAATAAAAAGAGAATAAAGAGCGTCTCTGAGATGGAGGATCGGTGTGTGATTCAGCCATGAATGCCACATAACACAGACAGTCAGAGAGGAAAAGATGTGGCCTAGTTAACCTTTGTGTTCTCTCTTTCTATCGCCTCCAGCTCCTCCTCTGCTATAAAGGTTGAGAGATGAGCTCTGACGTCTCTACAACACCACCCCGACTTCCTGCACAAAAGAACAACTCAAACAGAAACATACATATTTAATGTGCTGGCCGAGAACAAACAGGAAGAAACAGTCAGGTTTGAAGGTCTGAAGGTAAAGAGCACAAAGTCATGGCTTGAAAGTCTGAAAGCAGCCAAGAGACAAACACGTCTGACTGTGGAAATGCTAATGTCATCAAAAGAAACGCTGCATTTTTCAGGACAAGATCCATTAGTTCTGAGGTCGGACGGGGAGACGCAGGCTTCCAGCTCAACGGGAAATATTAGACGACTTCATCCCAACTTCACTTTCCATCAGCTGCAGAGCCAACGAGTTTCCATGAGAAACAAAGAAACAAACAGAAAACCTGAGCGAGACGTACCAGCTCGCTCACACACCGCAGACCTGAGGCTGTGTGGACACTGTTAACATGATGGTTGACATGAAAACCTGAATAAGTCAGTGAAGAAAGACAGATGCTCGTGATGGACCTGAGATTGAACACAATGTAAAGATAATTTAATATGATTCAGCCTCAAGTCGAGTGAAGCAGAGAGGAGTAATCATTGTGCAAATACTTAGTAAAAATACATTTGAAGACTTCAAATGTAAATTTAAGGTCACTGGAGGACGGTCAGCAGCGTGATAATCGATCAGGTACCAAGTGATGCTCACAGAAACAAACTGCATCTCTGATCTCTGACGGGAATTAAAAGAAGACACCTCGGGGATCAGAGCGCCGGCCGCGCGGTCACCAGTCCAGCTCGGACACAGCTGCATTGTGGGAGGTGTAGTGTGATGTGCGACGAGGCTGCAGGGGACAGGAAGCCGTCAGACTTCGACCATCAGAGAAACCATCGGAGCAGAAGACGGCAGCCATTACTGTCACACTCTGCAAACACACACACACACTTACAACCAAACACAGCAGAGGCGTTCATGCAGCAACACACATCCAAACTGCAAAGACAGAAAGCTGGAGTTTAACCCCTGCTGCTGCACGTCCACATTAAACTGCTTCATCTGTGTCTCTGCTTAAGCTTTTCCATAAAACATTAATGTGATGTCGAGTTTTTAAATATTAAAACTCCAGCTGAGACTTTATTATCATGGGTCATCTCTTCTTACAGACTGGACACATCGACTCGTGTTTGCTTGTTTCATAGTTTTCTTGTCAAAGATTTCATGGAGCTTCAGTGTCCTGATATCAGCAGGGTCGGGGTTAGGGTTAGTAAGTTTGGACGGAGACGATCTGACAGCTGAATTCTGGTTTTAGTTTTGCTCCTGGTCTGGACTGTCCCACACATATGTAACCTGATGTGAGTCTTTAGATTGGCTCCTCTCTTACTCTGCTGCAGTTTTAAACCTGTGTAGGAAAAATAAAAAGCTTCAAACGTTCTTAATGCTCTGTTCTTACTTTCGGAGCCAGCTCTCCATCAGAACCTGTTGGCGGCAGGTTCAAACATTTGGTGGAGCTCTGGGAGTTTCCACATCCTGAGGCTGTTTTCTCAACACCAGACGAGTAAAGAGACGAGCTGAAGGTTTGTGTTTCAGAGTTATCAGCCCGGTGGCTCGTTCTGGCAGAGAGTCAGCGCGTTTATAACGGGTGGAGATCGGGCAGCTGCGACGTGTTCATTAGGACGGAGCGGCGGAGACAGAGGGTGTGTGTTTCTGTCGCTGTAACGGAGGGTTGGCAGCCTGCAGGCAGCTTGTTCCCTCTATTGTTCCCACGGCCAGACGGTGTAATGATCCGTCTTCTTTGTCCACCGCAGTCTGCTCTTTAATAAAAGCTCATCCCTCACTGTCCTTGACGCTGCCGCGCTGCCATACTGATGCCACTGCAGGAGGGGGAGGGGTCCTATATGGATTTCAGGCTGAGAGGGGGAGGTGAAGATACTGAAGTAAAAGGGACATAAGAAAAAGTGTCATAAGAACAGGAGGAGGCAGAGCTCCTCACTCAGTCACACACTTACAAATCAAACATCACACACACTGTGTGCATGAGTTTCTGTTCCTGAAAAACTAAATCTGTCCACAGAGAAACATCTGAAGACTAATTCATACCAGATCTCTCTCTCACACACACACAGAAATCAGTGTGTGTGTGTGTGTAACACTTGTGTTGTAAAAGCTCTTCACTGGAGTAAAGATCTGTGGTGTGACAACAGAAATGGATGTTTGTCTGCCACAATGAATCTTACACAGATACACATCAGAGTCAGACACTTGATGTTTAACCTACATTTAACCCTGGAGAGGATGAAGTGAGAGAAAGAGAGTGTGTGTGTGTGAAGAGTGGGGGAGGGTGTGGGAAATGAAAGTCATGTCATCCTTCTTCAGGCAGCCTAATGGGAAGATCAAGAGCCTGCTGCTTATCTACAACACCTCTGCTAAACCCTCACACACACACACACACACAGCTCTGTGGTGTGTTCAGCATTAAACACTCAGTTTGTCTCCTGCTGTTTTTTTATGTTCCTGCTGATGATTTTGTGTGAAAGGCGATCAGCCAATCAGATCTTTATTTTATGTCGAAACCCTGTCTCCGCTGTGTGATCGACCTCCATCGCTCTCTGATCAGCTGATGGTATCGTTTGCTAAAAGCAGCTCAAACACCAGCTTAAAGATTCACACACTCTGGAGGCCATTTGGGTAAAACAGAGAAAACCAGATGAGGTCACATGTTTAAAGTCTCCCTGTGAACCTGCTGGACTTCCGTGTGGTTAATAACACACGATGAGGAGGAAAACGATGAGCTGCCGTATATCTCATCTACCTGCTGCACGTCTGTCATCAGTAAAACAACAGCAGTCAGATTTATTCATGTGACCTTTAAACAGTTTAAGATGAGTCTCATCGTCTAAACTTCACCTCACAGAGGAGGATCTCTTTGTTCGACTGACTGACAGCTGTGTCTGTATTTAGTAAAAACGGATATTTGACAGCCTCACAGCTTCAACACAGGAAGCAGAATTTGCTGTTATCTCTGTATATAATAATCATCATGCAGAGGAGCCACAGCTTACCAGTGAGAACGAGCAGTAAAGAGATAAAAGGAGCACAAAGACAGAGAGGAAGCTTCAGGACGTTTCTCTCCTCTGACTCTGCAGATGTGAAGCTCTAAACCGGAAACTGGGAGCGTCCTCTGCTCGTCCAACACAAATGGGATTTTAAATGAGGTCTCACAGCGACAGACCACAATCTAATTACTGCAGCAGATCTCACAGCGGTGACACGAAGAAGGAGGAAAAAGATCCACTGGAAGGAAAGTATTTCTGCTGCACACGATTAAAAACAACACGCAACAATGAGAAACAGAAGGAGACACACTCGATCTGAAACTGTGACGGTGACGCCCAGAGAGACAAATACCTCCTTCACACTCTGCAGACCGGACCTCCATCAGGACCTGAAGAGTCCAGATCAGATCAGACCAGCTTCATCTGCAGGAGTGTTCAGATCCAACCACCAAAACTACAGTGTAAAATACTACAAGAGCAGTAAAAGTCCTGCATTCAGACACAGATACACACTGATTTATTATGATGACACGCTGATTTAATTAATCAGTGAAAATGAGAAAATAACTGAAAGCTTTAATATAAAGACATCAGACAGAAACATACGCACACTTCGAGTGCTGATGGAGACTCTAAATGTCCTCATCAGTAATCTATCAACAGAGAAGTGATCAGTAACTGTTCTGATAATCAATTAATTAATTATTAATCTCTGGAGTCATTTTAAACATTTTTCTAGATTATTTTGTTCAGATTATTCTCAGACGTAAGGTGAACATCTTTGTGACGGCATTTTCACTCTTTCCTGTCATTTTAAAGATGATTCATTGATCATCAGAATCACAGACGGATGAATTGATAATGATGATGGTTCGTTCCTTGCAGATCAATATATTTGATATCGTGCTGATAATCGATGCAGCATGACGCTCTGCCTCTCACACGGACAGGAAGTAAATCTCATTTCCTGCCTGCTCTCCTCTGCAGTCTTCAGCACAAACCAGATTTTCTTTCTGTGCAGCCAGACAGACCCCACATCACTGCTGCAACACACACACACACACACACACACACACACACACACGCACACACACACACACACACAGCACACAGACACACGCGCACACACACACACACAGCCATTGTGTGAATTAGAAAGCACTTCAGTCACAGCAGCTCTTCCCCTCCGGCTGCTCTGCTTCCTCCATCACACTGATGGGTGAGTCTGCTTTGATGTGTTGCCACTGCATGAACTGGTGTGTGTGTGTGTGTGTGTGTAATAAGTGTGTGCAATGTGTGTGTGTGTGTCTTGTGTGTCTTTATATGTCTTCATGTCTTTTATGGAGCTGAAATGATTCGTCAGATAACTGATTAGTCGATCATATGTATCAGTAATTTTGATCCGTCAGCTTATTTTGGAAATCACGATGAACATTTATCATTAAAATTATTATTAATTAATTGATAAAAAATAAACAGTGAAATTGATCATTATTTGGAGGACATAATAAAGTTTATAATGATAATAATAAAAGTAACAGTGGTATTTAAATGTTTCTGCACAAATCAAACTAAAATTTACGTTTCACTTTCCAGCTGCAGCGATAAGTAGATCAACTGAAAACTAATCAGCTTCTTCAATAAACGATTAATCGTTAATCATCAATCAAGCTTTTATGAAAGCAGAAAAGGAAAAGTTCACTGGTTGAAGTTTCTCATGTGAATATTTGTTTTCTTTGAGCTTTGATTGGTCGACGTCACTTTATGGATGCTGTGTTTACATCTGACTACAAACCTCAGCTGCTCTCCTGCCTCACATCCGATTCATGTTGGATTTTAGGACATTTAGGAAGGAAAATATATTTTTTCTTTTTGTGCAGAGAAAATAGAGTAAAGTGTTTTTTTGTTTTTCTGACTTTTTACAGATACGTGGTTCTCACAGGACAGTCATATGATGATCTTATAGACCATGATGCATTGCTGCAGATGAAACTAGCCAACAGTATATAAAGTCGTTCAAATGAACCTGAAACATGAACAGCAGTAAAATGCAGCGTCCACATTAATGCAGCAGGAAGATTGATCCAGAAACATCAGAGAGGACAGGAACTCTTTACTGACACAGGAGGACTTTTACTGACACAGGAGGACTTTTACTGACACAGGAGGACTTTTACTGACACAGGAACACTTTTACTGACACAGGAGGACTTCACTGATCCGTCCACACTGCGATCAGGACTTTTCCTGCAGTAAAGGATCTGAATCCTTGTTCCTCGGGTGTGTTTTCACTCTGCTGTTCACACTGAGCTGGCTGTGAATCTTAGACTGTAATTTATATGACAGAGAAGGAAAAACAGCTGCGTGGAGCGAGCGAGGGAGAAACCTGAGCCGACGGTCGGTCTGGATGCTGAATCCTGCGTCTGCCGATCGATGCTCGGCTGGTGACTGTGCTCTCTCACACACAGACTCCATTAACTATCCTTGAGAGGACTCTCCCTCCATCGATTCCCTCCCCCATCCTCACCCTGACCATCAGAGCACGTCGCACCTTAAAGAGACACGAACCCTCTCAGCCTCCTGACCCCGCACCGCCTCATCCTCAGGTCTCCACACACACACAGCCGACGTGATGAAGCTGTCATCAGGTAACATCAGCTCATGTTCGTCAGACGCTGTGAAGAAATTCTGCTCCATTAAAATGTGATTTACAGCAGCTGAGTGTGTTTACATGAAACTCCGTGTTCATGTGATTAGTTCTGTTTTCGGTAGTTAAAGGTGGCTGAATATTATGTGTGTTTTTCATGTGTGTTAATGAATTTTGAAGATTAAACAGCTGTATTCTTGTTCGGAGGTTAAGAGACGTAATGTGTGTTCACTGCATGAACCTCACAACACCCCGTCAGCAGCTTCCTCCACAGAAAGTAGTTCCACTGAAGAGCTCAGTGTGTTGTGAATCATCATTTTTCATTTATCAGCACATGAGCTGCTCCAAAAGGCTCCATGTCAGCAGATGGTTAGAGGAAAGGAACAAACATATTTCACTCACATGAAACAGTTCTGACTTTTCTCTGAAATCTGAAAAAGGCCTGTGAGGAGACCAACAGGCCAACAAAAGTGTTTCTGATCTATGTGAGCCAGAGCTGATTTTAATAACTGAACCCTGACAGAGTCTGAACACTGCGATCAGTCCTGCTGTCTGTCCACCCTGACCAACGAGAGGCCACCTGCAGAGAGTTCACTCAAAGTAATGGAGGACACGAATTCTTTTTAAATGAGACTTTGACTTTGACGAAGCAAGAGTGTCTTTCTTTAAGTTTGTAGAAGATATCAGCTGATGTGTGTGGATGCTATTAACAACGTGTGTGTGTCATCTTCTCCTTTAACCCCCAAACAGATTTTAAATAATAAAAAGTGTCATTAGTTCCCCAGAAAGTGAAGGTGCTGTGAGGTTTGAGTCTCCTCAGTGTGATGAGCAGCCTGCACACACACGCTCTCACACACACACACTCTCCGTCACACAGAAATGCTCGTGCAGTCGTCTCTTGTGGATAATTCCTCCCGTAGTGGAACACAGCCTAATGCTCCCACCGTATCTCAAAATACCACCGCAATTAGCAACAGTCGTCCCCATTGAGCGCTGCAGCGTGGGGTCAATTAACGTTTGTGAGGTGGCTCCACAATCTGCACAGACACGAGGAGGATGGATAATCGCATTACGCAAGCTAACAGGCTGCTTCTGCCGCACGGTGTAATGAGATGCAGAAAACATGGAGACAACAGAGGAGGCTGAGGAGCTTTTCAGTCGGACTGTGAAGGATCCTCGATGAGGGAGCTGTTGTTTTGTTTCCTCTCTCCTGTGAGAACTCATCAGACACCTTCTCCCTCACAGCCTGCAGGCCTGCGGGAACACGCCGGGCTATGCCGCCACTGCAATCCCCTCAGCGACGCTCAGCAACGCTCTGCAACGCACGGCAACGCACAGCAACGCACGGCAACGCACGGCAACGCACAGCAACGCACGGCAACGCTTCGGCAACGCAGCAGCAACGCTGCACGCGCAACGCACGGCAACGCTTCAGCAACGCTTCTACGGCAACGCAGCGCTGCAACGCACAGCAACGTTCTGCAACGCGCAGCGGTTCAACGCAACGCACAGCAACGTTCTGCAACGCTCGTAGCAACGCGCTACAGCAACTGCATTCTGCAACGCGTTCTGCAACGCTTGCAACGCGGCTAACGACAGCAACGTTTCTGCAACGCGTAACGCTTCAACGCTGTAGCGTTTCTGCACGCGATAGCAACGTTTCTGCAACGCTCAGCAACGCGCTACGTAACGCTTCTGCAACGCTTTTGCAGCAGCAGCGGCCGTAACGCCGACGGTAACGCTTGCATTACTGCAGCTTTGCAACGCTGCAACGCACAGCGTAACGGCAACGTAACGTTTCGCTAACGCTTTCGGCAACGCGCACGGTAACGCGCATTTGCAACGCAACGCTTCTGCGCTAACGCTTTCAACGCACGGCGTAACGCACAGCAACGCTTCTGCAACGCTCTGCTAACGCATGCAACGGCAACGTTTCTGTAACGCATAACAACGCACGCTTACGCAACGCACGGCAACGCTTCTGCAACGCTTCTGCAACGCTTGCAACGTTTCTGCAACGCATCGGCAACGTTCTGCAACGCACGGCAACGCTCAACGCAACGCTCTGCCATGCACAGCAACGCTCTGCAACATAATACTGCTACAGCACGACTAAACAAGCTGACCACAGGCTGTAACACCTTCTGACAGCAGCCGTGTTGAAAAGCTTCTCAAACTGCTG
Organism: Scortum barcoo; assembly: GCA_023238725.1. Classification (NCBI taxonomy): domain Eukaryota; kingdom Metazoa; phylum Chordata; class Actinopteri; order Centrarchiformes; family Terapontidae; genus Scortum; species Scortum barcoo. The sequence continues at coordinate 1,065,739 of CM041550.1, forward strand.
ATCATCTGAGTGTGATAACCGATCAATCAGGTGATCAATCAGACATCGTGACCTCAAACTGAACAACAAACGATGACCGACCTGACAGACGTTTGTTCTGAATTCTAAAATGAGTTAAACTGCCAACTGATTGATGATAATCAAACAGTGAATCGATCAGTCTGAGTCGTTGGATGTTTGATAAAGTTTCTGTCAGAGAACGATCGGCTCAGTCTGAAGAGTTCAAGGGTCTTCTGTTGTTCATGGGCACACTTTAATGTTCTGCTTCACTCCCACTGATTTTCAGAATAAAAGCTGAACTCAGACAGACACAGTGCAGCGTTCAGCAGCTGAAGATGTTTCTCAGCTTCTTCTTCTTCTTCTTCAGCAGGATCACTGAAGCAGCTTCATTTTTCTGATGTTTGTCATTAAGTGATTGAGTCAGTCTGAGTTAAACTTCATGATGAACACACTCTCACATCATCTCCTCCTCCTCCGTCTCCTGCTGACTGACAGGAAGTGCTCCGTGACGCTGCAGCTCTCCATGGAGCAGGTCGCCCAGGTGACCTGTTACCAGGAGCTTCCTGTTTACGAGTCATTCGCACACACAGAGCTGAACTGAACCTCTGAGTCCAACAGTTTAATCTGCGTCTGACTTTAACAAACTGAAACCTGCTGTGTGAAGAGTCACTGCAGCAAACAGGAAGTCAGAACTGTTTTTGTTTGTTTCTCATCAACACGACAGAACAAAGAAACAAACAAAAAGAAACAAATCAAAACGTAGAAATACGGCTGATAAAGCAGATTCACAGAGGTCAGAGGTCATCTGTATCTGATCAGGTTTACTACAAAATAAAAGCATGTCACACGATTCTCCCACGATGCACTGCACCACCAGCTGAGCGGAAGAGAAACACGTCATATCAGAGTTATTGATGATAAAACTGATCGATCCGACGTGACTCAGTGAAATTAAAGAACATCAAACAAACACGTCGACTGTCAGTAAAGCCAAATTTATATCAAACTCTTATTGATCAGTGATCAGGAAGTGAACAGCTTCATCACTGCGTGTGTGTCTCAGATATTCTGTATATTTATATTCTATATTTATATTTTATATTTATATTTACATTTACAGATCTGCTCTGCTGTTAACAGGCAGAAAAACAAAGTTTGTGTATAAACTGATAAATTAGAATCAATTAAGTACCTCCAATAATCACATTTCTCTGCCTGAAGTCGAGTAGGTGAACAAAGTGAGCACAGAGACCAACAGACCTGTGAGCTGCCAAGGTGACTGCATATGAAGGACATCATCCACACACACACACACACACACACACATTCACACACACACACACACACACATTCACAAAACACACACACACACAGACACACATATTCACAAAACACACACACACACATTCACAAAACACACATATCCACACACACACACACACATATTCACGCACACACACACACACATATTCACACACACTCTCTCTCAGGTGTGTGTCCTTCAGTCTGACAGGTGCAGCTCGTGCTCACAGAGATGAACTGTTGAACAAAAGGAGGAGCAGAGAGGAGGCTCTGAGCTCCTCTCTGCTCCTCTCTGCTCCTCCAACTTCTCCTCACCATGATGATGATGAAGGCTCTCTCTCTCACACACACACACACACACACACACCGAGCGCGGATCCTCTTACCGGGTCTCTCGGAGCAGGATCCGCCCGGTGCCGGATCGTCTGCGGTATCAGATCCCGGAGCAGGTAAAGCTCAGACGGTCCTCCGTCGGTGGGTCCGTCGGTCTCCTCTCCGCCGCTCCTGCCGCTCCCTCACCGCTCCTCTGCCGCTCCTCCGCCGCGCTGCCGCCTCCGGTCGGACTGAACCGAGCGCGCCCCCGACAGAGCTGCGTGCACGAGCCTGAGTCTGTCTGTCAGTGTGAGGGAGGACAGACAGACAGAAACACAGAGACAAATACTCTGTGATATCTGTGATACAGCTATAACATATCAATAATACATCAATAAACTGTAACATATCTATACTATCTGTTCCTGATCGATAATAGATACTAAAATCATTGATCAGAGGTCTGTTTGTGGTCAAACATCCTGTGTTTATATCTGTTTTCTATTATTTCATACTGTGTTTGTGTAACTTCAGTCAGCCTGTGGTGACAGAGCCTGATGATGCTGCACATCACACACTGAGGTCACAGAGTTTCTGGGTTTTCATTTAGTGAAAACTGTTTATACAGTAAGGTCACTGCAGAGGCCAAAGCACAGACCAACACAGACCTCCTGAACAGTTTAATAGTCATGTTTCAGTGCAGATCAAACAGATATCACGTTTGTCAGGGAGATTCAGAGGAGCTGCTTTGTTTCCTTCAGTCAGAGCCAGCCAGCTAACAGTTTCCCCCCATTTCCAGTCTTTATGCTAAGCTAAGCTAACCAGCTTCACACATGAGAGAACACGTTTATTTATTAAAGCGTGTACTGTATTTATTACATATACAGTATTTATTATATATTGTGTGTATATATTATATATTGTGTGTATATATTATATATTGTGTGTATATATTATATATTGTGTGTATATATTATACATATTGTATAAATGATGTTGTGTAGCTGTATGTAAATGTGTGCAGGCAGCCCCGTGCTGTTGTTGTTGTTCCTGTTGTTGTATTTATTGTGGTTGTTTGGTTGTTGTGTTGTTGTTATTATTGTTGTTGTTTACCCACCCCCCCTCTGTTTCATGTAGTTAAGTCAGTGATGTTTAAACTCAGCAGCAGCAGGGTGGATCCTATTGGAGCAGAATTAATAGAAATAAATGGAAATGTAGGTTAAGAAAGTGTCCCCCCCCTCCAGCAGCTGTAACCTTGGCAGAGCTTCAGTCCTGTGGGGGGGGGGCCTCCATCTGCAGCTCACTGAACGTCACACAGGAAGTGTGTCACAGGAAGTTCACAAAGTTGTGTTGTTGTTTTTTATATTTACTGTTAATCAGTAAAGCTCAAACTGTTAATGATCCTTTCACAGTAAAGGTCACGTTTCTGTGATTCTTCTTCTGTGGTGGCCATGAACGTTTCTGTGCAGATAATGTGAGTCTTTGTGTCGCTGACTGTCCACACAAACAGTGACAGGCAGATTAAGCTGAAGAGTCTGAGATGATGATCTGTAAAACTGGAGCTGTGATGGAAACAGAATATTTTATATTATAATGTTTATATTAAATAACTTTATTTTAAACAGAAATACAGATTACACGGAAGTGAGTCAGTCTGTTTGTTAGTTTGTAGAAAGTGTGTTTTGTTAAACAGAATCAAACCAAGCGATGCTGTTAAAATGTTTAATTGAAGTATTTTACTGTGTGTTTTTATTCAGCAGATGAGCAGGTTGACGGTGAAGAAGGTGAAAGCTGAACTGGATATTTGGCGCCACCTGCTGATGAATGAAGTTCTCCTTTTAATTTTACAGAGAAACCAAAACTACAGTATCTGTACATAAGTATTAACGACTCACTGATGTTATATCAGAGGTTTTGTATATGAGGAGCATCGTCATCAACGTCTGTTTTAATATCTGATGTTTTCCTCTGCAGTACTAACATAAAGTCACAGGAGGAAAGTACAGGCTGCTGTAACTCCAGTTAATGTACTTTCCTGTGGAACTAAACCAGAAAAACATCCTCAGACCAAAAGTACAGAAAACTTCTGCTGTTTCCTGTTATTGATCAGCCTGCTGACTGATCGATCAGTCTTCAGTCTGTTTCTGTTTGATCTGATCAGTCTTCCCCTGATTTAACACCAATAACATCACATGATAATCAATCATCTTCAGTGAATGGAGACAAAGAGCTGTGTGACTCTGTGGACGTGAACTCACCACACACACACGTCGTCTGGTTCAAAGTGCTGACTCAGCGGTTAACACACAACGCTGGGAAATTCCACACAGGTGAACACACATACACACACACACACATACACACACACACACATAATCCAGCATGTTTACTCACTCTGTTCAGTTTCCTTGTTCCTCCTGCAGCAGCTGGTGGGAAACATGTTCAAATGTCAGTGACAGTGTGTGAACAGACACCCACACACAATGAGGAAGTACACACACACTACACACACACTTTACTGCTGAATGACAGCGAGTGTTTCTCAATAAGTTTCAGAAGAACCCTGACGACATGTGAAGCTCCGTCATTAAAGACTTCATATTTCAAAGAGCTGAGAGGAGGTGAGAAATAAAACATTTTACCTTCATTATTTTATCAGTCACACACTTCTGCTGAAACATTTCACTTCTTTAATCTCTTATCAGCTTTTATTTTTATACATTAAACACATCAAGACATCACAATCAATCAATCAATAAATCAATCAATCCAGAATCAATCAATGTCTCGTCATTACCTCTCTGTGTCCTGTGAGGTCACGTGACCTCTGTGACTCTCAGGTGATGTATGTTGCACCTGTTCAGCATAGAGCTGCCTCTCTCAGGCTGATAATCAATAATGATAATGATCAGCTGTTCCACCAACACACTGCAGGGAAACATTACAAAGTATGAAGAGTGAAATATCGTGTTATTAATACAGATTTAAATATGTTAAATATGTTAATGCAGCTGGTGGAGGAGCAGCCTGATTAAACTGCTTCATATATTTAACAAATATTTATACTGTTTATAATAAAATATATTTACTGTTTATAAACAACTATTTATACTGTAAATAAACAACTATTTATACTGTTTATAAACAAATATATTTACTGTTTATAAACAAATATTTATACTGTAAATAAACAAATATATTTACTGTTTATAAACAAATATTTATACTGTAAATAAACAAATATATTTACTGTATATAAACACATACTGTGCAGGATATAGCTGCGGGTGGACTTAATGAAGTGTGTGTGTGTATGAGTGTGTAAATCAAACGGATGTGTTTACATGTTAAATATAACATATATAAATATAACACCAACAGTAACTCTGTCTGATAAACTAAATGAAATATTATTATGTGAAGAACAGTTACTCTAAACTGTACCAGAGTAAAAGTACTTGATTACTTCTCCCCCTTCATGTGATGCTGACTCATTTTAAACTGCCCCCACCGTCAGCAGACCAGCAGTGCGGTCCGGATCAGTGCTCTGGCTCTGTGATCCGGATCAGGCGGGCCGGATCAGTGCTCTGGCTCTGTGATCCGGATCAGGCGGTGCGGGGACGCGATGGGCGGGGCTTGTGTGCAGGAGGCGGAGCAGGAAGTGGAGACTGAGCTGAGTGTGTTTACCGACACACACTCACAGATAAATGTGTGTGTGTGTGTGTGTGTGTGTGAAACAGGGACATGTCGGAGTCCAGCACCCGGCCCCTCCCGGACTTGTGACCCCCCCCGGCTGCCCGCCATGACTGAGGCCGTCCTGCTGGACCTGCTGCACGGCTGCTGTTCGGATTGTCCCGGCCTGTCCTGGTCCTTCTCGGACTCGCATGTGTTCGTGCTGTGCGGGTCCCGGGGGGGGTCCGGACCTGCGGACTCGGTACTGGGCTCGTGCCGGAGCGTGCAGGTCCTGGACTCCGGGTCCATCGCAGAGCGTCTGTACCTGCTGAAGCGGACCGTGGACGAGCTGGACCTGAGCTCGGTCCGGGTCCTCACCTCGGCCCGGGGCCTGGAGCGGCTCAGGCCGTACCAGGAGCGGCTCTTCACGGCCGCCTACATCTTCACCTACCAGCTGAGGACCGAGGACACCTGCCCCTCCTGCACAGGCCCCGCCCACCCGCGCTCACCTGGACCACCGACACACGAAGAAGAAGTGAGCCGGCTCGTGCAGCAGCTGCCCGGACTGAGGGAACCGATCCGGCTCCTTAAGTCCACCCTGATCCCAGGTCAGCCCAGACCAGAGACCCTGATGAAGCCAGAGAGCTGATCAGCTGATTATCGGCTGATTATCAGTTTATTATTAGTTTATTATTAATTATTTATTTATAGTGTATGAGTGGATTTGACAGGGACAGACAGACACATCATGTTATTTATAACTGTGACTGAAATTATTCATGACTGAAATGTTACAATGTCCTGATGAGATGAACACAAACCATTTAAATATCTGATCTTTTAATAAAAATGAACAGAAACTACAGTAAAGTTTATATAAATCTGATATTAACATGAGAAAAACACACCAAACTTAATGTAATTATCTACCAATTTAATGCTGGCTGTCTCTTCACTTTACACACTCTTTACTTTGTCCCTGATCAATATTGAATATGAGAAAAAAACATTTAGACTTTCTGTTCATCAGCTGCATCAGTTTGAATCAGATTTAATCCCTCAGATTAATCAGCTGTCAGGTTTTATTCTCAGTAAACTCACACTGTACAAATGAATGATGAGTGTTAAATTAGCAGATTTTTGAATGAAGGCTGGTGTTTGCACAGCTCATCACCTCTCTCTCTCTGTGTCTCAGACTGTTTCGGTCATGGCTTCAGTACTCGTACAGGGGGGGTGTCCTACATCTCCACCCTGTCCTCTCTGAACCTGTTCAGCAGCAGTAGGAGGAGGGACCCCGGGGCCGTGGTGATGGAGAACAGGCGCCGACTGGCCCTCCACGCTGGTTTCTACCCTCTGCCGCTGCAACTGGTCAAGGTACTGAATGAAGAACCATCCTGAACAACACAGAGCCAGAACCAGAGTCCATCAGATGTTTTCTCACCTTTTCACTAAGATCAGATAAACAGGTCATGTTGGTGTCGGTGAGTCTCTGACTGTTTCCTGGTGAACCTGCAGGTCAATCATGCCAGTGATGTTTGGGTTCTGGGCAAACCTGAGCCGCAGAGCTACGACGCCATGGTGACCGATCAGCCGGGGGTGGTCTTAGCTGCTCCAGGAGCCGACTGCATGCCCATCCTGTTCGCTGACCCGGTGTCAAAGGTCATCGCGGCCGCTCACGCAGGTAGAGGCCTGAGGAGAGTTTAACACATCTGAGAGAAGAAGGAGGAAAACAAATATAAACACTCTCTTGTTTTTAGTGTTAGAGAAATATAAACAACCTCGGTACTTCACATTTGTACTCAAGTAAATGTACTTCCTGTCCACCTCATCTCCTCAGGTTGGAAAGGAACCCTGATGGGGGTTGCCATGGCGACGGTGGAGGCTATGGTGACGGAGTTCGGTTGCCGTGTGAGCGACATCGTGGTGGCGGTGGGGCCGTCGGTGGGGGCCTGTTGTTTCACTCTGGAGAGGAAACAGGCGCTGGACTTCCTGTGCATCCATCCAGACTGCGTCCCTGATCCAGATTCAGCCAGACCACACGTCAACATCCGACTGGCCAACAGGTGGCGCTCAGCTCAGCACGACACATGAACTGATCAGGTTTAATCTGCAGAGATTATTGAAGCTCAGTACTCTGAGGCAGACTCTCCACTCTCTGACATTTATTCATTTACTTTGTCCAAAACAACAGACAGAAGAGGAGAAATCAGCTGTAAGCTCATTTTAAGACTTTATGTTTGAATGTTTAATATTTATTCTAAAGACGTTCTTAAACCAGTTTAACGTTCTTCACTTTGTCTCATTACCACATCAGTCCTGTATCAGGGCTGTACCTGTGTCAGACTCTGTGCCCCCCCCAGGGTCCAGGACTGAGAGTCCTCAGTCTTGGTCCTGTTTAATACATCAGAGTAGCACCTTTATTATTATTCTTTATCCAACTTGTTTTTCTTACATTTTGTAGATAATCAAACTCTAAGTTTAGTACTACAACTCCCACAATGCTTTAGGGGATGTAAACAGGAAGTAAAATGTTACAGCTGAATCATGAATCAGCTGATAGCAACTCCTGTTCGGACAGCTGTCTGATTACTGCGAGGCATCACAGTGACATCATCACAGTGACATCACACTGACTTACCTCCAACCCACTCACAGTGTGATGACCCCTCCTCTGTATTTACTTGTGTTGTTGTGTTGTGTTTTTAATCTGATCAGTGTGTCTTCCTGTCTCAGAGTTCTCCTACAGAGAGGCGGCGTCCCGCTCGAGAACATCCACGATGACTCAGTGTTGGAGCGCCCCCCGGTGACGCCCTGCACCTCCTGCCACCCTGAAGCCTTCTTCTCTCACGTCAGAGACGGACTCAACTTCGGCACTCAGGTGGGCTTCCTGTGGATCAAAGAGGGGGGGCAGGCCCGAGTCCCCACAGCACTGTAGTCAGCCTGGATCCTGGACTTGATGATCAGCAGGTGGAAAACACCTGCAGAGGAAGTTCCTCGACTTTATACGTGGCGGTGGAAAGTACATTTACTCAACAAGTTTGAGGTACTTATACTTTCCTCGTGTTTTTCTACATCTCAGGAAAAACTGTTTACTGCACTACACTCACACCTGACAGCTTTACTTTACAGAGTCATATCTTTACACACAAAACAGACAGTTTATAAAGTTTGATATTTTGTACTAAATAAAACTAACAGTCCATTAATTGATCAAAATGAATCAGAATCTATTTTAATAAAAGCTAAAGTAAAAACATTTCATGAGGATTTGCTGCTCTGAGTGATTTGAATGTTTTAATCCTGTTGAGGTTTGATTAGTGAAATATCTGATTCTTCCTCTCATGGTGAATAATAAGGGGTTTGTCCGTACAGCAGCCTGTAATTAGTATTTCCTGTTTAAAAGCATATTAATTTTAATGTCAAATAAATGTTAACAGCTATTTCAGTTCCAGCTGAGTGGATTTTATTGAACCGACCAATTAAGATCAGCAGCTGTCAGTAATGTGGTGCGTTCAGGTCCAGGCAGGAGACCACGGAAAGACGGCCACCACGTTGATCCAAGTACATCCAGAACTGAAAGTCTTGATAAAGTGAATATTTCTCCTGTCGGGTTTCACAGTTTACTGATTTCATCTCATTTCATCATCTTTTCAGCCCGTTTAGCTCCTCTCACACAGCAACATCATTCTCATATCTCAGAAACATAAAGTTAATTTAAACTCGAAGAAGAGCATCGTGTTCATGTCTCACTTCTGTCAGAAGTCATGTAAAACCTAATAATTCAGTCATATTAATAATTATCTGTAAACGTGTAGAAACATTCAAATATAACGACTGTTGACTTTCTGTGACATCTCTGCAATCTTTTAATAAGAAAACACACACTGTCTCTGGGATACGGACAGCATTTATTTTGATAGACAAATGTTTCGAGTCTTGATTTGTCTTAAAAAGCAGCCCTTTTTCTCAAAAACGC
>CM041550.1:1080000-1122500 GCA_023238725.1 Scortum barcoo
GAATATTCAAGATTTGAAGACAATCTGTGCGGAGGAATGGGCAAAAATCACACCTGAGCAGTGTGGGCGATTAGTTCATACATACAAGAAACGTCTGGAAGCAGTCATTGCAAACAAAGGCTTCTCCACAAAGTATTAAACGAGTCTCAGATAGTGTGTTCAATATTTTTTCCTGTGTTATTGCACTTAATTCCACATAATCATTATTTATGGACTTGAATCTTGTGATTTCTTTTCATGTGTGGATTATTTGAGTTAATACCAGTGTCTGGAAGAAATGTCACATGAATGGCATCTTTGGAAATAAATATAATGAGAAAAAAGTTGACGTGTCCAATACTTATTTCCCCCATTGTATATATATACACACACATATACGTATGTATGTATGTATGTATGTATGTATGTATATATATATATATATATATATATATATATATATATATATATATATATATATATATATATATATATATATATATATATATATAATAAACACATATACACATACATACATACATACATACGTATATGTGTGTGTATATATATATTTTTTAATTGTCTTTTTCTTCTTTTGATTTATTTTATTTCTCATGTTGTGCAGCACTTTGGACAATGTCTTATATTAAATTAGCTGTATAAATGTCACTGTGAGCTACAGGCAAACACTTTGTGTGTGTGTGTGTATATGTATGTTTGTTTGTACACGTGCAGCGAGGAGGGGTGACACTGACCGATGGGGTTGCTCCTGGAGGTGTTGATGAGTGGGAGCTGGTGGGGTAGGGGGCAGTCGTCGCAGAAGTCGGTGCAGGCGGGGCAGATGAGGACGCCGTTGTAAACCCAGTCGTTGACTCTCACGCTGACGCTCAGCAGCTGACCTTTACGGATGCAGAGGAAGGACTGATCCTGAACCTGAACCATCAGGCCCTGAGCCGAGCACCACACCTGGACACACCACGTTACCACAACAGGAGTCAGGTGGGACAGAGCAGAAATCAAACGGACACAAACTGTTGGGGGTCTGATAAACAAGGCACCTTGTAGCAGCCGGAGCCCCAGTCGGGGTACGTCATCTTCCTCGTGCACTGCTCCATGACAAAGGCCGACTTCTGGTACAGACACACTGAGTCCGGTCCGTACTGCTCCGCCCCGTAGTTTCTCCACCAGTCTGAACACACACACAAACACACACAGTTCATCTTTGTTGTGTACAGACACAGTTACAGGGTGAGGCTGTCGGGAGCAGAGACGGTCGATATGAATCTGATCGACTCGTTCCTCCTGACAGTAATGTGACAGAAACGCTCCTGATGAAGCTTCTTTAGCTTTTAATCAATGTGGGTGAGCTGCTGCTGTGTGCTATCATAAACCATCAGATAACTTCACATGACTGAAGCCTCTTATTGACAGCAGCCCTCACCTGAACACAGTGGTGAAGGTGTGTGAGGCTCACCTGGCTGGTTCTCTGACACTCGGCAGTACGAGTTCCTCTGATATTCTCCGCTCAGGTGCCAGCTGAACTCCTGGCTGAAGGGACAGTAATCTGCAATCTCCACAGCGCCGCCGAAGAACGGCAGCTGATCAGGAGCCACGTCAGGGATCTGTTCAAAGTACTGACACACACACAGTATATCAACACACACTGTGTACCTCATTTCAAACATACAGAGGTATAGTACAACAGCGGTAATCACCGCTGATCAGAAATCATATTTCATTTTGCAGAGATGTCAAACCTTCACCAGTTCAGTTTCTCAAATGTGAGAATATTTATAATAATTGCTGATGAATTATAATTTAGTTTGGTCAGCATGTTGAGCTTCAGGAGGTTAATCTACAGGTTAAAGTGACAATAATAATCTGTGTGCAGACAGATGAACTTTATTAATAACAGTGAGCACTTCGGCACCACTTGTAATGATGTCACACCTCTAAGGTGATGTTGGTTTTAATCTGGTCCAAACCTTCTGCCACACAGCAACCCAGAATAAAAAAAACAGAGGAAACCTTACAGTGTTCTGTGACAGCAGAGACATGATGTAAAGGCCTGTGAGAAAACTTTATTTATAAAGGTCTGTCTGTCTGTGTGTGTGTGTGTGTGTGTGTACCTGGTACTCCAGCGGCAGCTCCTGTGGGTATTTCTGCAGGTTGCAGACGGCCACAGCCAGCTGGTCCTGTCTGCAGGTGAGCTGCAGAGGAGACGCTCGCACCGTGTCGCAGTATGGAGTTGTAGTGTGTCGCCTGCAACAAACACACCTGGTGAGGAACATCTCTGTTGTTTTTACACTTCTTACATTCAAGAAATGGCAGGTTCCTTAATTTTAAAGATGTAGGATAGGGTTATGGCCCTTTCCACTAGTACCGCCTCGACTCGCCTCAGTTTCGGTCGCTTTTCCATCACAACAGAGTACCACCTCAGCGTGGGTGGGTCGCCGTGGCAACGCGGCCGAAACTCCAGCGACGTCATTTGTTATGCGACACAAACACGAAACGACTACGGAGCAATGGAGGCCACCAGACAAAGAAATGTCTGCAGCTCGTCAAATGCTGCTTGCTCGCGGGGTTGATTTCTGTGCAGCATCTCTGATCGTGTTCGTTGTTGTTATTGCATTTTAAAAATGGCGCTGGTTGACTCTTATGAACGAGTCGCTCTCCCGACGCATCTAGTGACGTCAGGCCCTGGCCAATCAGTGGCCTGCCGTCTGCCGACGTCCACATTTTCGGCTCGACTCAGCTCGCTTTGGAACCGGCCGAGTAGTAGGAACTACGGAAGTACCTGGTACCAGGTACTAACACGGGATGGAAACGGTAATAAAACCGAGGCGAGCCAGAGTCGAGTTAGCCGAGTAGGTACTAGTGGAAAAGGGCCATTAGTAACCCTAACCCAGTCTCCTCTGCTGCAACCCCCATCACGCTCTGTGCCCCCTGTCCACGGCTCCTCCTGTGCCCCTCCCCCTCTCATGACCTTCAGCTCACACCCACCCGACACTTTCAGTTCACACTCTGTCCTGTGCCCCCCCCCCACTCTCCACCTGCACCGGTGAGCATCCAGGGAACGGACATCGACACTGTGAAGTCCTACAAGTACCTGGGTGTTCACCTAAATGACAGTCTGGACTGGTCACACAACACAGACGCCCTTGTCAAGAAGGGCAACAGCAGACTGTTCCTGCTCAGGAGGCTGAGGTCTTTTGGAGTGCAGGGACTCTCCTCAGGACCTTTTATGACTCTGTGGTGGCATCAGCCATCTTTTATGGGATAGTCTGCTGGGCCAGCAGCATCACAGGACAGGGACAGGAGGAGAATGGACAGACTGGTGAGGAGGGCCAGCTCTGTCCTGGGATGCCCCCTGGACTCAGTGGAGGTGGTGGGAAACAGGAGGATGATGGCTAAGCTGTCGTCCCTGTTAAACAACACGTCCCACCCTCTACATGGACAGTCTGACAGCTCTGGGCAGCTCCTTCAGTGAGCGGCTGCTCCATCCACGCTGTGTGAAGGAGAGGTACCGCAGGTCCTTCCTGCCTGCTGCTGTCAGACTACACAACAAACAAAATGCCCGCTAGTCTGCAGACAATAAACAAATAACTTACTAATAACTGGACTCTTGCTCAATACACTCCACTTCACCTCACTATTCATTTCACTGTTTCTCACTTTTTTCTACTTGAGATATTATATATTCTTATATATATTCTGGTGGAGAGGTCCTGCCTCAAGTGGAGGAGTTCAAGTATCTCGGGGTCTTGTTCACGAGTGAGGGAAAGATGGAGCGTGAGATTGACAGGCGGATTGGTGCAGCGTCCGCAGTTATGCGGTCGGTGTACCGGACCGTCCGTGGTGAAGAAGGAGCTGAGTCGAAAGGTGAAGCTCTCGATTTACCGGTCAATCTACGTTCCCACCCTCACCTATGGTCATGAACTTTAGGGTAATGACCGAAAGGACAAGATCATGCGGATACAAGCGGCCGAAATGAGTTTCCTCTGCAGGGTGGCTGGGCGTTCCCCTTAGAGATAGGGGTGAGAAGCTCGGTCACTCGGGAGGAGCTCGGTGGAGTAGAGCCGCTGCTGCTGCCTTCCTTCACATCGAGAGGAGTCAGCTGAGGTGGCTTGGACATCTGTTTCGGATGCCCCCTGGACGCCTCCCTAGGGAGGTGTTCCAGGCATGTCCCACCGGAGGAGGAGGCCTCGGGGAAGACCCAGGACACGCTGGAGAGACTATGTCTCTCTCAGCTGGCCTGGGAACGCCTCAGGGTCCCCCCGGAAGAGCTGGAGGAAGTGTCTGGGGTGAGGGAAGTCTGGGCATCTCTGCTCAGACTGCTGCCTCCGCTGACCCGGTCCCGGATCAAGCGGTTGAAGATGGATGGATGGATGGATGGATGGATATATATATTCAGGCAGGCACACTCTCTCTGTACTGTGTACAGGTATAATTATAATTAAAAGTTATAATTATTTATTTTTTTATATTTTTATGCTAAATATCTTATTTTCTTATTTTTTATCTTACCCTATGTCTTGCATTTCCTACTATTTATTTTCCACTGTGTGTCTCACTGCTGTTGTTACACTGAATTTCCCTGCTGTGGGACTAAATAAGTGTTACTCCGGTAGCACATATACTAAAATTGGAACGATACAGAGAAGATTAGCATGGCCCCTATGCGCAAGGATGACACGCAAATTCGTGAAGCGTTCCTCATTTTTCCCCTCCTTGAACCGCCACCTTACTGTGGTGGAGGGGTTTAAAGTGTGCCCGAATGATCCTAGGAGCTATGTTGTCAGGGGGCATTACGCCCCTGGTAGGGTCTCCCATGGCAAACAGGTCCTAGGTGACGGGCCAGACTAAGAGCGGTTCACAAGCCCATCATGAACAGAAGAACATCAAGGACCGTTCACACGTCGCCCGATGGATTGGCGTTACACGGGGCCCCACCCTGGAGCCAGGCCTGGGGTTGGGGCTCGCAGGCGCCTGGTGGCCGGGTCTTTGCCCACGGGACCCGGCCGGGCTCAGCCCGAAATGGCGACGTGGGCCCGCCTTCCAGTAGGCTCACCACCCGCAGGAAGGTCCATGAGGGGCCGGTGCAATGTGGTTTGGGTAGCAGTCGTGGCGGGGGGCCTCGACGACCCAATCCCTGGACCAAAACTCTGGCAATAGGGACATGGAATGTCACCTCGCTGGGGGGAAAGGAGCCTGAGCTCGTGCGGGAGGTTGAGAGGTACCGGCTAGAGATAGTCGGGCTCACCTCCACGCATAGCTTGGGCTCTGGAACCCAGCTCCTTGAGAGGGGCTGGACCCTCCACTACTCTGGAGTTGCCCAGGGTGAGCGGCGGCGAGGCTGGTGTGGGCTTGCTTATAGCTCCCCAGCTCAGCAGCGCCATGTGTTGGAGTTCACTCCGGTGAACGAGAGGGTCGCTTCCCTGCGCCTTCGGGTTGGGGATAGGTCTCTTGCTGTTGTTTGTGCCTACGGGCCGAACAGCAGTACAGAGTACCCGGCCTTCTTGGAGTCCCTGGGAGGGGTACTTGATAGTGCTCCGACTGGGGACTCCATTGTTCTACTGGGGGACTTCAACGCTCACGTGGGCAACAACAGTGATACCTGGAGGGGCGTGATCGGGAGGAACGGCCTCCCCGATCTGAACCCGAGCGGTGTTCTGTTATTGGACTTCTGTGCTAGTCACAGTTTGTCCATAACGAACACCATGTTCAAGCATAAGGGTGTCCATCAGTGCACGTGGCACCAGGACACCCTAGGCCGGAGGTCGATGCGATCGACTTTGTTGTCGTCGTTCATCATCTGATCTCCGGCCGTATGTCTTGGACACTTGGACACTCGGGTAAAGAGAGGGGCTGAGTTGTCAACCGATCACCACCTGGTGGTGAGTTGGATCCGCTGGCAGAGGAGGAAGTTGGACAGACCTGGCAGACCCAAACGTATTGTGAGGGTCTGTTGGGAACGTCTGGCCGAGCCCTCTGTCAGGGAGGTCTTCAACTCCCACCTCCGGAAGAGCTTCTCACAGATTCCGAGGGAGGCTGGGGACATTGAGTCCGAGTGGACCATGTTCTCTGCCTCCATTGTCGACGCGGCATGTTCGAAGTTGTGGACGCAAGGTCTCTGGTGCCTGTCGTGGCGGCAACCCCCGAACCCGTGGTGGACACCGGAATTCAAAGTAAGGGATGCCGTCAGGCTGAAGAAGGAGTCCTATCGGACCATGTTGGCCTGTGGGACTCCTGACGCAGTTGACAGGTACCGGCAGGCCAAGCAAGCTGCAGCCCGGACGGTCCTGGAGGCAAAAACTCGGGTCTGGGAGGAGTTCGGTGAGGCCATGGAGGAGGACTATCGGTCGGCCTCGAAGAGATTCTGGCAAACCGTCCGGCGCCTCAGAAGGGGGAAGCAGTACTCTGCCAACACTGTTTACAGTGCAGGTGGGGAGCTGTTGACCTCGACTGGGGACATTGTCCAGGACGGTGGAAGAAATACTTCGAGGATCTCCTCAATCCCACCGACTTGCCTTCCAATGAGGAAGCGGAGGCTGGGGTCTCTGAGGTGGACTCGTCCATCACCCAAGCCAAAGTCACTGAGGTAGTTCATAAGCTCCGCTCAGTGGCAAGGCGCCGGGGGTGGATGAGATCCGCCCTGAGTACCTCAAATCTCTGGATGTTGTGGGGCTGTCTTGGCTGACACGCCTCTTGCAACATTGCATGGAGGTTGGGGACAGTGCCTCTGGAGTGGCAAACTGGGGTGGTGGTCCCTCTTTTTAAAAAGTAAAAAGGGGACCGGAGAGTGTGTTCCAACTACAGGGGGATCACACTTCTCAGCCTCCCCGGGAAGGTCTACGCCAGGGTACTGGAGAGGAGAATTCGGCCGATAGTCGACACCTCGGATTCAGGAGGAACAATGCGGTTTTCGTCCTGGTCGTGGAACACTGGACCAGCTCTATACCCTCCACAGGGTGCTTGAGGGTTTATGGGAGTTTGCCCAACCAGTCCACATGTGCTTTGTGGATCTGGAGAAGGCATTCGACCGTGTCCCTCGTGGTATTCTGTGGGGAGTGCTCCGCGAGTATGGGGGTCCGTCCGGGAGCCTTTGCTAAGGGCTGTTCGGTCTCTGTACGACCGGAGCAGGAGCTTGGTTCGCATTGCCGGCAGTAAGTCAGACCTGTTCCCAGTGCATGTTGGACTCCGGCAGGGTTGCCCTTTGTCACCGGTCCTGTTCATAATCTTTATGGACAGGATTTCTAGGCGTAGCCAGGGGCCGGAGGGAGTCCGGTTTGGGAACCACAGGATTTCATCTCTGCTTTTTGCGGATGATGTTGTCCTGATGGCTTCATCAGGCCAGGACCTTCAGCATGTACTGGAGCGGTTTGCAGCCGAGTGTGAAGCGGCTGGGATGAGAATCAGCACCTCCAAATCCGAGGCCATGGTTCTCGACCGGAAAAGGGTGGCGTGCCCTCTCCAGGTGGGTGGAGAGGTCCTGCCTCAAGTGGAGGAGTTCAAGTATCTCGGGGTCTTGTTCACGAGTGAGGGAAAGATCGAGCGTGAGATTGACAGGCGGATTGGTGCAGCGTCCGCAGTTATGCGGTCGGTGTACCGGACCGTCGTGGTGAAGAAGGAGCTGAGTCGAAAGGCGAAGCTCTCGATTTACCACCGGTCAATCTACGTTCCCACCCTCACCTATGGTCATGCGAACTTTGGGTAATGACCGAAAGGACAAGATCGCTGGATACAAGCGGCCGAAATGAGTTTCCTCCGCAGGGTGGCTGGGCGCTCCCTTAGAGATAGGGTGAGAAGCTCGGTCACTCGGGAGGAGCTCGGAGTAGAGCCGCTGCTCCTTCGCATCGAGAGGAGTCAGCTGAGGTGGCTTGGGCATCTGTTTCGGATGCCCCCTGGACGCCTCCCTAGGGAGGTGTTCCAGGCATGTCCCACCGGGAGGAGGCCTCGGGGAAGACCCAGGACACGCTGGAGAAACTATGTCTCTCGGCTGGCCTGGGAACGCCTCGGGTCCCCCCGAAAGAGCTGGAGGAAGTGTCTGGGGTGAGGGAAGTCTGGGCATCTCTGCTCAGACTGCTGCCTCCGCGACCCGGTCCCGGACCAAGCGGATGAAGAAGAAGAAGAAGAAGAAGAAGAAGGACTAAATAAAGGAAATCTGAATCTGAATCAAAATACTAAGAATCCATCCTTCTTAGCTGGCAGATAACTGTGCTCAAAAGAGTCTCTGGCAGCAGGAAACATTCAATCTAAGAGGGAATCTTTTAAAATGAATCTACACTGTAAATCAAATAAATTATTTGGAGATCTTATGAAAATCAGCAATGAGTCTTTGCAGCTGCTTAATGAAATTCAATAAATCTGGTCTCCAGGAAACAGTGTCACTGTAACAACAGATATTTACACCAGCCGCACAGCTCGAGTCTAAACTGAACCTTCATTCAGAGATCGGCATCGGAGTGAACATCAGCATCTTTATGACAGCTGGACTGTGATCATGAGTCTTTGACATTAAGAGCATCATTGTAACCTCTGTTTCTGTCTCTCCATCCAGAACTTGCAGCTCTTCATGACGAAGTCGCAGCCGAGGCCGCGGCCCCAGTCCAGCCTCTGAGCCATGCTGTAGTTGGCTCGGTACCAGCCGCTGTCCTCCATGATGGCCAGCGTCAGCCGAGAAAACACCCGGTTCTGAGTGTGGGAGCCAGTCATGGCCTCGTTCTGAGGGGGGAGCAGAAAACCATGAAGACGAGTAGAAACCCGACATGTTCACAGATTCACTCAGAGAGAGCGTTCACCTCCAGCAGCCTCTTCTCCCAGTGGTTCAGCTCAGTCCCCGTCCCTCCCTGGTTCTCCAGCTCCATCCCCTCCAGGATGGGACAGTTAAAATGTCTCCTGGCCTCCTCCTGGGGTACAAAACACACAGCTCCATCACACACTGACAACTAAAACAGGATTGCATCCAACAGCTAACACAGACACATCCAGTTTATATTCAGTTACATGATGAAGAAAAGCAGCAAATCTTCACATTATAGAAGTCCAGTGAATTTTTGGCATTTCTGGAAAGATGCATATTCATTTTCACAGTAACAATCTCTTTGTCTACAGCTCCATCTCCATCTAAACAGATTAAATGAATAATCCCATCAGTTCTGGATTGTTAATCTCACCACCACACGAGGAGTGACCAGGACGTGGACTTGGTGTCGGACCATCTCTCCTCCTCTGATGTCCCACAGCCTGCTGACCCTCCGGATCACCGCCTCGCTCCACTGATACAGACCCAGACTGGCACACAGACAAAAAAAAAAACAACAAAAAAAAACAAATGTATTTATTTAAAGCCCAAAATCACAAACATCGTTTGCCTCGGAGGGCTTTACAATCTGTACAGCTGTGACACCCTCTGTCCTTAGACCCTTGAACCGGGTCAGGAAAAACTTCAAAAAAGCCTTTATGGGAAAAAGAAGAAACCTGAGGAAGAGCCACAGATGAGGGATCCCTCTCCCTGGGACGGACAGACCCAGCTAACAGAGACCCAGTGCAATAGATGCCACATGTACAGAGAACATCATCATCAATATACTGAGTTCATGGGTTTAGTCCATGTGTGACCACACACACACACCTTGTTTGTCTGTCTGGGTTCTGGTGATGGTGGTTTAATGGGTACAGAGGAGATCAATCAAACTTCTGCTGTTTAAAATGTCTCTTCACCAGTACATGGGGGAACCAGGAGAGACACCAACTGCACTCACCTCTCATTGAAGGCCGGCAGGCCGCTGGCGAAGCGAGGAGTCAGAGGTTTACCTTCATCGTCATGGTAGAAGGCAAACAGACCAGCTGAAAAGCCCTGAGAGGAGAACAAGCACGGGAGGAGTTTCAGTGCAACATTTACACAAGTTAGTTCATTCCTCTGAATTACCACAGTCAGTGGAGACACACACAGAGATGTTAATCTGCACAAATGTTTCCAGATTAGCTCAACTGTGGTGATGTTTGACACACAAATTGGCAGTGTTGGCGAATAACATACCATTAAAAGAAGAAGCTCTGAGATGTTGTGACTGACTTCAGCATGTTGTCACTACGTCAACAAGCATCCAGAGTGAAGTTTTAATTATCAATTCAAACATTCGCATGAATTCTGGTGTTTCCTTCACTCATCACTTTCAGATGATTCTTATTCAATACTGAAACAAAGCACTGACTATAAACAACTCCAGGAGGTTACAGTCATCATTTATGATAAACCAGCTTTATCTGTGATGTTCAGCAGCTGCTCAGTTTCTTTACAACAGGAGAAACACAATTTGACAGACGACTGAATGGAAACAGTTGCTGACCAGAGCGTGGATGATCTCATGTTTGACAGTGGAGAGCATCCCTTCAAACTCCTGAGGCTGAGAGGAGATCATGGCAGGACACAGGTTGGCATAGCCTGCTATAGGCCTGCAGAACAGACAGACAAACAGAGTAAAATCACAGGTAAGTTTCCATGAATACATACATACATAAATAACTCTAACCAGACATTGGTTGCCTCCAATGTCGGGTTCAGACTACATAATCTCTCTGTCCGCTGAATTATATGTTCTGTGATTCTAAAAGTCAGTTGAACAATATCCAAGTTAAAACCTTTTCTTAACAAAAAACACTTGCTGACGTTGGATCGACCGTTTCTTATTGTTTGGATTGTGTGTCGTCATCCCTGCTTGCTGAAGTTTAAACTGCTGGGAGTTAAGTTGGTCTTGCACCAAAATCATCATTCTTCTTTGTCTTCAGCGTGTTTACAGTTATGTTAAATTTAAACGAAAAACCACAAATGCAACATTAACAATGATGGAACTGCAGGTGTAATATTATTATAACCATGTTTCCCTCCCACCTGTCCAGCTCTGCCTCCAGCTGGCAGTATGCAGCATAGGCCACGATGTTCTCCTGTCCACAGCGCTCGGTGGTGATGCCGCTAACGTAGAGCACGAAGTCGGACCCCTCCACTCCAGGGCTGTCTGGAGGCCCCAAGGGGCCGCAAGACTGCCCTGATTCACTGCACACCTTACATTGCTATGAGAGAAATACACAACCAAGGGTGAGCAAAGGGACTTCTTGTACCATGACAGTCGAGTAAGTAATGAGCATAATAAAGTTTTATTTTTATGCAAATGATGCACTGTTATATCTTCCTGTTAACTCTTCTGATTCTTGTAGTTTGGCTGCATTACTGGATTTCTTTGAGGGAAAAATATGACAATAAAACTTCCCCAATGAATGCTTTATCTTCTGCATGAACCTTCCATTCTGTTCAAGTTTTACCGTCAGATTGTTCAGCAATAAGAACAGAACTGAGAATGAGGTCGCTGCTATCAGCTTCTGTCCAGTGTCTACAATAACCACAATGAGATCAACATCTTTTCCAGCCTGCATCCAACATCATACTGTTCTTCCTCATCATCTCACTTAATCCCCCTCCTTCAGATCTGCCTCTGAGCATCATCAAAAATCCTTCACTGGTTCAGCACGGGTCACCTGAATAAGATCTTTGGCAGTCCCTCCTTTAATGTGGTGTCCCCCAGGGATCAATCTTAGGTCCACTTTTGTTCTCTTCATATATTCTATCCTTGGGTCTTTTACTGAGTGGCAGTGTGTAAGCAAATATTTCCTTTATCAGATCTTTAAATCAACTTTTGACCACAAAGATTCACAAACACTCAAGAAGACGTGGCTAATGTGCAACAACTTGGATTTATATTTTAAAAGGCTATGTAAGTGAAGGTTTTATTTCTGTCCACTATCTGTGGCCCCTCCTGACCTGCAGGTGGTGCTGTGGTACAATGACGGGGCCACACCGGGTGATGTCTGCACAGGCGTCCTGGCAGTAACGATGAGGGTCATCTCTCTTTCTCAGGTACTGGTTGGTTGCACATTGTCTGAAACAACAGAGATACAAAGCACTAATGTTTGTTAACTCTCGAGTCGAGTCCTGGTGGATTAGACATTAATCTCTCTGATGTGACACTTTTAAATTAAATCTGTTCATATGAGTGGTTCTTTATGAGGCTGAGTGTTTGAAACGTGGTGACATGACAGTCTTATACAATACCTGCTGAGCAGCACTGGCCCCACCCTGCGCCGCACACTGAAGGCCCTCTGCAGGTAATCAATGGCCTGAGGAAAGAGCTTATCCTGGGGAAGGACACACACACAGATTCAGCAGCTAACGACGCCCAACAGCTATATCACTGCAGCAGGTGAGAGTTTCAACTACTGCAGATCAGAAAAACACAAGCAAACAAACCACTGCTGTGGTTCAAGCTGTTCATGCATAAAATGAATTAAGTGCTTCACAAAAAGCAGACAATAACATTTATGATTAAACAATTAAAACATACATAAAATTGAATTAAAGATGTGTCTTAAGATTTCATCTAAAAATGTCAACAGATAAGAGACTAAGCTAAGATACAGTGTGAGATAAGAGAAACAGAAGAGTGGGAAACGTTGGCCCACAGCACCAGCAGCCGTCACAAACACAGCAAGGAACCAATTAACAATGTTTGTCTTTTAGTCAGCTTTGCAAATGTTTCATGGCTGAAGAAAATACACCCAACATGTTAGTAAGACCTCAAGAAGACACACGTAAGCATAACGTTTGTTTGTTGACCAGAAAACCTCCACAGGACGGCTTTAACAGGAGCTGTTGACTGAAATATGAGCAGTGAACTCAGACGTCATCTTCCAGGTTTTCATTTCTGTGTTTGTGCTGTAAGCTTTAAGTTCTCAGGTGTTCCTCACCTTCACAAGTCTCCTCTTGTCTGCAGGAAGACTGTGGACACAGAAAACATCATTTTAAACTGACTCATCTTCATCATTTGATTTATTAACAGAAAAACTATGTGAGGTTTTATGTCCCATCTACTGAAAAGCTTATTGTTGAGCAGCTGCAGGACTCACTGATCGACGCTGTAGTCGTAGATGATCTTTATCTTTAGCTGGAGGTCGTCAGAGCTTCTCTTCATCAGGCGCTCAGGCTTCAAGTACACATGATGGACCTAACACCAAGAAATCACAAGAATTCAGTCATATTTAACCAACACTCCAGTTAAATGTTAAGCAATGTCGATAAAACCTGACTGTGATTTAATATGAATATAACTAAGGTTTTTGTTATTAAACAAATTGAAGAACACCTTAGAGCACTGTTAGCTATCTGTTAGCTCAGAGTTAGTGTGGTCTTATTTTCTAAAACTGTGAGGCTGATTATTGATTATTTAATTGTTTGTTACTTAAAAGAAAGTACCTGAGCAACTGTCCTGTAATGACCTTTAAAGTAGGAAGAGTGTTGTTTTTTGTTGGAGAGTTAGTTTTTTTACAGAAGCAACAACGGAGACTCTGACTGAGCAACAGCTGTGCTCCACATGATAGAATAGAGGCCTGAATAGAAGCCCCATGAGAAACAAGGATCCCGCTAGAGACTGGCTCTGTCTAACAGGACAAGAAAACCAAGGTAAGAGAGAGAGAAGAGAAGATGACTCTGGATACGAATAAAAACACATAAAAGGTGATGTCCTGTCAGTGAAAACTCAGTTGTTCTGCAGGAAAGCTCAGGCTTTATACCATGTGCACTTTGTGATGAGGAATAAAGCTCTCTGGACTCAACTTTACTGGACTCCAGTGCTTATTTGACTCTGCGTTTTTCCTCAGAAGAAGATTTGAACACTTTAAAATTTTTTGAATAAAGGACTTAGAAAATAAAGAGTAAGGTGTTGAGGCTTGGGCAGGATCAGACTTAGTCTCCAGCTGGCCCTTTACTGGGTCTTGCAGTCCAGCCTGAAAAATCCACATCATTAGCTATGTGTTAGCTCCATATTACCTCAGTGTTAGCACTGTTAGCTCATTGTTGGCCCAGAGTTATCTTTTTGTTATCTTAGTGTCAGTTATGTGTTAGCTCTCTGTTAGCTCTCTCTTAGTTTGGTGTTAGCTTAGCGTAGCTCAGTGTTAGCTCTCTCTTAGTCCAATGTTAGCTCTCTGTTAGCTCAGTGTTAGCTCAGTGTTAACCCTATGTTAGCTCTGTGTTAGCTTAGTGTTAACTGTCTGTTAGCTCTCTGTTAGCTCTGTGTTAGCTTAGTGTTAGCTCTCTGTTAACTGCTCTCAGTGCTTAGTGTTAACTGTCAGTGTTAGCTCTCTGTTAGCTGTCTCTGTTGTTAACTGTCTGTTAGCTCTCTGTTAACTGTCTGTTAACTGTCTGTTAACTCTCTGTTAGCTCTCTGTTAACTGTCTGTTAGCTCTCTGTTAACTGTCTGTTAGCTCTGTGTTAGCTCAGTGTTAGCTTAGTGTTAGCTTAGTGTTAACTGCTCTCTGTTAACTGTCTGTTAACTGTCTGTTAACTGTTAACTGTCTGTTAGCTCTCTGTTAACTGTCTGTTAGCTCTCTGTTAGCTGTCTGTTAGCTCTCTGTTAGCTCTCTGTTAGCTCTCTGTTAACTGTCTGTTAACTGCTGTCTGTTAGCTTCTGTTAGCTCTGTGTTAACTGTCTGTTAACTGCTCTGTTAGCTCTGTTAGCTCTCTGTTAACTGTCCGTTAGCTCTCTGTTAACTGTCCGTTAACTGTCCGTTAGCTCTCTGTTAACTGTCCGTTAACTGCTCTCTGTTAACTGCTCTCTATTGTTAACTTTAACTGTCCTGTTAGCTTGTCTGTTAACTGTCCGTTAGCTCTGTTAACTTCCGTTAACTGTCCGTTAGCTCTCTGTTAACTGTCCGTTAGCTCTACTTAACTGTTAGTCCGTTAACTTGTCTGTTAGCTGTGTTAACTGTCTGTTAGCTCTGTGTTAGTGTTAACTGTCTGTTAGCTCTCTGTTAACCGTGTTAGCTCTCTGTGTTAGCTGTCTGTTAACTGTCTGTTGTTAGCTCTCTGTTAACTGTCCGTTAGCTCTCTGTTAACTGTCTGTTAACTCTCTGTTAGCTCTCTGTTAACTGTTAGCTCTGTTAGTTACTGTCTGTTAGCTCTCTGTTAACTCTCTGTTAACTGTCTGTTAGCTCTCTGTTAACTGTCTGTTAGCTCAGTGTTAGCTGTCTGTTAGCTGTCTGTTAGCTGTCTGTTAGCTCTGTTAGTGTTAGCTGTCTGTTAGCTCAGTGTTAGCTGTGTTAGCTGTTAGCTCAGTGTTAGCTGTCTGTTAACTGTCTGTTAACTCTGTGTTAGCTGTTAGCTGCTCTGTTAACTGTCTGTTAGCTCTCTGTTAACTGTCTGTTAGCTCTCTGTTAGCTCTCTGTTAGCTGTCTGTTAGCTCTCTGTTAGCTGTTGGCTCAGTCTGTTAGCTGTCTGTTAGCTGTCTGTTAGCTCAGTGTTAGCTCTGTGTTAGCTGTCTGTTAGCTCAGTGTTAGCTGTCTGTTAGCTCTGTGTTACTGTCTGTTAACTGTCTGTTAGCTCAGTGTTAGCTCTGTTAACTGTTAACTGCTGTCTGTTAGCTCAGTGTTAGCTCTCTGTTAACTGTTAGCTGTTAACTGTTAGCTCTCTGTTAACTGTCTGTTAGCTCTCTGTTAACTGTCCGTTAACTGCTGTTAGCTCTGTTAGCTCTCTGTTAGCTGTCTGTTAGCTCAGTGTTAGCTCTGTTAACTGTTAACTGTCTGTTAGCTGTTAGCTGTTACTGTTACTGTCTGTTAGCTCTGTGTTAGCTCTGTGTTAACTGTCTGTTAACTGTCTGTTAGCTCAGTGTTTAGCTCTCTGTTAACTGTCTGTTAGCTCAGTGTGTTAGCTCTCTGTTAACTGTCTGTTAGCTCAGTGTTAGCTCTCAGTGTTAACTGTCTGTTAGCTCAGTGTTAGCTCAGTGTTAGCTCTCTGTTAACTGTCTGTTAACTCAGCTCAACTGTCTGTGTTAGCTCTCTGTTAACTGTCTGTTAGCTCAGTGTTAGCTCTCTGTTAACTGTCTGTTAACTGTCTGTTAGCTCAGTGTTAGCTCTCTGTTAACTGTCTGTTAGCTCAGTGTTAGCTCTCTGTTAACTGTCTGTTAGCTCAGTGTTAGCTCTCTGTTAACTGTCTGTTAGCTCAGTGTTAGCTCAGTGTTAGCTCTCTGTTAACTGTCTGTTAGCTCAGTGTTAGCTCTCTGTTAACTGTCTGTTAACTGTCTGTTAGCTCTGTGTACTAGCTGTCAGTGTAATAGCTCTCCGTGGTAGCTGCTCTCACCTCTCCGGGAGGGGGCGGTCGGTGCCTGCAGGTCCCGTGGCAGCTCGCTAACCCCGCCAGGACGGAGAGGAGGACAGCGGGGCCGAGGATCCAGGAGGCCGGCGGTCCCTCCATCCTCTGGCCGCCCGACCAGCGGAACTCTGCGGCCCGAAGTCAGCAGCAGCTCCGGTCATCGCTCACAGGCCGGATCAGGACATGCTGGCGCTCCTGGAGGGACTGTGTTTGCAAGGGGCCAGACTTTCCTGTAGGGGGCCAGACTCTCCTGTAGGGGGCCAGCTCTCCTGTAGACTCTCCTGTAGGGGGCCAGAGGGGACTCTCCTGTGACTGTCAGGGGGGCAGACTCTCCTGTCGGAGGGCGGACTGTGTTTGTAGGGGGGCAGACTCTCCTGTCGGAGGCGGACTGTGTTTGCAAGGGGCCAGACTTTCCTGTAGGGGGGCAGACTCTCCTGTCGGAGGCG
This sequence comes from Scortum barcoo, assembly GCA_023238725.1. Classification (NCBI taxonomy): domain Eukaryota; kingdom Metazoa; phylum Chordata; class Actinopteri; order Centrarchiformes; family Terapontidae; genus Scortum; species Scortum barcoo. Next base: position 1,096,621 of record CM041550.1, read on the forward strand.
GACTGTGTTTGTAGGGGGGCAGACTCTCCTGTCGGAGGCGGACTGTGTTTGTAGGGGGGCAGACTCTCCTGTCGGAGGCGGACTCTCCGGTCTGGATCAGCCGAGAGAACCGGAACTACAGAGCGTCACTCTGAGGGAGATTTCCTGTCCGGAGCTCAGAACAGGCTTCAAAGATCGTCTGTTATCAAGAGGGCTTACTCTGAGGGAACACTCTGGGTCAACTGAAAATTTAATCAGGATCAGATTTGATTATTTTTATTTTATTTTAAGAACAGCCTCCAGGGTACAATCAGAAAGTACCATTAACTGCTGAATGTAAAGTGATCAATGACAATTCAAATTAAATTATTATTAATTTTTCTTGAGTTTTTGGTTTGATTTGTTTTACATTTACTGACAAGTGTCCTGTTCCTCTACGCTAATACGTCTGTTATATTCATCCAAACAAAATACAAACTACTGCTGAACATGTTTTCTTCCTTTCCTGTTTTCCTGTCACTTCCTGTTGTTGGTTCCCACACTCCCGACAGCCAGACACCAAAAACTGATTAACTTCAGTGAGACGAGCTGAATGGGATTAGTTCAGGAGGGTCCAGGTCCTCTGAAGTCTGAGGGACTGATGAAAGGCTGATCTGTGTCTGTCTGGTTGTCTTCATCCATCCAGAATGAGGCTGAATATCCGCTTTAGACTTAAACTGACAGTGACTGACAGTTTACCAACGGAAACGAATCTACGACAGCCTCCATTAAAGGTGTCTCCATTGAAGGTGCCTCCAGGTGTGTTTCCAGCTGTCTGCAAGTGCATTGATACGATTTTAAAGTTGACATTTGAAGACACCACTTTGGGCACATCTTTCACTCCTTTCTTTCATCTTACAGAGTGATCATTGAAGAAAATAATTAAATTCAGTTATATTTATTCATATAAGAATTCAACCTCAGAATTTGATCATGAATATCGTTATCGTTTACTGAGATATGGGCGGTCAGTTCAGGCTCAGCAGTAGATTAAACATTGAAATATGAAAATGATAAAGATCACTGAAGAGAAACCAAACATTCAGAGTCAGTTTGAAGATGTCCTTCAGACATTACAGCTCTTTAAAATGAGACACGTGTGTCTCTATTAGTGGATCAGCTGTTCTGATTATCGTGCAACAGTCCAACTTAGACTAAGACTTAGACTTTATTGATCCCTTTGGGATGACTCCCTCATGGAAATTTAAGTTTCCAGCAGCACATAAGAGAAGCAGCACACAGATAGAAAGAAACACACAGATGAAAAATAAACAGTAAACACTAAGCTTAATATACAAAATATAAAAGAATAGGAATAAAATAATATAAGTAAATATAAAGAGCTGAATATGGCTTTGTATGGAATAAGTTAAAGTTATAAGTTAAAATTATTGCTCTATATATGAGAATGAGGTTATTACACCATATAATGAGGTTATTGCACCAAAGGAAAAGTGTCCATTTCTGTGTGTGCATGTGTTGCACAGGTAAATGTAAATGGCTACCCCCCCTTCTCTACTGTTCTCTGTACTCTATGTCCTCCTCTATGTCCTCCTCCCCCCAGGTGAGGAGTTGTAGAGTGTGATGGCATGATGGACAAAGGAGTTCTTGAGCCTGTTGGTCCTGCACTTGGGAAGGAGCAGTCTTTCACTGAACAGGCTCCTCTGGTTGCTGATGACGGTGTGCAGAGGGTGGCTGGCATTGTCCATAATATCCAGCAGTTTGTCCAGAGTCCTCGACTCTGCCACCGTCACCAGAGAGTTCCAGCTTCATGCCGACCACAGAGCCGGCCCGCCTGATCAGTTTATCCAGTCTGGATGTGTCCTTCTTGGATATGCTGCCCCCCCAGCAACATGTTTTGGTGTGTTTGTGTTTGTGTGATCAGTTTACAGCAGCTGTTTCTTTCATTGAGTAACTGGGCGTTTCTCCTCAAAGTCGTCTCTGTTGTGGTCCCCGACTTCTTCAAACCCAAATGAGAAAATCAGTCATGTGTAGTAAAACCTCGTGCATATTAAAAAGTGTTGGTAACCACCAGAACCCACGTCCCATTCTGAATCCAGCCCACAACTTAAAAGACATTGTTGTAAAGTTTTGGTGGTTTTCAACTTCTTTCATTTGTTTCCTCTCTGACGTTGGAAATTCAAGTTTTAATCACTCTTAAGGACAAAAATGTAAGCTTGTCAAAAGCCTGTCAGAAATGATCCTGAATGTGGGTTTGCTGTATAAACCTGTACATGTCACTAGTTTAGTTTCCCATGTTTCAAACCTCACACGGACATTTGAGAAATAATACAGTTTTTCTTTCTTGCTGAGAGTGAAATGAAAAAATCTAAATGTCTGAAATGTTTGTGCTTTAAATATGAAACTACGAGGAGATGGTTAGCCTCCGAGTAAACATGCCTTCTAAATCCTACTTTATTATGATTATACAGAAGTAATAACAGTAAAATGTACTTGAAGCATCAGAAGTAAAACTGCTGTATTCATGTAAGAGCAGCATTTAAACTCTGACCACCTTTCTTAAACCACTGCAGCGTTTCCACCTCAGGACAGACTCAAGAACCACCGATCAGCTACAGAGACAAACTTTATTACACAACAAACAACATTTGGACATACTGTGTTTCCCTCCTTTAGTGGTTTCCTGGTTTCATGCTGGATGGAAAAGTCTTTTTAGTCACCAGATCCTTTAGTTGTTTAAAATAAAAAGTACACTAACAGATTTTTCCATTTCTGCGTGCTTGTGTGTGTGAGATCTGATTCGTGATTCTTTGGCAGAGATGTTGTGATTAAAAAACTAAATCAGACCAATTCTTCACCGTCAGTCAGAACAGATCCACAGAAACCATCCACAGGCTGTTTGTTCATATGAGTCGGTTATAGAAAAGATAATCACAGTAAAGAATAATACCACATCATGGAGACCAGCTCCAACACGATCAAACATTTTCATACAACAGTCTGAGTGTTCGTCTCTGCCAGCAGAGCTGGACTGATGTCCTCAGATGACATCTGTTCCCATCACATCACTTTCAGTTTGGGACTAAAGCGAGTTCATCCTTCAGTCTCTGATTCTTTCTGCCGTTTTTGTTCTCCAGGTGAATAATCCAGGCTGCGTTCACACTGCCAGGTCAACACTTGATCTGTAATTCAGCCATTCAGTCTGTCCAACACTGTGGTTCAGACCACAGACTGTTTATAAAGATGGACGAACGTGATAGCCCCCCCACAGTGAAGCCAAAACATCGCATCGCCCCCTGGTGGCAGCTGACTGCAGTACAGCCCATAATCCCCGCCCCCTCCATGTTAGCAGATGGAACAAACTGAAAAAAATCAAACATCAAATAAATGTTTCCCAAAGATGGTTTCTGTCATTTTATGTAGTTCTGATCACGCTGATGTTTGTTCAAGTGTTTATTTTTCTAATCAGTTTGGTTTTAATGTGTGATTTGATTGTATAAAAAATGGGCGTGGCCTCATGATTGATTATCAATCACAGTCAGGTGGGTGTGTGGGCGGGACCTCGACACTGAGGCGGCGCCTGTATCCCAGACATTTTAGCTTAATTTCTGTACAGCGGGAGGAAGAGGAGACGTCGTCCATCTTTATATTCAGTCTGTGGTGCAGACTGAAGCTGTTGAACAGACGATGATGGACTGAGACGATGTTTGGTTCAAATGTTCATGTTCCCGACAGGATGAAGTGAAAGAACTTTGGCAGGTTTGTGTCTTTTATTAGATATCTGACACTGTTGAATGAATCATCATTCATACAGTTGGTAGCTTCACGATGAATCTGCCGACTTTTCCTTTCCATCACGAGGTTCACATTTGTGTTTTTGACTCATCTCAACACCTGTTGGACAGACTGTGATAAATGTGGTCCTGATGTTTGTGTTCCTCTCAGGATGATCTGTAAGAACTACATTAATTCTCTGATTTTAGGATTTTAAGATAACACACAAGTGTGAACACAGCCAGCGTCAGGATGGAGGGCTCACAGTGAGGATGATGAGGTCAGCCGCTCACTCCACAGACCCAGTGTGAACCAGGGAATCATGGGATACCTCTGTACCTGAGTCAGGCTGAGGAATGTGGAAGGAGGAAGAGGAGGAGGGCGAAGAAGCAGTGGAGGGAATCTGGTCATTGTCTGGTGTCTCTGAGTCCTTTTCTCTTTCTCCATCTCCCTCTTCGTTAACTTCAGGCCTCGGTTCCTCCTCCTGTCGTCCTCCTTCCTCCTCCTCCTGCTGCAGGACATTGAAGCGCTCTACCACACAGTGAGCCGTCAGCCGGGCTTCAGGGTCGTGATCCCAGCACTCAGTGACAGTGGAGCAGAAGACGCTCATCCCCTAAAGGACAGATGACCAGAGTTAGACAGCAGGACATCGAAAACAGGACACAGTCTGGGTCTGGGTCTGACCTGGTGTTGGGTCCATGCTGAGGGGATGTCCGGCCGCCCTCGGTCTCTCAGCACCAGGTCTCTCATGCTGTCCACACACGGCTGCTCACAAACCTTTGAGCCAAACGCCTTGGCTCGTAGCTCTTCACCTCTGCACCAACACACACACACACACACACACACACTTAACATGCAGTGTGTGTTTGAACACGGCTGCAGAGGCTGATGTGTTTCAGTACTCAAGGAAAAGACACTTGAGATAAACAGCTTCACTGTGAGTTTCAGTTGATTGTTTATCTGTCAGACCACAGGTTTACTCCTCTGGTTCACCCTCACCGCTCTCATAGTGTTGAAAAAGCTGTTTAAAGACACACTAAACTACCTGCTCAGACAGACAGAGGTAGAGAGAAGCTGGTGAACACTGCTGAGCATTTAGCATCACCTTGTCTTTACATGGTATCTCTATCGCCCACACCACTCGTGTTGCTAAAAACTGTACTTTATTAACTCAATAAAAATGCATATTTATTTCACAGTGGTTTTACTGGAACTTCATTAACTACTTATTAAGTTATTTCCCCATAAAAAAGTGTAGACCAACTATGTTCTCCTCTTTAGAAGATTCCTGTCCATAGATAATGATGGAGAAGCTCCTACCTCCGATGGCTTGGCAGCGGGAGGCCATTTCCCAGAGGACCAGGGCCATGGAGTAAACATCCATCTGCTTAAAGGCCTCAAGGTCCTCCAGGTTCACCCTGGACTCAAGTACCTCAGGAGCCATGTAGCGGGCTGTCCCCACCTGGACCGGACAAAACAGGGAGTCCAATCAAATGATGACCAAAACATCAGATGTAAGTTCTGAAATCTAAACCTGTAAAGTTTACCTGTCCACTGTTGGCGAAGTCGTCAACAGTAAGGGAGAGGTCCAGTCTTAACGCCAGACCAAAGTCACAGAGAGCACACTCCTTTCTGCTCTTCACCACAATGTTACTGCTCTTCAGGTCCCGATGAGCAACTGGCACCTGCAGCAACACAGGAAACCAACCATCAGAACCATCAAAAGGCAAATGAGTGACTCAAAAAGCATTCAGCATAAAATGACTAGAGACGTTAATGTTGCTACAGATGCTCAAATCTACAAAAGACACAGTAAAACTGACCAAAGCAGATAAAGATAAGCTTACACACCATGATGTGTTGCTCTGTTCAGACAGACTGACTTACCTTTGGTACCCCGCTGGGTGTTGTGTCACTGTGGAGGTGAGCTAAACCCCTTGCAAGGCTACCTGCCATGGCAACAAGCTCTTCCCAGCTCAGTATGTTTGCTGTCAGGAAGTCCTGCAGGTTCCCGAGGCTGTGATAGGCCAAAACCAGCCAGTATTTCCTGAGGGCATGGCCAGGCGGACCCCTCTCTTCAGCTGCAAGGAATCGAACCACGTTGTTGTGCTCCAGTTTGGGGTCAGAGAAGATGGAGAACTCATTTCTCCAAGAGGCGTACTCCACAGCTGGAAACACCTTCACCGCCACGGTTTCATAACTGTTGACTCCGCCCTTCTCGCCCTGCAGCAGGCGTGCCCTCCACACCTCAGCGAAGCGCCCCTTCCCCACCAGGGCCTCCAGCTTGATGGGCAGCGGCTCAGCCAGCCGGCCCTGCCAATCTGTCATGACACCGAAGATGCCATTGTTGGGAGACGGCACCTTGGCATTAGACTCCTCCCCTTCATCACAAGGACCCGTCACACCTCCACCCTCCTCTGTAGCCCCACACGGCAGGTCGAACGCCTGGTAACAGCTCTGGGTTGGGTTTGGTGGGCCAGTCAGGGCGTGCAGGAGGGCCCGGTTTGTCAGGTGAGCGGTGGGTTCGGTAGAAGTAGGGAAGCTGCAGTCAGGGCGTGCAGGAGGGCCCGGTTTGTCAGAGCGGTGCGTTCGGTAGAAGTAGAAGGCAGCAGTGGCGACTATGGCCACAAGGACGGGAGGCACCAAACTGACCACCACCACCGGGATCACGTCTTTACTCTGCAGCTTGGAGAACCCTGCAGGGACACAGACAATACTCAACTCTATTCACCCGTCCATCTGTCTGTCCCTTCATTCAATCATCCACCCATCCATCCATCTTTCCATCCATCAGATAACTCTCTTCATCAATTCAGCTGTCCATCCATTCATTCATCAAATCATCCAATAATCCTTTCATTCATCTATCTGTTCAGTCATCCATCCATTCGTTCGTCCATTCATTCATCAAATAACTCCATCCATCCTGCCATTCATTCACCCAGCCATCCATTCATTCTTTCATCTATCCATCCATCCATCCGTCCCTGCTCACCGTTGGCTCCCTTGTCGAAAATGAGAGTTTGTCGTTACATTCATTCGTGTTCTCCGTGGCAGCCGCAGACCATCATGGCTCCGTCCTCTGCAGGTTGGGGGGTCATGTGACACTCTCTGGAGGTGATGTTCAGCAGCAGGCCAGGGTCGACGCCCTCTAGAGGCAGCGTGGGGTTGTGACACATAGTGTGCACAGTCATTGTGTCATTGGTCTTCCTCCTGGAACAAACATTAATCCAGATTTATAAAAAGTAAAATCTACCCAACCACCTCTTAGATACACTGATCAGTTTGGTTCATTTCTTAAAACCTGACTGTAAATGTAAATGTAATATTCTTATATATATACATATACATATATATATATATATATATATATATATATATATATATATATATATATACATTATTGTTTAGGGGTCAACTTGAATCTGATATAAATATGCTCTCCCTGTGTATGATATTAAATGTATTATACTAAAATATCATGTTGTTAAGCTGATCTGTCATCAAACACCATCTGCATGTGAAATTTTCCAGTTGACAAAACAAATTTTTTATGTATGTGTTAATTGTGTTTGGTGATTATTGATGAACTTTCAAACAAACCCAGGTCTGAAGAGTATTTTTGATTTTTTGAGATGAAATCATGTTTTACTGTTTGTGTCCAAGTTGAGTCAAGCAAACTGTCATCTCTGATTTGTTGGTTTATTAACTCACTGCCAAATAAACATGGGTAAGAGTTGATTATTGTTCTATTTTTATCCAAACACTGACGGATCCTTCAGCTGTTTAAGAGCTAAAAAGCTTTGATGATTATTCTCAGCCCCTCCTTGAACCGCCACCTTACAGTGGTGGAGGGGTTTGTGTGCCCGAATGATCCTAGGAGCTATGTTGTCGGGGGCATTACGCCCCTGGTAGGGTCTCCCATGGCAAACAGGTCCTAGGTGACGGGCCAGACTAAGAGCCAGTTCACAAGCCCATCATGAACAGAAGAACATCAAGGACCGTTACGTCGCCCGGATTGGCGTTACATTGGGGCCCCACCCTGGAGCCAGGCCTGGGGTTGGGGCTCAGACTGGCGAGGCGCCTGGTGGCCGGGTCTCAGCCCGAAATAGCAACGTGGGCCCGCCTTCCAGTAGGCTCACCACCCGCAGGAAGGTCCATGAGGGGCCGGTGCAATGTGGTTTGGGTAGCAGTCGTGGCAGGGGGCCTCGACGACCCAATCCCTGGACCAAAACTCTGGCAATAGGGACATGGAATGTCACCTCACTGGGGGGAAGGAGCCTGAGCTCGTGCGGGAGGTTGAGAGGTACCGGCTAGAGATAGTCGGGCTCACCTCCACGCATAGCTTGGGCTCTGGAACCCAGCTCCTTGAGAGGGGCTGGACCCTCCACTACTCTGGAGTTGCCCAGGGTGAGCGGCGGCGAGCTGGTGTGGGCTTGCTTATAGCTCCCCAGCTCAGCCGCCATGTGTTGGAGTTCACTCCGGTGAACTTAGGAGGGTCGCCTTCTGCCTTCGGGTTGAGGGATAGGTCTCTTGCTGTTGTTTGTGCCTATGGGCGAACAGCAGTACAGAGTACCCGGCCTTCTTGGAGTCCCTGGGAGGGGTACTTGATAGTGCTCCGACTGGGGACTCCATTGTTCTACTGAGGGGACTTCAATGCTCACGTGGGCAACAACAGTGATACCCTGGAGGGGCGTGATCGGGAGGAACGGCCTCCCGATCTGAACCAGGCGGTGTTCTGTTGTTGGACTTCTGTGCTAGTCACAGTTTGTCCATAACGAACACCATGTTGGCAGCATAAGGGTGTCCATCAGTGCACGTGGCACCAGGACACCCCTAGGCCGGAGGTCGATGATCGACTTTGTTGTCGTTTCATCTGATCTCCGGCCGTATGTCTTGGACACTTTCGGGTAAAGAGAGGGGCTGAGCTTGTCAACCGATCACCACCTGGTGGTGAGTTGGATCCGCTGGCAGAGGAGGAAGTTGGACAGACCTGGCAGACCCAAAAACGTATTGTGAGGGTCTGTTGGGAACGTCTGGCCGAGCCCTCTGTCAGGGAGGTCTTCAACTCCCACCTCCGGAAGAGCTTCTCACAGATTCCGAGGGAGGCTGGGGACATTGAGTCCGAGTGGACCATGTTCTCTGCCTCCATTGTCGACGCGGCGTGTTCGAAGGGTTGTGGACGCAAAGGTCTCTGGTGCCTGTCGTAAGCGGCAACCCCGAACCCGGTGGTGGACACGGAAGTAAGGGATGCTGTCAGGCTGAAGAAGGAGTCCTATCGGACCATGTTGGCATGTGGGACTCCTGACGCAGTTGACAGGTACCGGCAGGCCAAGCAAGCCGCCTTGCAGCCCGGACGGTCCTGGAGGCAAAAACTCGGGTCTGGGAGGAGTTCGGTGAGGCCATGGAGGAGGACTATCGGTCGGCCTCGAAGAGATTCTGGCAAACCATCCGGTGCCTCAGAAGGGGGAAGCAGTACTCTGCCAACACTGTTTACAGTGCAGGTGGGGAGCTGTTGACCTCGACTGGGGACATTGTCGGACGGTGGAAGAAATACTTCGAGGATCTCCTCAATCCCACCGACTTGCCTTCCAATGAGGAAGCGGAGGCTGGGGTCTCTGAGGTGGACTCGTCCATCACCCAAGCCGAAGTCACTGAGGTAGTTCGTAAGCTCCATGAGTGGCAAGGCGCCGGGGGTGGATGAGATCCGCCCTGAGTACCTCAAATCTCTGGATGTTGTGGGCTGTCTTGGCTGACACGCCTTTGCACACATTGCATGGAGGTTGGGGACAGTGCCTCTGGTGTGGCAAACTGGGGTGGTGGTCCCTCTTTTTAAAAAGGGGACCGGAGAGTGTGTTCCAACTACAGGGGATCACACTTCTCAGCCTCCCCAGGGAAGGTCTACGCCAGGGTACTGGAGGAGAATTCGGCCGATAGTCGACCTCACCAGGATTCAGGAGGAACAATGCGGTTTTCGTCCCTGGTCGTGGAACACTGGACCAGCTCTATACCCTCCACAGGGTGCTTGAGGGTTTATGGGAGTTTGCCCAACCAGTCCACATGTGCTTTGTGGATCTGGAGAAGGCATTCGACCGTGTCCCTCGTGGTATTCTGTGGGGGGTGCTCCATGAGTATGGGGTCCGGGAGCCTTTGCTAAGGGCTGTTCGGTCTCTGTACGACCGGAGCAGGAGCTTGGTTCGCATTGCCGGCAGTAAGTCAGACCTGTTCCCAGTGCATGTTGGACTCCGGCAGGGCTGCCCTTTGTCACCGGTCCTGTTCATAATCTTTATGGACAGGATTTCTAGGCGTAGCCAGGGGCCGGAGGGAGTCCAGGTTTGGGAACCACAGGATTTCATCTCTGCTTTTTGCGGATGATGTTGTCCTGATGGCTTCATCAGGCCAGGACCTTCAGCATGTACTGGAGCGGTTTGCAGCCGAGTGTGAAGCGGCTGGGATGAGAATCAGCACCTCCAAATCCGAGGCCATGGTTCTCGACCGGAAAAGGGTGGCATGCCCTCTCCAGGTGGGTGGAGAGGTCCTGCCTCAAGTGGAGGAGTTCAAGTATCTCGGGGTCTTGTTCACGAGTGAGGGAAAGATCGAAAGCGTGAGATTGACAGGCGGATTGGTGCAGCGTCCGCAGTTATGCGGTCGGTGTACCGGACCGTCGTGGTGAAGAAGGAGCTGAGTCGAAAGGCGAAGCTCTCGATTTACCGGTCAATCTACGTTCCCACCCTCACCTATGGTCATGAACTTTGGGTAATGACCGAAAGGACAAGATCAGCGGATACAAGCGGCCGAAATGAGTTTCCTCCATGCAGGGTGGCTGGGCGCTCCCTTAGAGATAGGGTGAGAAGCTCGGTCACTCGGGAGGAGCTCGGAGTAGAGCCGCTGCTCCTTCGTGACATGTCGAGAGGAGTCAGCTGAGGTGGCTTGGGCATCTGTTTCGGATGCCCCCTGGACGCCTCCCTAGGGAGGTGTTCCAGGCATGTCCCACCGGGAGGAGGCCTCCGGGGAAGACCCAGGACACGCTGGAGAAACTATGTCTCTCGGCTGGCCTGGGAACGCCTCGGGGTCCCCCCGGAAGAGCTGGAGGAAGTGTCTGGGGTGAGGGAAGTCTGGGCATCTCTGCTCAGACTGCTGCCTCCGCGACCCGGTCCCGGACCAAGCGGATGAAGAAGAAGAAGATGAAGAAGAAGATGATTATTCTCAGACCAAAGACGTTGTTCTATTCTCACATGCTCCATCAAGTGTTTGGATGGACGACATTTAGTGTGAATTTGAAAACATACAGAGGACGTGCTGATCTGATTATTCCTATTATTGTTAGAGGCTTTTTTTAACTTCCTGCGAGGGGAACAAAGGTTTCACAGAGGGTTTCTATGCACAGTGGTATTCTGGTTATGGTGTTTGCATGGAGCATAAGAAACACAGTAATTCATCTGTGCACACAATGTTATCCAGCTTTCTGATTATGTGTGCAGATTCCTCAACACCTCAGACGCTCATTTCTTTAACAGAGAACATTTAGAAACCAGGATTAAGTGTTTAGCAGGTCTCTCAAAACCAGAACAAGGTCTCATGTATTTAATCTAACTTTGGCTTTTTCACTGTTCCTCAGTCTATTAACATCAGATATTACATTTGTCACTGAAAATGAAATATTTCAGGTCCAACAGTCAGATTGCGTTTTTCAGCTTTAGATAAAAGTGAGCAGGGTTCTTTCAGAATTAAATTGCTATGACATTAAAGTGAAGGTTTGCAGGTCTGAATGAGGTTTTAGCAGCCTTTTGTAAATCACATCAGCTCACTGTTTAGTCGACTGACAGAAATAATGACTCTACAGACAGCCTGAGCAGCTCAAAGATGATGGCTGCCAACTTTAACCTCAATAAAGCAGTGTTTCTTCTCCTCTCTTTTCTCCCCCCTTATCACTGTTTCCTGCAGCTATCTGGGAGGGTCGGGCAGGCTGACGTGAACAGGAAATGAGAGGGGAGCAGCGAGGGGGATCCCGGCGAAGCAAAGTTATCCAAACAAAAGCACGAATCAGCAGAAACTTTCCAATCGTGAAGGAAGTGATGCGAGTGGAGTTTGTGAAAGCTTTGACAGGTTTGCAGCTCCAGAGGTCGTCAGGCTCTCTCTGCCACATAAAACAACTGTGAACCTTTGAAATCTAATATGAAAAAGGCAAAATTGCAGTCACATGTTTTTTCCTGCAACAGTAGCGAGCTGAGAGAAATGACTTCAGGATGTTTCATAATGCTGATCAACAACATATTGAAGTGGCTTAGCTGTACTGTGGTGGACTGAGCTGGCTGCAGGAAAAAAAAGAGTGTGTGAGTGAACACACACTGATATTTCAGCATTTCTGAGCAACACGAAAGGCTTCAGGACATATTGTTTTTATCTAACAGCACTTTACCAGAACAAAGACAGTAAATCACTATGACAAACCACACGGAAAACTGAGTACAAATCAAACAGTAAATACTGCAGTAAAGAGGGACACTTAGCTTACTGAAGACACACTCAGATCATTCAGTTAAGTTGTACTTTTCTTTTTTAAAACAACCCAGAAAAGTTGGTGACAGGAAGTCCATCTTTTAATCTGAAGTTTTGACATTTGACAGTTTTGACAATAGTTTTGACATTTTGGGAAATACACTCAGTGGCTTTCTTGCAGAGAGTCAGATGTTTGTGTCTTCATGCTGAATATGAAGCTACAACCTGAAGCTAGTTAGCTTAACTTAGCATAAAGACTGGAAACAGGGGGAAACTGCTAGCCTGGCTCTGTCCAAAGTCAACGACATCCCCCAGTTAGCACCTGTAAAGCTTCCTGATTAATCTGATGTATCTCATTTGTTTAGAGGAAATGAACGGACGGTTGTACAATAATGAAAGAAACAGTCCTGATATTCATAACAGGACTATGATATGGATGTATTGATCAGGAATGAATGAAGCAGGAATGAAGCACATCACTGGGATGAAGGGGAAAGACAGGCAGACGTCAGGGAGCCTGGATAGAGGCAAACCAGTTTAACCAGTTTTTTAACAGGTTTAGCTCACCCCCTGCCAGCCCCCCTACGACACCTCCAGGCCCCCCACACACCCACATTGTCCCAAATGGCTCGACCCACCCCCCCAGCATTCTCCTGTACAGCACCTCTCTATCTGCTCCCCCTCCCTCCCCATCCCCCCCCCACCCCTCCCCCACCTCCTCCACTGAAGACATCCGCATCAACCCCTGCCCAACGGTGACTACAGGCCAGGTAAAGAGGCAGCTGGAAAGACTACACCAGCGAAAGGCTGCAGGCCCTGATGGCATCACACCCAGGATCCTGAAGACCTGTGCCAGCCAGCTGTCTCCTGTACTGGGACATCTGTACAACCTGAGTCTGAGTCAGGAGAAAGTCCCTATGTTGTGGAAGACGTCCTGCTCAGTTCCAGGTCCCCAAGAAGTCGAAAGGCCATCAGACCCGGCAGACTACAGACCAGTCCAGTCGCCCTCACATCTCATGTGATGAAGGTCCTGGAGAGACTGGTCTTAGCCCAGCTGAGGCCACAGGGTGAGGAAGTTTCTGGATCCTTTGCAATTTGCCTATCAGCCCCATTTAGGAGTCGATGATGCTGTCATCTACCTGCTGCAACGAGCCCATATGCATTTGGATGGTGGAGGAGGCACTGTGAGGATCACATTCTTTGATTTCTCCAGTGCCTTTCAACACCATTCAGCCGCTGCTACTGGGTGAGAAGCTGCAGGTGATGGGTGTTGACGACTCAATGATCTCCTGGATTACTGACTACTTGACAGGCAGGCCACAGTTTGTCCGTCTGGGCAGTGTTCTGTCTGATGTGGTGGTCAGTGATACAGGAGCTCCGCAGGGAACTGTGCTCTTCTCCCTTCCTCTTCACCTTATACACCACTGACTTTCAGTACAACTCTGTCATGTCATCTACAGAAGTTTTCTGATGACTCAGCTGTTGTCGGGAGGGTGAGCACAGGACATTGGTAGACAACTTTTGGCCCTTTTCCACTAGTACCTACTCGGCTCGGCTGCCGACTCGGCTCGGTTTGTACTTGTTTCCATCACGTGTTAGTACCTGGTACCAGGTACTTTTGTAGTTCCTACTCGGCCGGTTCCAAGCGAGCTGAGTTGAGCCGAAAATGTGACGTCGGCAGACGGCAGGCCGCTGATTGGCCAGGGCCTGACGTCACTAGATGCGTCGGGAGAGCGACTCGTTCATAAGAGTCAACCGCGCCATTTTTAAAACGCAATAACAACAACGAACACGATCAGAGATGCTGCACAGAAATCAACCCCGCTGGAGCAACGACGAGGTGCAGACATTTCTTTGTCTGGTGGCCTCCATTGCTCCATAGTTGTTTCGTGTTTGTGTCTACTGTAATGGAAAACGACCGAAACTGAGCCGAGTCGAGTCGAGTAGGTACTAATGTAAAAGGGCCATTTGTAGAGTGGTCCGAACAGAATCACCTGAGGCTGAATGTCAACAAGACCAGAGAGATGGTGATTGACTTCAGGAGGAAGAAGATGCCTTCACAGCCACTACGGATCAGGGGGGAGGTGGTGGAAGAGGTGGAGGACTACAAATACCTGGGAGTGGTGATCGACAACAGACTGGACTGTAAATCTAACACGGAGGCTGTGTACAAGAAGGGGATGAGCAGACTCTATTTCCTGAGGAGGCTGAGATCCTTCAATGTGGGCAGCAGGATGTTGGAGATTTTTTACCAGTCTGTTGTTGCCAGCATGCATCATTTTCTTTGCTGCCGTGTGTTGGGGCAGCAGCATCATCAGAGCCAGCAACACTAACAGACCTGATAAAATCATCAAGAAGGCTGGCTCTGTGCTTGGTCTCAGGCTGGAGTCTTTTGAGACCGTGGTGGAGAGGAGAATGCTGAATAGACTATTATCCATCATGGACAATGATCAGCAGCCTCTCCATCACACAGTAGACAGATGGCGGAGTACCTGTACAATAACAGCTAATACTCTGGTGATAACACACAGTCTATAAGCACTTTATGGGTTTTTTATACACACTGTTCACTGCAGCTTATCTGTTCACTGCACCTTATATTTATTTTGCACCACAATCAATACTGCTTATTTATACATTTTATATATATTTTTATATTGCATTTTAAATTGCTTTAATATGTCTAGGTTGTTCTTTTTATTTCATTGTATTGCTTATTGTCTCTGTGTGTAATGCTGCTGCTACACTGTAATTTCCAATTTTGGGATTAATAAAGTCTATCTATCTATCTATCTATCTATCTATCTATCTATCTATCTATCTATCTATCTATCTATCTATCTATCTATCTATCTATCTATCTATCTAGCTCTAGCTCTAGCTAGCTATTGCTATCTATCTATCATAATCAGTAACAGTCCACTCACCATATGGCGATGCAGATCTCCTCAATGGCGGTGCAGAAGGACGACAGCGTGCAGTTGCTGAGGCAGGTGCTGTCTTTGCACACCGGGCTGGACACCTCACACCACTTACACAGGTTGAAGCTCAGGTGGCTGAAACACTGAACCACAGCTGGAAGTCCTGCAGGTGACAGAAGAAGAACCACAACATCCAGCATTTCAGAAAAACCAGCAAAATAACATTTATGTTCAAGTTTATCGCCCCCCAGTGGCTGCAGGAATGATTTTTCACTGTGTCTTTAAAGGATTTTTTATTTTAACTGTTGTGTTTGTTATTTGTTCTCTTATCTGCACTGTTCATGTAATGTGGCTGTGATCTGAATAAAACATCTATCTGACAGAAGGGAAGTGATGTTGATATTGTGGCCCACCTATTTTTGTTTTTTAGCTTCAGGTTTCTGTTGCTGCTAAAGTAAAAAAAAGGCTCTCTTCTCAAACATTAAAGCACAGTTTTACTTTGGTGGTCTGATTTATGAACATGACTTAAATCTTTACACCCTCTCACACTGTCCGTCCTTTGGCTGTACGTTAGATTATAAAGCTGATCAGATATTTGATAAAAATGTAGACGTGAGGTGAACACAAGCTGCAGATATCAAACTACACAGTCTGACACAGACGTCCTCTTAGACTCATTTCAGGCCTTAAAAAACTATTCTCACCTCCTCTGCCTGTTTTCTAGGTTCACTGACATGTCACCTTTGTATTTATGCACAGAACATCCTCTAAAGATAAAGCAGTGAAGCTAACCTACAACTCATCTTTTAAGGAAACTAAACCTGGATGTCGGAGCTGTGTTAAATACAGAACAGATACACATTCAGAACAGATGGGCTGCTCTGGTGTGGTCAAAGTCTAACATACCTGAAATAAAACAGTGTGTTTCCTGTAATAATAATACAAAAATCTAAATGTTCTGATGTGAAATCTGGAGTACCTCAGGGATCTGGTCTCGACCCCTTTATATTTCTTCTCTTAGCCAAATGAGATGTAGGTGTCAAATGAATCCCCACTGCTATGCTGACGATACTCAGCTGTATATGACTTTAATGAACTCATCATTTCTTGAGTGTAACTAAAAATACAGGATATTACTTTTTTTAACCCTGAAAACATGCAGAGGAAGTGGCAGTAAGTTGGAGTGATTTACATGACTAATATATATGTGTTATATATAAATATAAATGGATGCTCTGACCTACACCTCTGGACTGTATGACTGAGCTGTACTGAGATTTCAAATCACAGAGAAAAGTTAAAGGCAGCAGAAAGTTTTCTGTCACTTTGAAACATCATCACTCACAGTCTTCAGTTTTCAGTGTGAAAAGTTTTGGTGTAAATGTTTGGTTGTGTGTTTTAGTGTTGTTGGAGGCGACGTGTTCAGCTGCCACGTTCAGCGTCACAGTAAGCGAGTGTGACTGTAAGCAGGATGTGGGCGTGTCCCCGAAAACACTCGTTAGCATGAAGCTGCTGCCAGAAGAGCTGCAGCAAACACGCATCTGTCAGTGTGTGTGTGTGTCTATAGAGTGTGTGGAAGTATATACGTGTGTGTGTGCACATGTATGTATACTATGTGTGTGTGTGTGTGATACTCTGCCACATCATAACAACAGCAGTGATCAGACCCAGCTGACACCAACACACACACACACACACACACACACAGAGTTGCAGGCATGTCTGCATAAACATGCACTCAATTACACACACAAACTCAACCACATCGCATTATAATTATATCTACTTATACACACATAAGGGATTGTACACATAAACACACACACACTTAATTAACTCTGGCACACACACACACACACACACACACACAGCTGAAGTTATTCCAGATGTTTCTTCCAAACAGAGTTAAAGACAAAGAAAAAAGAAAAGTAAAAGAGCTGGAGAAGCAAAAAACTCATTTAATTAGAATCAGCACAGCCTGTGTGTGTGTGTGTGTGAGTGAGTGAGTGTGTGTGTGTGAGTGTGTGTGTGTTACAGAGAGAGAGAGTTAAAGACAATAGATTCTCTGCGTGTGGAACAGTTGTGTGTCTTTTTTGTGAGGCTGAGTAATGCAGTGTGTGTGTGTGTGTGTGTGTGTGTGTGTGTGTGAGAGGTGTGTGTGTGTGTGAGTGTGTGCCTGCAGGAATAAATTGAAGCCAGAAGTGAGCTGCGTTCAGAGCCAAGTTAGCATCCAACGCTCCGCCCTCAGAGGCTCATGGGAAATCGAAGCACTTCACGCTGAGGAGGCCTCCCTATCA
This sequence comes from Scortum barcoo, assembly GCA_023238725.1. Lineage (NCBI taxonomy): Eukaryota > Metazoa > Chordata > Actinopteri > Centrarchiformes > Terapontidae > Scortum > Scortum barcoo. The sequence goes on from CM041550.1 coordinate 1,114,091, forward strand.
GAGCTTTATTTTAAACACACACACTTCTTCTCTATCTGTGTGTGTGTGTGTGTGTGTTCATCATGTCCAAAGCAAAGTGATTTATCAGCTGCATACATTTCACTCTCTGTCACTTCGTGACGCCTCCACTCAGAAAGAAAAGTTTAAGATTTGGGAAAATACGATTCCTCTCAGTGCAGCTGCTGGTTAGCTTAGCTTAGCATAAATACTGGAAACAAAGGGAAACTGTTAGCCTGGCTCTGACTGAAGGACCAAAATCCACCAACCAGCTCCTCTAAAGGTCTCCGATTAATCCCATATATGTTTGTTTCATCTGGACAAAATGGAAAAACAACTTGAGCCACGCAAGTGTCTGTCTGTCTGTCTGTCTGAATTTTACCATTATTGTTAGTTCAATATTAATGTACTTTATATTGAGGTGGAGCTCATTTAAACTACTTTACATAGAGTAATACGTGTAGTTCAGATTTATCATGTTATAAAGTGACAGACAAACAGAGCAGTAAACAGTGTCTCTGTAGTGGAGTAGAAGTATAACGTAGCAGTAATAAAGTACAGTAAATGTTTAACTGAGGCACTTCCTGCTGACAGTTACAGCAGACAGAGGAGATATTTATCATACGTGTGTGTGTGTGTGTGTGTGTGTGTGTGTGTCAGAGAGTCATCAGGCCATCACCACGTCACCTCACTGTCCTCATTAGTGTGAATAAAATGCTCACACACACACACGAACACACAAACACACACACTTCCTCTCAGTGCCAGTCACTCTCTTCTCCAGTGTCTTAAGACAGGGCCAAGAAGTGTGTGTGTGTGTGTGTGTGTGTGTGTGTTGCATTCATAAGGCGTTTCAGATACACTCGCTCTTTGTTAGATGTGAGATAATAGATTTCTTTTTAATCACACACTCTGTTGATTCATTCAGTCACTCGGGCTGAACAACATGTTGAACAAACCAGCAGCTATAATCAATAGAATCAATATAATATAATAAATATGATATAATAAATATAAACTATATAATATAAATTATATTAAGGTAAAACAGAAGTGGACTTATCTAAATTAAGGCAGATTGGACTAAACTTAATTATCAGTGAAGAGAGTGCAGCTGAGGCTGATGGGAGTGTCATTGTAGTTCTGCAGGTGTTTGGTCATAAATCAATCTGACTTGTCAACATGCTGACCTGATGATGAAGATGATGAAGTCAGAGGATCAATAAAGAAAATGTGAGAACAGAGCGACGTCACTGATGTGAATATAAACTGAGAGCGACGTGTTTCAGCGTGAAGAAAGAAACTGTGTGTGTTCTGGAGAAACTGATGTTGGTCAGCTGTGTTTTTGGCAGCATTCAGAGTTTAACATCCAATCAGAGTAAAACAGGAGAAAATAGATCTGAAGTGTGAAAGTAAACAGATTCATCTGGACAGGGAAAAATAAAGGAGTCTCCTCAGTGAGCGACAAACATTAAACATAAAGAAGATGTGGAGTTGAATCACTCATGACTCATGTTAAAGAAAGGACTGATTTAACCTCCTGTCTCTAACTGATCAAACCATCAGCTGAATTTGGTTTGTCGCATCTTTTTCTTCACATTTCTGTCGGTTTCTTCACTGAAAAATCTCTCGAATGAAGAGGCATCGAACACAATCAACAAACGAGCTTTTGTTCTCCTCCAAACAGTAAATACAGTTTTGATCTGCTGTCAAACCAGCTTCAGAAGAAACAGAGCTGCAGACTGTCAGGCTGAGAGGATCAATAATGATAATGATGATAATAATGATGATAATTAGAGCATTCGTTCAGCAGATCTGTTCCAGTTTTTAGCTCATCTGACCACTTTACAAGGCAAAGTGACTCACATGTGAAGAAGAGGAACAGACAGCAAAACTAAACCAGGCAGACAGTTTGATGAAATAAAGACACTCAGAAAAAGTATTTCAAACTACTTTGTGAAAACAATTATCAAACTGACGTACACGTGAATGAGAATTATTGCTCACAGGTCAGACATGAACCGGAGAAATAAAACACTCTGCTCTGGTTTTCACAGTCAGACTGAGCCAACGTCTAAAGCAGCAACAACTGATGTTCATAATCAATACTGATCGGATCAGATCAGAAACACAGAAACTACAGCCTGATATATCTGACAGGTGAGCTTCCTGTTCACCAGAGAGCTCAGTCCTGAACAAACAGCTGATCAGCAGAGTAACAACCAAAGATGAAGAGAAACACATCACTTTTCATCGTTTCCATCACTGACTGCACAAACCTGTTTGTACGTTCAGCAGTTTACAACACAAAAAGTCATTTAACCACTTTAATTAATGCAGATATAAAAGTAGGTGAACTACCAGCAAACTACTGCAACATGTGTTTAAACTACGAGTTCAATTACATGTAGTTCAACATTGACTGTTTAAAGATTTGGATGAAAAAACTGTGATGGAGCAACTCTCCAAGAAACAGAGCAGAATAAATCCACCAGTTTAAAATCATCAGCAGCTGATCCTTTACTGCAGTAAAGTACTGATGCACTGAAAATACTCCATTACAAGTGAAGTCCTGCATTAACCCTCCCTGCAGTAACAGTGTGTGAGTACTGTGACATCTGCAGCAATGCATCATGGTCTATAAGATCATCATATGTTTGTCCTGTGAGAACCACGTATCTGTAAAAAGTCAGAAAAACAGCCTGTTTTCAGCTTTGTGACGATGCAGCTGATCCGAAGGAGGCTTTAAATAGTTTATTTATCTGAAGAAGGAGGAGAATGTTTCTCAACACATAAAGGAAGACTTCATCCTTCAGTTTATCACAAACACTCAACATCAACACATCTGGAGATACCAGGTTTTCACTGGACAGGAAGGATGAACAACTGTCATCTGGAAAGAAACTAAAGCTGTCAGACAAACGGAGAGCAGGAAAAATACTATATTTACCTCTGATGGAGTAAAAATACTATATTTACCTCTGATGGAGTAAAAATACTATATTTACCTCTGATGGAGTAAAAATACTATATTTATTACGGAAAAATACTATATTTACTGATGGAGTAAAAATACTATATTTACCTCTGATGGAGTACAAAGTACTTTAGGTAAGTAAACTGTATGTAATGTATAAAAAGTACTTCAGATTTGTACTCAAATACAGTAGCTACTCAGGTAAATGTACCTTTTGTCCAGATGACCAATAAAAAGCTTCAGTCCCTACAGACAGGATATTACTGTGTTTACAGACTAGTTAACTGTGTATTAAGTACTACAAACTACATCTAAAGTACTTCAGACTGTATATTAAGATCTCCAGACTAGTTAACAGTGTATAAAGTACTTCAGACAGACTCGTGTATTAACAGTATGATGAGGTTTATGATATAATTACAGACATGTCACTGCTCTTCACTCTTGAACTACATGTTGCTGTAAATACTTTTCCTGAAGTACTTTAGACTACACACCAGGACTTGTACTGGATTATTTCTACATGCTTATACTGGTACTTTTCCTCGTCTGAAGGCTGTGGATACTTCCAGATGTGTCCAAAACACCCCCCCCCTCCATCCGTCCATCCCTCCGGCCCTCCGAGCCCCCTCAGCCCGGAGCGGCGCGGAGCTCAGCCGGACAGCAGCAGCACTCACCGGCCGTCAGCAGGAGCAGCAGCCCGGCCCGGAGCGTCCAGCGGCGGGCCATCATGAGGGGAGAGTCGGAGAGAGACCCGGGGGCTCGGTGTGTCCGTCAGTCCGTCTGCGGCCCGGAGAGAGACGCTCATGAACGGAGAGAGAGAGAGAGAGAGAGACAGAGAGAGAGAGAGAGAGAGACAGAGAGAGAGAGAGAGAGAGAGAGACACAGAGAGAGAGAGAGAGAGAGACAGAGAGAGAGAGAGAGAGAGACAGAGAGAGAGAGACAGAGAGAGAGAGACAGAGAGAGAGAGAGAGAGAGAGAGAGAGAGACAGAGAGAGAGAGAGAGAGAGACAGAGAGAGAGAGAGAGAGAGAGAGAGAGAGAGAGAGAGACAGAGAGAGAGAGAGAGAGACAGAGAGAGAGAGACAGAGAGAGAGAGAGAGAGAGACAGAGAGAGAGAGAGAGAGAGAGAGAGAGAGAGAGAGAGAGAGAGAGAGAGAGAGAGAGAGAGAGAGAGAGCCAGGAGATGTTTTTCATCCAGATGTGGTTTAGCCCCGCCCCCCGCTGCTGCCTCTGTTTCCACTGAGGAGCTGAGTGTGCACAGAGTAACTGAGTATCTGAAGTAACTGAAGTAAAGTACAGTCATCATCTCAGTTTATCATCACTTCTGTTTTATCAGCAGGAATCACTGACGGTCAATCAGCTGATCAGGATGAAGTCTGTAAAGTGACTGAAGCTGAAGATAAATGTCGTATGTAGATGTAGTGGAGTAAACAGTAACTTAAACAGAAACACGAGTAAAGAACAAGTACTTCAGATTTATACTCAAATACAGGAGCTACTCGAGTAAAAGTACTTTTTACAATAAAACCCTTCAGTCCCGACAGACAGGATGTGAATAGCCAGAACATTAAATACAGTTTTTAAAGTGTTTTTGATTCTTTATTTTCATTGATATTATTTTACATTCAAACTAATCAGATGAATGAATGAATGTTTTACAGTCTCGTTGTATTTTTCTCACAGCTTTAGAGCCCCTCTGACTGATCAACACTGATAATCACAGCACATTTATTCCTTTTTCTTCACTGTTCATCTCATAAATCCAGTGTGTCTCCTTATCGTCACGTCTCATGTTTCAGTGTGTGTTTGCAGCACAGATGTGACTCTAACAGGCTTATTCCAGCTCATTAGTCACATTATAATGAAACCACAGATGTGAGCCTTGCTCTGAAGCGTTTCACTATTTCAACGTTTCAGCTTTCAGCTTTGAGGCAAATTTTAAAAGTAGAACTTTTGCTCGTATATATCTACCTCAGACAAAGCTCCAGGGTTAGTTTTTCTACTCTAACATACAGCCAGGCTAGCTGCTTCCCTCTGTTTCCAGTCTTTATGCTAAGCTAAGCTAACCTCCCTCCAGATGAATCAGTCTGAACTTCCTCCAAAATGTTGAACGTTTCCTTAAAAAAATCACTCTGGATGGTGCTGTTTCATTTTGAGTCATTCTGTCTCTCCTGCATTTCAAAGAGAAACTGTTTTTTTCTTTACTTTTTCCATGAACCTGGACCTTTCTTTGATCAATGGATATCTGCAGGATCAGGCCTGCAAACTCTACAACAGCTGAAATACCTGAGACTGAAAAACCACATAAGAAATAAATAAACGTGGTGACAGTAGAATGTATTTTAATATTCTCTTATGTTTAAATGTGTGAAAGCACAGGATGGATAAATATATAACTTAATGATTATTGTTTGATTGTTTATTCTCTTAGATGATCTGTTTTATTTGTTTGTGTGTTTATGGTGTGTATAAGAGTGATTGTGTGTGTGTGTGTGTGTGTGTGTGTGTGTGTGTGTGTGTGTGTGTGTGAAATAACTGTTGTTTGTGCTGCTGATGATGAAAATCCTGATAAAGAGCAAAAGGGTCACAAAATCTACAACAACAACAAAACTTCCTGTTCTTTTTCAAAAAAACTTTAATCTGTGTGAATTTTGTCTCACGTTTTGGGGAGTTTTATTCATATTTTATAATTTGTCTTTTTTTCTTTCTCTGTGAAGCACTTTGTAACAAAGCACTATAAAAATAAAGTTGTTTTATTATCATTATTATTGCTGTTGTATTAAAGGGTTCATTACTGAGTTTTGTGCAGAAAAGTTTCATGTGTGTAACGTCAGACACTCTCACAGTTTGATGTTGTGCTGCCGCCTGCTGGCCACCTGCTCCGTCTGCAGACAGGATTTAGGGATTAGGAATCAGAGGTCAGAGGTCAGGGGTTATAATAATAAACAATTAGTCAGGAGAGGTCAAACTGCCGCAACACGTCAGAAAGAAATGAATGAGTATGAAAATAATTAGAACTAATTATATAATAAATGATAATAAAAAAATGATCAGAAAAAAGATTTAGCAAAACATTTTAAATTTTTCATGAGAACAATTGTAGTTCAAATGTAGTTCATGAAGAGAATAACTCTTTACCAATAATATATTTTAAAGAATAATTACTTGCAGATAGATGAGATAAAATGGGCTTTATTAGCTCCTGATAAAAAAGTTCAAAATGAATATTAACGGCTGAGGATAATTTTCATTATTGATTAATCTTATTATCTATAAAATGATAAAATATTGGTGTGAAATATTCTTTGTAGCCAAAGACCAAAGTGACATCTTCAAACTTATTTTATTCGCCTGACGATCAAAATGTTCCTGATTGACTTTCTGCTGATCTTTATTGCTATTGTTCCTTTTATTTTCAATTTTCTCACATGTAATTTGACTGCACCTTCAATTATCACTGTTTAACACATCAAACAGGAGCTGATTTTAATTAATGAAGTTTTATTAAGATGTTTTAATCTGAGCAGTAAAGTTGTGACGATGACGGCTTTTATTCTGAAAGAGGTGGGCGGATGTTTTCAGGCTGAAGGAAAAAAAAAGACACGTGACTCGAGTTTAACTAAAGTTTAAATAAAGTTTAAAAGTAGTTTTAATAAAGTTTAGATGTGGTTTAAATAAAGTTTGTGTCTGTGGAGTCAAAGTGTGCCGCCTCTTATCTGCAGAGACTCTGGACCCGGACTCTGCAGCTTCAGATCAGCTGAGTCCTGGTCCTGCTCCTGCTCCTGACCCTGGTCGTGGTCCTGGTCCGGAATGAAGCGCAGGCTCCTGCTGGTCTCGAACTCCACCCTGCACGGCAGCGGGTACCTGGACCACTGTCAGCAGCAGATCGCTCAGTTCTTCGGACAGTAAGTGAACTCCGTTTAGAAAAACATGAATTTAACATTTCCATCATCATAAGCGCACATACATGTTTCTTTCAATATGTCGATCACCTGCTGTGGATCTGAAGGTGTTTGGTAAAGTTCGGCTCACAAAAAGCTCTTGATGATGAATATTTTAATTGAAATAATAAACTAATCCTAAAGGTCTTGAAGCTGCATTAACTGATCAACCATCATTAAACTTCCAGTTTTTCCAATGGAGTTCAGTGTGCAGAGTCTTAATTGGCATTCAAGTGTGAATTTGATGCTGTAAAATTTCTCTATTTTAATTTTCATCTAACAGGCATGTCACTGTGAACATGTCTGAGAATGAATCCTGTGCAGCATTAGAAGGTGTTAATAATGAGCATTTATACAAAATAAAATCCATCTGAATGAAGGTTTGAGAGGGTTCATGTTAAATGACAGTTGTTAAAATGCCTTTGGTGCAGAAGTATGTGTGTTTAACTGTGAAAAGAACATAGAGTCAGTAAAATGTGACCTCCAGGTTGAGCTACGTGCTCGTTAATCTTTAACAAAAATGAATCTTGACAGTGGAGCTTCAATAAATCCTCTGTAATAAAGTCTGACCTTCATCCTGTCGGCCTGCAGACCGAACGTCTCGTCTCTAACCTCAGTTTTCTTTCAGAGATGTGAAGCGGGTGCTGTTTGTTCCTTACGCTCTCCACGACAGAGACGCCTACACAAAGACCGCCAGAGACAAGTTCAAGACTCTGGGTACGTCTGAGGGTCACTTTATCAGAAATATTCAAAACCCTTTATAACTTCATTTCATCCGATCAGAAAATAAAAAGACGCGTCCAGATGTTGGTAAAGTGTCATTTTCCTTAAACTAATCCATCATGTTTGTTTATTTTAATGCATTTCCTTTGATTTTTGTGCATTTTCTATTTTTAAATGTATTTTCAGTTTTTTTTTATCAGATATTTGACTTATTTTTATGTATTTCTGTATTTGCATTTATACTCTTGAGTTCCTAAATCAACGATCGATTCAGTATTTAATTAATTTTTTTCTGAGAGGAGTTTCTTCTGTGGTGTGTTTGTGAATAATAAAACACGTTTCCGTTTAACACAGCAGCACAAACATCCTCCTCGGTGACCTTCAGCTTCAGGCAGCTCGACATGAAGAGGCCAGAATAAACTTTAATTCATGAGATTTGATTTGATTTAATGAGATTAAACTTTGAAGTGGATCCTCTGCAGGTTACGAGGTGGACGGCATCCACGAGGCCCCGGACCCTGTCGAGGCCGTCAGGAAGGCTGAGGGCATCTTTATAGGTGAGCGGTGACGGGGGGTCAAAGGTCAAAGCTGCCAGGAGCTCTTTGTGACTTTCCATCGTTTCCTTCTTCAGTTTCCTCAGTTCGACTGTGTAACGCCAGAGTTTGTTTTTAGGGGGAGGAAACACTTTCCGTCTGCTGAAGAGTCTCTATGACAACAAGGTGGTGACGGAGATCAGGAGGAGAGTGCTGGAGGTGACACACACACACACA